>JBAIAA010001029.1:0-337320 GCA_037893245.1 Crossaster papposus | reverse complement strand
AAAGGGAAAGAAGTGTGCATAAGAAATATGTAAAGGGAAAGTAGTGTGCATAAGAAATATGTAAAGGGAAAGAAGTGTGCATAGGAAATATGTAAAGGGAAAGAAGTGTGCGTAAGAAATATGTAAAGGGAAAGAAGTGTGCATAAGAAATATGTAAAGGGAAAGAAGTGTGCATAAGAAATATGTAAAGGGAAAGAAGTGTGCATAAGAAATATATAAAGGGAAAGAAGTGTGCATAAGAAATATGTAAAGGGAAAGAAGTGTGCATAAGAAATATGTAAAGGGAAAGAAGTGTGCATAAGAAATATATAAAGGGAAAGAAGTGTGCATAAGAAATATGTAAAGGGAAAGAAGTGTGCATAAGAAATATGTAAAGGGAAAGAAGTGTGCATAAGAAATATGTAAAGGGAAAGAAGTGTGCATAGGAAATATGTAAAGGGAAAGAAGTGTGCATAAGAAATATGTAAAGGGAAAGAAGTGTGCATAAGAAATATGTAAAGGGAAAGAATTGTGCATAAGAAATATGTAAAGGGAAAGAAGTGTGCATAAGAAATATGTAAAGGGAAAGAAGTGTGCATAAGAAATATGTAAAGGAAAAGAAGTGTGCATAAGAAATATGTAAAGGGAAAGAAGTGTGCATAAGAAATATGTAAAGGGAAAGAAGTGTGCATAAGAAATATGTAAAGGGAAAGAAGTGTGCATAAGAAATATGTAAAGGGAAAGAAGTGTGCATAAGAAATATGTAAAGGGAAAGAAGTGTGCATAAGAAATATGTAAAGGGAAAGAAGTGTGCATAAGAAATATGTAAAGGGAAAGAAGTGTGCATAAGAAATATGTAAAGGGAAAGAAGTGTGAATAAGAAATATGTAAAGGGAAAGAAGTGTGCATAAGAAATATGTAAAGGGAAAGAAGTGTGCATAAGAAATATGTAAAGGGAAAGAGGTGTGCATAAGAAATATGTAAAGGGAAAGAAGTGTGCATAAGAAATAAACACATGATGTGGGAACAAGCCCTCGAGTTAAATATGTAAAGGGAAAGAAGTGTGCATAAGAAATATGTAAAGGGAAAGAAGTGTGCATAAGAAATATGTAAAGGGAAAGAAGTGTGCATAAGAAATATGTAAAGGGAAAGAAGTGTGCATAAGAAATATGTAAAGGGAAAGAAGTGTGCATAAGAAATATGTAAAGGGAAAGAAGTGTGTATAAGAAATATGTAAAGGGAAAGAAGTGTGCATAAGAAATATGTAAAGGGAAAGAAGTGTGCATAAGAAATATGTAAAGGGAAAGAAGTGTGCATAAGAAATATGTAAAGGGAAAGAAGTGTGCATAAGAAATAAACACATGATGTCGGGACAAGCCCTCGAGTTAAATATGTAAATGGAAAGAAGTGTGCATAAGAAATATGTGAAGGGAAAGAAGTGTGCATAAGAAATATGTAAAGGGAAAGAAGTGTGCATAAGAAATATGTAAAGGGAAAGAAGTGTGCATAAGAAATATGTAAAGGGAAAGAAGTGTGCATAAGAAATAAACACATGATGTCGGGACAAGCCCTCGAGTTAAATATGTAAAGGGAAAGAAGTGTGCATAAGAAATATGTAAAGGGAAAGAAGTGTGCATAAGAAATATGTAAAGGGAAAGAAGTGTGCATAAGAAATATGTAAAGGGAAAGAAGTGTGCATAAGAAATATGTAAAGGGAAAGAAGTGTGCATAAGAAATATGTAAAGGGAAAGAAGTGTGCATAGGAAATATGTAAAGGGAAAGAAGTGTGCATAAGAAATATGTAAAGGGAAAGAAGTGTGCATAAGAAATATGTAAAGGGAAAGAAGTGTGCATAAGAAATATGTAAAGGGAAAGAAATGTGCATAAGAAATATATAAACGGAAAGAAGTGTGCATAAGAAATATGTAAAGGGAAAGAAGTGTGCATAAGAAATATGTAAAGGGAAAGAAGTGTGCATAAGAAATATGTAAAGGGAAAGAAGTGTGCATAGGAAATATGTAAAGGGAAAGAAGTGTGCATAAGAAATATGTAAAGGGAAAGAAGTGTGCATAAGAAATATGTAAAGGGAAAGAAGTGTGCATAAGAAATATGTAAAGGGAAAGAAGTGTGCATAAGAAATATGTAAAGGGAAAGAAGTGTGCATAAGAAATATGTAAAGGGAAAGAAGTGTGCATAAGAAATATGTAAAGGGAAAGAAGTGTGCATAAGAAATATGTAAAGGGAAAGAAGTGTGCATAAGAAATATGTAAAGGGAAAGAAGTGTGCATAAGAAATATGTAAAGGGAAAGAAGTGTGCATAAGAAATATGTAAAGGGAAAGAAGTGTGCATAAGAAATATGTAAAGGGAAAGAAGTGTGCATAAGAAATATGTAAAGGGAAAGAAGTGTGCATAAGAAATATGTAAACGGAAAGAAGTGTGCATAAGAAATATGTAAAGGGAAAGAAGTGTGCATAAGAAATATGTAAAGGGAAAGAAGTGTGCATAAGAAATATGTAAAGGGAAAGAAGTGTGCATAAGAAATATGTAAACGGAAAGAAGTGTGCATAAGAAATATGTAAAGGGAAAGAAGTGTGCATAAGAAATATGTAAAGGGAAAGAAGTGTGCATAAGAAATATGTAAAGGGAAAGAAGTGTGCATAAGAAATATGTAAAGGGAAAGAAGTGTGCATAAGAAATATGTAAAGGGAAAGAAGTGTGCATAAGAAATATGTAAACGGAAAGAAGTGTGCATAAGAAATATGTAAAGGGAAAGAAGTGTGCATAAGAAATATGTAAAGGGAAAGAAGTGTGCATAAGAAATATGTAAAGGGAAAGAAGTGTACATAAGAAATATGTAAAGGGAAAGAAGTGTGCATAAGAAATATGTAAAGGGAAAGAAGTGTGCATAATAAATATGTAAAGGGAAAGAAGTGTGCATAAGAAATATGTAAAGGGAAAGAAGTGCGCATAAGAAATATGTAAAGGGAAAGAAGTGTGAATAAGAAATATGTAAAGGGAAAGAAGTGTGCATAAGAAATATGTAAAGGGAAAGAAGTGTGCATAAGAAATATGTAAAGGGAAAGAGGTGTGCATAAGAAATATGTAAAGGGAAAGAAGTGTGCATAAGAAATAAACACATGATGTGGGAACAAGCCCTCGAGTTAAATATGTAAAGGGAAAGAAGTGTGCATAAGAAATATGTAAAGGGAAAGAAGTGTGCATAAGAAATATGTAAAGGGAAAGAAGTGTGCATAAGAAATATGTAAAGGGAAAGAAGTGTGCATAAGAAATATGTAAAGGGAAAGAAGTGTGCATAAGAAATATGTAAAGGGAAAGAAGTGTGCATAAGAAATATGTAAAGGGAAAGAAGTGTGCATAAGAAATATGTAAAGGGAAAGAAGTGTGCATAAGAAATATGTAAAGGGAAAGAAGTGTGCATAAGAAATATGTAAAGGGACAGAAGTGTGCATAAGAAATATGTAAAAGGAAAGAAGTGTGCATAAGAAATATGTAAAGGGAAAGAAGTGTGCATAAGAAATATGTAAAGGGAAAGAAGTGTGCATAAGAAATATGTAAAGGGAAAGAAGTGTGCATAATAAATATGTAAAGGGAAAGAAGTGTGCATAAGAAATATGTAAAGGGAAAGAAGTGTGTATAAGAAATATGTAAAGGGAAAGAAGTGTGCATAAGAAATATGTAAAGGGAAAGAAGTGTGCATAAGAAATATGTAAAGGGAAAGAAGTGTGCATAAGAAATATGTAAAGGGAAAGAAGTGTGCATAAGAAATATGTAAAGGGAAAGAAGTGTGCATAAGAAATATGTAAAGGGAAAGAAGTGTGCATAAGAAATATGTAAAGGGAAAGAAGTGTGCATAAGAAATATGTAAAGGGAAAGAAGTGTGCATAAGAAATATGTAAAGGGAAAGAAGTGTGCATAGGAAATATGTAAAGGGAAAGAAGTGTGCATAAGAAATATGTAAAGGGAAAGAAGTGTGCATAAGAAATATGTAAAGGGAAAGAAGTGTGCATAAGAAATATGTAAAGGGAAAGAAGTGTGCATAAGAAATATGTAAAGGGAAAGAAGTGTGCATAAGAAATATGTAAAGGGAAAGAAGTGTGCATAAGAAATATGTAAAGGGAAAGAAGTGTGCATAAGAAATATGTAAATGGAAAGAAGTGTGCATAAGAAATATGTAAATGGAAAGAAGTGTGCATAAGAAATATGTAAAGGGAAAGAAGTGTGCATAAGAAATATGTAAAGGGAAAGAAGTGTGCATAAGAAATATGTAAAGGGAAAGAAGTGTGCATAAGAAATATGTAAAGGGAAAGAAGTGTGCATAAGAAATATGTAAAGGGAAAGAAGTGTGCATAAGAAATATGTAAAGGGAAAGAAGTGTGCATAAGAAATATGTAAAGGGAAAGAAGTGTGCATAAGAAATATGTAAAGGGAAATAAGTGTGCATAAGAAATATGTAAAGGGAAAGAAGTGTGCATAAGAAATATATAAAGGGAAAGAAGTGTGCATAAGAAATATGTAAAGGGAAAGAAGTGTGCATAAGAAATATGTAAAGGGAAAGAAGTGTGCATAAGAAATATGTAAAGGGAAAGAAGTGTGCATAAGAAATATGTAAAGGGAAAGAAGTGTGCATAAGAAATATGTAAAGGGAAAGAAGTGTGCATAAGAAATATGTAAAGGGAAAGAAGTGTGCATAAGAAATATGTAAAGGGAAAGAAGTGTGCATAAGAAATATGTAAAGGGAAAGAAGTGTGCATAAGAAATATGTAAAGGGAAAGAAGTGTGCATAAGAAATATGTAAAGGGACAGAAGTGTGCATAAGAAATATGTAAAGGGAAAGAAGTGTGCATAGGAAATATGTAAAGGAAAAGAAGTGTGCATAAGAAATATGTAAAGGGAAAGAAGTGTGCATAAGAAATATGTAAAGGGAAAGAAGTGTGCATAAGAAATATGTAAAGGGAAAGAAGTGTGCATAAGAAATATGTAAAGGGAAAGAAGTGTGCATAAGAAATATGTAAAGGGAAAGAAGTGTGCATAAGAAATATGTAAAGGGAAAGAAGTGTGCATACGAAATATGTAAAGGGAAAGAAGTGTGCATAAGAAATATGTAAAGGGAAAGAAGTGTGCATAAGAAATATGTAAAGGGAAAGAAGTGTGCATAAGAAATATGTAAAGGGAAAGAAGTGTGCATAAGAAATATGTAAAGGGAAAGAAGTGTGCATAAGAAATATGTAAAGGGAAAGAAGTGTGCATAAGAAATATGTAAAGGGAAAGAAGTTTGCATAAGAAATATGTAAAGGGAAAGAAGTGTGCATAAGAAATAAACACATGATGTCGGGACAAGCCCTCGAGTTAAATATGTAAAGGGAAAGAAGTGTGCATAAGAAATATGTAAAGGGAAAGAATTGTGCATAAGAAATATGTAAAGGGAAAGAAGTGTGCATAAGAAATATGTAAAGGGAAAGAAGTGTGCATAAGAAATATGTAAAGGGAAAGAAGTGTGCATAAGAAATATGTAAAGGGAAATAAGTGTGCATAAGAAATATGTAAAGGGAAATAAGTGTGCATAAGAAATATGTAAAGGGAAAGAAGTGTGCATAAGAAATATGTAAAGGGAAAGAAGTGTGCATAAGAAATATGTAAAGGGAAAGAAGTGTGCATAAGAAATATGTAAAGGGAAAGAAGTGTGCATAAGAAATATGTAAAGGGAAAGAAGTGTGCATAAGAAATATGTAAAGGGAAAGAAGTGTGCATAAGAAATATGTAAAGGGAAAGAAGTGTGCATACGAAATATGTAAAGGGAAAGAAGTGTGCATAAGAAATATGTAAAGGGAAAGAAGTGTGCATAAGAAATATGTAAAGGGAAAGAAGTGTGCATAATAAATATGTAAAGGGAAAGAAGTGTGCATAATAAATATGTAAAGGGAAAGAAGTGTGCATAAGAAATATGTAAAGGGAAAGAAGTGTGCATAAGAAATATGTAAAGGGAAAGAAGTGTGCATAAGAAATATGTAAAGGGAAAGAAGTGTGCATAAGAAATATGTAAAGGGAAAGAAGTGTGCATAAGAAATATGTAAAGGGAAAGAAGTGTGCATAAGAAATATGTAAAGGGAAAGAAGTGTGCATAAGAAATATGTAAAGGGAAAGAAGTGTGCATAAGAAATATGTAAAGGGAAAGAAGTGTGCATAAGAAATATGTAAAGGGAAAAAAGTTTGCATAAGAAATATGTAAAGGGAAAGAAGTGTGCATAAGAAATAAACACATGATGTCGGGACAAGCCCTCGAGTTAAATATGTAAAGGGAAAGAAGTGTGCATAAGAAATATGTAAAGGGAAAGAATTGTGCATAAGAAATATGTAAAGGGAAAGAAGTGTACATAAGAAATATGTAAAGGGAAAGAAGTGTGCATAAGAAATATGTAAAGGGAAAGAAGTGTGCATAAGAAATATGTAAAGGGAAAGAAGTGTGCATAAGAAATATGTAAAGGGAAAGAAGTGCGCATAAGAAATATGTAAAGGGAAAGAAGTGTGAATAAGAAATATGTAAAGGGAAAGAAGTGTGCATAAGAAATATGTAAAGGGAAAGAAGTGTGCATAAGAAATATGTAAAGGGAAAGAGGTGTGCATAAGAAATATGTAAAGGGAAAGAAGTGTGCATAAGAAATAAACACATGATGTGGGAACAAGCCCTCGAGTTAAATATGTAAAGGGAAAGAAGTGTGCATAAGAAATATGTAAAGGGAAAGAAGTGTGCATAAGAAATATGTAAAGGGAAAGAAGTGTGCATAAGAAATATGTAAAGGGAAAGAAGTGTGCATAAGAAATATGTAAAGGGAAAGAAGTGTGCATAAGAAATATGTAAAGGGAAAGAAGTGTGCATAAGAAATATGTAAAGGGAAAGAAGTGTGCATAAGAAATATGTAAAGGGAAAGAAGTGTGCATAAGAAATATGTAAAGGGAAAGAAGTGTGCATAAGAAATATGTAAAGGGAAAGAAGTGTGCATAAGAAATATGTAAAGGGAAAGAAGTGTGCATAAGAAATATGTAAAGGGACAGAAGTGTGCATAAGAAATATGTAAAAGGAAAGAAGTGTGCATAAGAAATATGTAAAGGGAAAGAAGTGTGCATAAGAAATATGTAAAGGGAAAGAAGTGTGCATAAGAAATATGTAAAGGGAAAGAAGTGTGCATAATAAATATGTAAAGGGAAAGAAGTGTGCATAAGAAATATGTAAAGGGAAAGAAGTGTGCATAAGAAATATGTAAAGGGAAAGAAGTGTGCATAAGAAATATGTAAAGGGAAAGAAGTGTGCATAAGAAATATGTAAAGGGAAAGAAGTGTGCATAAGAAATATGTAAAGGGAAAGAAGTGTGCATAGGAAATATGTAAAGGGAAAGAAGTGTGCATAAGAAATATGTAAAGGGAAAGAAGTGTGCATAAGAAATATGTAAAGGGAAAGAAGTGTGCATAAGAAATATGTAAAGGGAAAGAAGTGTGCATAAGAAATATGTAAAGGGAAAGAAGTGTGCATAAGAAATATGTAAAGGGAAAGAAGTGTGCATAAGAAATATGTAAAGGGAAAGAAGTGTGCATAAGAAATATGTAAATGGAAAGAAGTGTGCATAAGAAATATGTAAAGGGAAAGAAGTGTGCATAAGAAATATGTAAAGGGAAAGAAGTGTGCATAAGAAATATGTAAAGGGAAAGAAGTGTGCATAAGAAATATGTAAAGGGAAAGAAGTGTGCATAAGAAATATGTAAAGGGAAAGAAGTGTGCATAAGAAATATGTAAAGGGAAAGAAGTGTGCATAAGAAATATGTAAAGGGAAAGAAGTGTGCATAAGAAATATGTAAAGGGAAAGAAGTGTGCATAAGAAATATGTAAAGGGAAAGAAGTGTGCATAAGAAATATGTAAAGGGAAAGAAGTGTGCATAAGAAATATGTAAAGGGAAAGAAGTGTGCATAAGAAATATGTAAAGGGAAAGAAGTGTGCATAAGAAATATGTAAAGGGAAAGAAGTGTGCATAAGAAATATGTAAAGGGAAAGAAGTGTGCATAAGAAATATGTAAAGGGAAAGAAGTGTGCATAAGAAATATGTAAAGGGAAAGAAGTGTGCATAAGAAATATGTAAAGGGAAAGAAGTGTGCATAAGAAATATGTAAAGGGAAAGAAGTGTGCATAAGAAATATGTAAAGGGAAAGAAGTGTGCATAAGAAATATGTAAAGGGAAAGAAGTGTGCATAAGAAATATGTAAAGGGACAGAAGTGTGCATAAGAAATATGTAAAGGGAAAGAAGTGTGCATAGGAAATATGTAAAGGAAAAGAAGTGTGCATAAGAAATATGTAAAGGGAAAGAAGTGTGCATAAGAAATATGTAAAGGGAAAGAAGTGTGCATAAGAAATATGTAAAGGGAAAGAAGTGTGCATAAGAAATATGTAAAGGGAAAGAAGTGTGCATAAGAAATATGTAAAGGGAAAGAAGTGTGCATAAGAAATATGTAAAGGGAAAGAAGTGTGCATACGAAATATGTAAAGGGAAAGAAGTGTGCATAAGAAATATGTAAAGGGAAAGAAGTGTGCATAAGAAATATGTAAAGGGAAAGAAGTGTGCATAAGAAATATGTAAAGGGAAAGAAGTGTGCATAAGAAATATGTAAAGGGAAAGAAGTGTGCATAAGAAATATGTAAAGGGAAAGAAGTGTGCATAAGAAATATGTAAAGGGAAAGAAGTGTGCATAAGAAATATGTAAAGGGAAAGAAGTGTGCATAAGAAATATGTAAAGGGAAAGAAGTGTGCATAAGAAATATGTAAAGGGAAAGAAGTGTGCATAAGAAATATGTAAAGGGAAAGAAGTGTGCATAAGAAATATGTAAAGGGAAAGAAGTGTGCATAAGAAATATGTAAAGGGAAAGAAGTTTGCATAAGAAATATGTAAAGGGAAAGAAGTGTGCATAAGAAATAAACACATGATGTCGGGACAAGCCCTCGAGTTAAATATGTAAAGGGAAAGAAGTGTGCATAAGAAATATGTAAAGGGAAAGAATTGTGCATAAGAAATATGTAAAGGGAAAGAAGTGTGCATAAGAAATATGTAAAGGGAAAGAAGTGTGCATAAGAAATATGTAAAGGGAAAGAAGTGTGCATAAGAAATATGTAAAGGGAAATAAGTGTGCATAAGAAATATGTAAAGGGAAATAAGTGTGCATAAGAAATATGTAAAGGGAAAGAAGTGTGCATAAGAAATATGTAAAGGGAAAGAAGTGTGCATAAGAAATATGTAAAGGGAAAGAAGTGTGCATAAGAAATATGTAAAGGGAAAGAAGTGTGCATAAGAAATATGTAAAGGGAAAGAAGTGTGCATAAGAAATATGTAAAGGGAAAGAAGTGTGCATAAGAAATATGTAAAGGGAAAGAAGTGTGCATACGAAATATGTAAAGGGAAAGAAGTGTGCATAAGAAATATGTAAAGGGAAAGAAGTGTGCATAAGAAATATGTAAAGGGAAAGAAGTGTGCATAATAAATATGTAAAGGGAAAGAAGTGTGCATAATAAATATGTAAAGGGAAAGAAGTGTGCATAAGAAATATGTAAAGGGAAAGAAGTGTGCATAAGAAATATGTAAAGGGAAAGAAGTGTGCATAAGAAATATGTAAAGGGAAAGAAGTGTGCATAAGAAATATGTAAAGGGAAAGAAGTGTGCATAAGAAATATGTAAAGGGAAAGAAGTGTGCATAAGAAATATGTAAAGGGAAAGAAGTGTGCATAAGAAATATGTAAAGGGAAAGAAGTGTGCATAAGAAATATGTAAAGGGAAAGAAGTGTGCATAAGAAATATGTAAAGGGAAAGAAGTTTGCATAAGAAATATGTAAAGGGAAAGAAGTGTGCATAAGAAATAAACACATGATGTCGGGACAAGCCCTCGAGTTAAATATGTAAAGGGAAAGAAGTGTGCATAAGAAATATGTAAAGGGAAAGAATTGTGCATAAGAAATATGTAAAGGGAAAGAAGTGTGCATAAGAAATATGTAAAGGGAAAGAAGTGTGCATAAGAAATATGTAAAGGGAAAGAAGTGTGCATAAGAAATATGTAAAGGGAAATAAGTGTGCATAAGAAATATGTAAAGGGAAATAAGTGTGCATAAGAAATATGTAAAGGGAAAGAAGTGTGCATAAGAAATATGTAAAGGGAAAGAAGTGTGCATAAGAAATATGTAAAGGGAAAGAAGTGTGCATAAGAAATATGTAAAGGGAAAGAAGTGTGCATAAGAAATATGTAAAGGGAAAGAAGTGTGCATAAGAAATATGTAAAGGGAAAGAAGTGTGCATAAGAAATATGTAAAGGGAAAGAAGTGTGCATACGAAATATGTAAAGGGAAAGAAGTGTGCATAAGAAATATGTAAAGGGAAAGAAGTGTGCATAAGAAATATGTAAAGGGAAAGAAGTGTGCATAATAAATATGTAAAGGGAAAGAAGTGTGCATAATAAATATGTAAAGGGAAAGAAGTGTGCATAATAAATATGTAAAGGGAAAGAAGTGTGCATAAGAAATATGTAAAGGGAAAGAAGTGTGCATAAGAAATATGTAAAGGGAAAGAAGTGTGCATAAGAAATATGTAAAGGGAAAGAAGTGTGCATAAGAAATATGTAAAGGGAAAGAAGTGTGCATAAGAAATATGTAAAGGGAAAGAAGTGTGCATAAGAAATATGTAAAGGGAAAGAAGTGTGCATAAGAAATATGTAAAGGGAAAGAAGTGTGCATAAGAAATATGTAAAGGGAAAGAAGTGTGCATAAGAAATATGTAAAGGGAAAGAAGTGTGCATAAGAAATATGTAAAGGGAAAGAAGTGTGCATAAGAAATATGTAAAGGGAAAGAAGTGTGCATACGAAATATGTAAAGGGAAAGAAGTGTGCATAAGAAATATGTAAAGGGAAAGAAGTGTGCATAAGAAATATGTAAAGGGAAAGAAGTGTGCATAATAAATATGTAAAGGGAAAGAAGTGTGCATAATAAATATGTAAAGGGAAAGAAGTGTGCATAATAAATATGTAAAGGGAAAGAAGTGTGCATAAGAAATATGTAAAGGGAAAGAAGTGTGCATAAGAAATATGTAAAGGGAAAGAAGTGTGCATAAGAAATATGTAAAGGGAAAGAAGTGTGCATAAGAAATATGTAAAGGGAAAGAAGTGTGCATAAGAAATATGTAAAGGGAAAGAAGTGTGCATAAGAAATATGTAAAGGGAAAGAAGTGTGCATAAGAAATATGTAAAGGGAAAGAAGTGTGCATAAGAAATATGTAAAGAGAAAGAAGTGTGCATAAGAAATATGTAAAGGGAAAGAAGTGTGCATAAGAAATATGTAAAGGGAAAGAAGTGTGCATAAGAAATATGTAAAGGGAAAGAAGTGTGCATAAGAAATATGTAAAGGGAAAGAAGTGTGCATAAGAAATAAACACATGATGTGGGAACAAGCCGAGTAAATATGTAAAGGGAAAGAAGTGTGCATAAGAAATATGTAAAGGGAAAGAAGTGTGCATAAGAAATATGTAAAGGGAAAGAAGTGTGCATAAGAAATATGTAAAGGGAAAGAAGTGTGCATAAGAAATATGTAAAGGGAAAGAAGTGTGCATAAGAAATATGTAAAGGGAAAGAAGTGTGCATAAGAAATATGTAAAGGGAAAGAAGTGTGCATAAGAAATATGTAAAGGGAAAGAAGTGTGCATAAGAAATATGTAAAGGGAAAGAAGTGTGCATAAGAAATATGTAAAGGGAAAGAAGTGTGCATAAGAAATATGTAAAGGGAAAGAAGTGTGCATAAGAAATATGTAAAGGGAAAGAAGTGTGCATAAGAAATATGTAAAGGGAAAGAAGTGTGCATAAGAAATATGTAAAGGGAAAGAAGTGTGCATAAGAAATATGTAAAGGGAAAGAAGTGTGCATAAGAAATATGTAAAGGGAAAGAAGTGTGCATAAGAAATATGTAAAGGGAAAGAAGTGTGCATAAGAAATATGTAAAGGGAAAGAAGTGTGCATAAGAAATATGTAAAGGGAAAGAAGTGTGCATAAGAAATATGTAAAGGGAAAGAAGTGTGCATAAGAAATATGTAAAGGGAAAGAAGTGTGCATAAGAAATATGTAAAGGGAAAGAAGTGTGCATAAGAAATATGTAAAGGGAAAGAAGTGTGCATAAGAAATATGTAAAGGGAAAGAAGTGTGCATAAGAAATATGTAAAGGGAAAGAAGTGTGCATAAGAAATATGTAAAGGGAAAGAAGTGTGCATAAGAAATATGTAAAGGGAAAGAAGTGTGCATAAGAAATATGTAAAGGGAAAGAAGTGTGCATAAGAAATATGTAAAGGGAAAGAAGTGTGCATAAGAAATATGTAAAGGGAAAGAAGTGTGCATAAGAAATATGTAAAGGGAAAGAAGTGTGCATAAGAAATATGTAAAGGGAAAGAAGTGTGCATAAGAAATATGTAAAGGGAAAGAAGTGTGCATAAGAAATATGTAAAGGGAAAGAAGTGTGCATAAGAAATATGTAAAGGGAAAGAAGTGTGCATAAGAAATATGTAAAGGGAAAGAAGTGTGCATAAGAAATATGTAAAGGGAAAGAAGTGTGCATAAGAAATATGTAAAGGGAAAGAAGTGTGCATAAGAAATATGTAAAGGGAAAGAAGTGTGCATAAGAAATATGTAAAGGGAAAGAAGTGTGCATAAGAAATATGTAAAGGGAAAGAAGTGTGCATAAGAAATATGTAAAGGGAAAGAAGTGTGCATAAGAAATATGTAAAGGGAAAGAAGTGTGCATAAGAAATATGTAAAGGGAAAGAAGTGTGCATAAGAAATATGTAAGGAAAGAGTGCATAAGAAATATGTAAAGGAAAGAAGTGTGCATAAGAAATATGTAAAGGGAAAGAAGTGTGCATAAGAAATATGTAAAGGGAAAGAAGTGTGCATAAGAAATATGTAAAGGGAAAGAAGTGTGCATAAGAAATATGTAAAGGGAAAGAAGTGTGCATAAGAAATATGTAAAGGGAAAGAAGTGTGCATAAGAAATATGTAAAGGGAAAGAAGTGTGCATAAGAAATATGTAAAGGGAAAGAAGTGTGCATAAGAAATATGTAAAGGGAAAGAAGTGTGCATAAGAAATATGTAAAGGGAAAGAAGTGTGCATAAGAAATATGTAAAGGGAAAGAAGTGTGCATAAGAAATATGTAAAGGGAAAGAAGTGTGCATAAGAAATATGTAAAGGGAAAGAAGTGTGCATAAGAAATATGTAAAGGGAAAGAAGTGTGCATAAGAAATATGTAAAGGGAAAGAAGTGTGCATAAGAAATATGTAAAGGGAAAGAAGTGTGCATAAGAAATATGTAAAGGGAAAGAAGTGTGCATAAGAAATATGTAAAGGGAAAGAAGTGTGCATAAGAAATATGTAAAGGGAAAGAAGTGTGCATAAGAAATATGTAAAGGGAAAGAAGTGTGCATAAGAAATATGTAAAGGGAAAGAAGTGTGCATAAGAAATATGTAAAGGGAAAGAAGTGTGCATAAGAAATATGTAAAGGGAAAGAAGTGTGCATAAGAAATATGTAAAGGGAAAGAAGTGTGCATAAGAAATATGTAAAGGGAAAGAAGTGTGCATAAGAAATATGTAAAGGGAAAGAAGTGTGCATAAGAAATATGTATAGGGAAAGAAGTGTGCATAAGAAATATGTAAAGGGAAAGAAGTGTGCATAAGAAATATTTAAAGGGAAAGAAGTGTGCATAAGAAATATGTAAGAAATATGTAAAGGGAAAGAAGTGTGCATAAGAAATATGTAAAGGGAAAGAAGTGTGCATAAGAAATATGTAAAGGGAAAGAAGTGTGCATAAGAAATATGTAAAGGGAAAGAAGTGTGCATAAGAAATATGTAAAGGGAAAGAAGTGTGCATAAGAAATATGTAAAGGGAAAGAAGTGTGCATAAGAAATATGTAAAGGGAAACAAGTGTGCATAAGAAATATGTAAAGGGAAAGAAGTGTGCATACGAAATATGTAAAGGGAAAGAAGTGTGCATAAGAAATATGTAAACGGAAAGAAGTGTGCATAAGAAATATGTAAAGGGAAAGAAGTGTGCATAAGAAATATGTAAAGGGAAAGAAGTGTGCATAAGAAATATGTAAAGGGAAAGAAGTGTGCATAAGAAATATGTAAAGGGAAAGAAGTGTGCATAAGAAATATGTAAAGGGAAAGAAGTGTGCATAAGAAATATGTAAAGGGAAAGAAGTGTGCATAAGAAATATGTAAAGGGAAAGAAGTGTGCATAAGAAATAAACACATGATGTGGGAACAAGCCCTCGAGTTAAATATGTAAAGGGAAAGAAGTGTGCATAAGAAATATGTAAAGGGAAAGAAGTGTGCATAAGAAATATGTAAAGGGAAAGAAGTGTGCATAAGAAATATGTAAAGGGAAAGAAGTGTGCATAAGAAATATGTAAAGGGAAAGAAGTGTGCATAAGAAATATGTAAAGGGAAAGAAGTGTGCATAAGAAATATGTAAAGGGAAAGAAGTGTGCATAAGAAATATGTAAAGGGAAAGAAGTGTGCATAAGAAATATGTAAAGGGAAAGAAGTGTGCATAAGAAATATGTAAAGGGAAAGAAGTGTGCATAAGAAATATGTAAAGGGAAAGAAGTGTGCATAAGAAATATGTACAGGGAAAGAAGTGTGCATAAGAAATATGTAAAGGGAAAGAAGTGTTGCATAAGAAATATGTAAAGGGAAAGAAGTGTGCATAAGAAATATGTAAAGGGAAAGAAGTGTGCATAAGAAATATGTAAAGGGAAAGAAGTGTGCATAAGAAATATGTAAAGGGAAAGAAGTGTGCATAAGAAATATGTAAAGGGAAAGAAGTGTGCATAAGAAATATGTAAAGGGAAAGAAGTGTGCATAAGAAATATGTAAAGGGAAAGAAGTGTGCATAAGAAATATGTAAAGGGAAAGAAGTGTGCATAAGAAATATGTAAAGGGAAAGAAGTGTGCATAAGAAATATGTAAAGGGACAGAAGTGTGCATAAGAAATATGTAAAAGGAAAGAAGTGTGCATAAGAAATATGTAAAGGGAAAGAAGTGTGCATAAGAAATATGTAAAGGGAAAGAAGTGTGCATAATAAATATGTAAAGGGAAAGAAGTGTGCATAATAAATATGTAAAGGGAAAGAAGTGTGCATAATAAATATGTAAAGGGAAAGAAGTGTGTATAAGAAATATGTAAAGGGAAAGAAGTGTGCATAAGAAATATGTAAAGGGAAAGAAGTGTGCATAAGAAATATGTAAAGGGAAAGAAGTGTGCATAAGAAATATGTAAAGGGAAAGAAGTGTGCATAAGAAATATGTAAAGGGAAAGAAGTGTGCATAAGAAATATGTAAAGGGAAAGAAGTGTGCATAAGAAATATGTAAAGGGAAAGAAGTGTGCATAAGAAATATGTAAAGGGAAAGGAGTGTGCATAAGAAATATGTAAAGGGAAAGAAGTGTGCATAAGAAATATGTAAAGGGAAAGAAGTGTGCATAGGAAATATGTAAAGGGAAAGAAGTGTGCATAAGAAATATGTAAAGGGAAAGAAGTGTGCATAAGAAATATGTAAAGGGAAAGAACTGTGCATAAGAAATATGTAAAGGGAAAGAAGTGTACATAAGAAATATGTAAAGGGAAAGAAGTGTGCATAAGAAATATGTAAAGGGAAAGAAGTGTGCATAAGAAATATGTAAAGGGAAAGAAGTGTGCATAAGAAATATGTAAAGGGAAAGAAGTGTGCATAAGAAATATGTAAAGGGAAAGAAGTGTGCATAAGAAATATGTAAAGGGAAAGAAGTGTGCATAAGAAATATGTAAAGGGAAAGAAGTGTGCATAAGAAATATGTAATGGGAAAGAAGTGTGCATAAGAAATATGTAAAGGGAAAGAAGTGTGCATAAGAAATATGTAAAGGGAAAGAAGTGTGCATAAGAAATATGTAAAGGGAAAGAAGTGTGCATAAGAAATATGTAAAGGGAAAGAAGTGTGCATAAGAAATATGTAAAGGGAAAGAAGTGTGCATAAGAAATATGTAAAGGGAAAGAAGTGTGCATAAGAAATATGTAAAGGGAAAGAAGTGTGCATAAGAAATATGTAAAGGGAAAGAAGTGTGCATAAGAAATATGTAAAGGGAAAGAAGTGTGCATAAGAAATATGTAAAGGGAAAGAAGTGAGCATAAGAAATATGTAAAGGGAAAGAAGTGTGCATAAGAAATATGTAAAGGGAAAGAAGTGTGCATAAGAAATATGTAAAGGGAAAGAAGTGTGCATAAGAAATATGTAAAGGGAAAGAAGTGTGCATAAGAAATATGTAAAGGGAAAGAAGTGTGCATAAGAAATAAACACATGATGTGGGAACAAGCCCTCGAGTTAAATATGTAAAGGGAAATAAGTGTGCATAAGAAATATGTAAAGGGAAATAAGTGTGCATAAGAAATATGTAAAGGGAAAGAAGTGTGCATAAGAAATATGTAAAGGGAAAGAAGTGTGCATAAGAAATATGTAAAGGGAAAGAAGTGTGCATAAGAAATATGTAAAGGGAAAGAAGTGTGCATAAGAAATATGTAAAGGGAAAGAAGTGTGCATAAGAAATATGTAAAGGGAAAGAAGTGTGCATAAGAAATATGTAAAGGGAAAGAAGTGTGCATAAGAAAAATGTAAAGGGAAAGAAGTGTGCATAAGAAATATGTAAAGGGAAAGAAGTGTGCATAAGAAATATGTAAAGGGAAAGAAGTGTGCATAAGAAATATGTAAAGGGAAAGAAGTGTGCATAAGAAATATGTAAAGGGAAAGAAGTGTGCATAAGAAATATGTAAAGGGAAAGAAGTGTGCATACGAAATATGTAAAGGGAAAGAAGTGTGCATAAGAAATATGTAAAGGGAAAGAAGTGTGCATACGAAATATGTAAAGGGAAAGAAGTGTGCATAAGAAATATGTAAACGGAAAGAAGTGTGCATAAGAAATATGTAAAGGGAAAGAAGTGTGCATAAGAAATATGTAAAGGGAAAGAAGTGTGCATAAGAAATATTTAAAGGGAAAGAAGTGTGCATAAGAAATATGTAAAGGGAAAGAAGTGTGCATAAGAAATATGTAAAGGGAAAGAAGTGTGCATAAGAAATATGTAAAGGGAAATAAGTGTGTATAAGAAATATGTAAAGGGAAAGAAGTGTGCATAAGAAATATGTAAAGGGAAAGAAGTGTGCATAAGAAATATGTAAAGGGAAAGAAGTGTGCATAAGAAATATGTAAAGGGAAAGAAGTGTGCATAAGAAATATGTAAAGGGAAAGAAGTGTGCATAAGAAATATGTAAAGGGAAAGAAGTGTGCATAAGAAATAAACACATGATGTGGGAACAAGCCCTCGAGTTAAATATGTAAAGGGAAAGAAGTGTGCATAAGAAATATGTAAAGGGAAAGAAGTGTGCATAAGAAATATGTAAAGGGAAAGAAGTGTGCATAAGAAATATGTAAAGGGAAAGAAGTGTGCATAAGAAATATGTAAAGGGAAAGAAGTGTGCATAAGAAATATGTAAAGGGAAAGAAGTGTGCATAAGAAATATGTAAAGGGAAAGAAGTGTGCATAAGAAATATGTAAAGGGAAAGAAGTGTGCATAAGAAATATGTAAAGGGAAAGAAGTGTGCATAAGAAATATGTAAAGGGAAAGAAGTGTGCATAAGAAATATGTAAAGGGAAAGAAGTGTGCATAAGAAATATGTAAAGGGAAAGAAGTGTGCATAAGAAATATGTAAAGGGAAAGAAGTGTGCATAAGAAATATGTAAAGGGAAAGAAGTGTGCATAAGAAATATGTAAAGGGAAAGAAGTGTGCATAAGAAATATGTAAAGGGAAAGAAGTGTGCATAAGAAATATGTAAAGGGAAAGAAGTGTGCATAAGAAATATGTAAACGGAAAGAAGTGTGCATAAGAAATATGTAAAGGGAAAGAAGTGTGCATAAGAAATATGTAAAGGGAAAGAAGTGTGCATAAGAAATATGTAAAGGGAAAGAAGTGTGCATAAGAAATATGTAAAGGGAAAGAAGTGTGCATAAGAAATATGTAAAGGGAAAGAAGTGTGCATAAGAAATATGTAAAGGGAAAGAAGTGTGCATAAGAAATATGTAAAGGGAAAGAAGTGTGCATAAGAAATATGTAAAGGGAAAGAAGTGTGCATAAGAAATAAACACATGATGTGGGAACAAGCCCTCGAGTTAAATATGTAAAGGGAAAGAAGTGTGCATAAGAAATATGTAAAGGGAAAGAAGTGTGCATAAGAAATATGTAAAGGGAAAGAAGTGTGCATAAGAAATATGTAAAGGGAAAGAAGTGTGCATAAGAAATATGTAAAGGGAAAGAAGTGTGCATAAGAAATATGTAAAGGGAAAGAAGTGTGCATAAGAAATATGTAAAGGGAAAGAAGTGTGCATAAGAAATATGTAAAGGGAAAGAAGTGTGCATAAGAAATATGTAAAGGGAAAGAAGTGTGCATAAGAAATATGTAAAGGGAAAGAAGTGTGCATAAGAAATATGTAAAGGGAAAGAAGTGTGCATAAGAAATATGTAAAGGGAAAGAAGTGTGCATACGAAATATGTAAAGGGAAAGAAGTGTGCATAAGAAATATGTAAAGGGAAAGAAGTGTGCATAAGAAATATGTAAAGGGAAAGAAGTGTGCATAAGAAATAAACACATGATGTGGGAACAAGCCCTCGAGTTAAATATGTAAAGGGAAAGAAGTGTGCATAAGAAATATGTAAAGGGAAAGAAGTGTGCATAAGAAATATGTAAAGGGAAAGAAGTGTGCATAAGAAATATGTAAAGGGAAAGAAGTGTGCATAAGAAATATGTAAAGGGAAAGAAGTGTGCATAAGAAATATGTAAAGGGAAAGAAGTGTGCATAAGAAATATGTAAAGGGAAAGAAGTGTGCATAAGAAATATGTAAAGGGAAAGAAGTTTGCATAAGAAATATGTAAAGGGACAGATGTGTGCATAAGAAATATGTAAAAGGAAAGAAGTGTGCATAAGAAATATGTAAAGGGAAAGAAGTGTGCATAAGAAATATGTAAAGGCAAAGAAGTGTGCATAAGAAATATGTAAAGGGAAAGAAGTGTGCATAATAATCATGTAAAGGGAAAGAAGTGTGCATAAGAAATATGTAAAGGGAAAGAAGTGTGTATAAGAAATATGTAAAGGGAAAGAAGTGTGCATAAGAAATATGTAAAGGGAAAGAAGTGTGCATAAGAAATAAACACATGATGTCGGGACAAGCCCTCGAGTTAAATATGTAAAGGGAAAGAAGTGTGCATAAGAAATATGTGAAGGGAAAGAAGTGTGCATAAGAAATATGTAAAGGGAAAGAAGTGTGCATAAGAAATATGTAAAGGGAAAGAAGTGTGCATAAGAAATATGTAAAGGGAAAGAAGTGTGCATAAGAAATAAACACATGATGTCGGGACAAGCCCTCGAGTTAAATATGTAAAGGGAAAGAAGTGTGCATAAGAAATATGTAAAGGGAAAGAAGTGTGCATAAGAAATATGTAAAGGGAAAGAAGTGTGCATAAGAAATATGTAAAGGGAAAGAAGTGTGCATAAGAAATATGTAAAGGGAAAGAAGTGTGCATAAGAAATAAACACATGATGTGGGAACAAGCCCTCGAGTTAAATATGTAAAGGGAAAGAAGTGTGCATAAGAAATATGTAAAGGGAAATAAGTGTGCATAAGAAATATGTAAAGGGAAAGAAGTGTGCATAAGAAATATGTAAAGGGAAAGAAGTGTGCATAAGAAATATGTAAAGGGAAAGAAGTGTGCATAAGAAATATGTAAAGGGAAAGAAGTGTGCATAAGAAATATGTAAAGGGAAAGAAGTGTGCATAAGAAATATGTAAAGGGAAAGAAGTGTGCATAAGAAATATTTAAAGGGAAAGAAGTGTGCATAAGAAAAATGTAAAGGGAAAGAAGTGTGCATAAGAAATATGTAAAGGGAAAGAAGTGTGCATAAGAAATATGTAAAGGGAAAGAAGTGTGCATAAGAAATATGTAAAGGGAAAGAAGTGTGCATAAGAAATATGTAAAGGGAAAGAAGTGTGCATAAGAAATATGTAAAGGGAAAGAAGTGTGCATAAGAAATATGTAAAGGGAAAGAAGTGTGCATAAGAAATATGTAAAGGGAAAGAAGTGTGCATACGAAATATGTAAAGGGAAAGAAGTGTGCATAAGAAATATGTAAACGGAAAGAAGTGTGCATAAGAAATATGTAAAGGGAAAGAAGTGTGCATAAGAAATATGTAAAGGGAAAGAAGTGTGCATAAGAAATATTTAAAGGGAAAGAAGTGTGCATAAGAAATATGTAAAGGGAAAGAAGTGTGCATAAGAAATATGTAAAGGGAAAGAAGTGTGCATAAGAAATATGTAAAGGGAAATAAGTGTGTATAAGAAATATGTAAAGGGAAAGAAGTGTGCATAAGAAATATGTAAAGGGAAAGAAGTGTGCATAAGAAATATGTAAAGGGAAAGAAGTGTGCATAAGAAATATGTAAAGGGAAAGAAGTGTGCATAAGAAATATGTAAAGGGAAAGAAGTGTGCATAAGAAATATGTAAAGGAAAAGAAGTGTGCATAAGAAATAAACACATGATGTGGGAACAAGCCCTCGAGTTAAATATGTAAAGGGAAAGAAGTGTGCATAAGAAATATGTAAAGGGAAAGAAGTGTGCATAAGAAATATGTAAAGGGAAATAAGTGTGTATAAGAAATATGTAAAGGGAAAGAAGTGTGCATAAGAAATATGTAAAGGGAAAGAAGTGTGCATAAGAAATATGTAAAGGGAAAGAAGTGTGCATAAGAAATATGTAAAGGGAAAGAAGTGTGCATAAGAAATAAACACATGATGTGGGAACAAGCCCTCGAGTTAAATATGTAAAGGGAAAGAAGTGTGCATAAGAAATATGTAAAGGGAAAGAAGTGTGCATAAGAAATATGTAAAGGGAAAGAAGTGTGCATAAGAAATATGTAAAGGGAAAGAAGTGTGCATAAGAAATATGTAAAGGGAAAGAAGTGTGCATAAGAAATATGTAAAGGGAAAGAAGTGTGCATAAGAAATATGTAAAGGGAAAGAAGTGTGCATAAGAAATATGTAAAGGGAAAGAAGTGTGCATAAGAAATATGTAAAGGGAAAGAAGTGTGCATAAGAAATATGTAAAGGGAAAGAAGTGTGCATAAGAAATATGTAAAGGGAAAGAAGTGTGCATAAGAAATATGTAAAGGGAAAGAAGTGTGCATAAGAAATATGTAAAGGGAAAGAAGTGTGCATAAGAAATATGTAAAGGGAAAGAAGTGTGCATAAGAAATATGTAAAGGGAAAGAAGTGTGCATAAGAAATATGTAAAGGGAAAGAAGTGTGCATAAGAAATATGTAAAGGGAAAGAAGTGTGCATAAGAAATATGTAAACGGAAAGAAGTGTGCATAAGAAATATGTAAAGGGAAAGAAGTGTGCATAAGAAATATGTAAAGGGAAAGAAGTGTGCATAAGAAATATGTAAAGGGAAAGAAGTGTGCATAAGAAATATGTAAAGGGAAAGAAGTGTGCATAAGAAATATGTAAAGGGAAAGAAGTGTGCATAAGAAATATGTAAAGGGAAAGAAGTGTGCATAAGAAATATGTAAAGGGAAAGAAGTGTGCATAAGAAATATGTAAAGGGAAAGAAGTGTGCATAAGAAATAAACACATGATGTGGGAACAAGCCCTCGAGTTAAATATGTAAAGGGAAAGAAGTGTGCATAAGAAATATGTAAAGGGAAAGAAGTGTGCATAAGAAATATGTAAAGGGAAAGAAGTGTGCATAAGAAATATGTAAAGGGAAAGAAGTGTGCATAAGAAATATGTAAAGGGAAAGAAGTGTGCATAAGAAATAAACACATGATGTCGGGACAAGCCCTCGAGTTAAATATGTAAAGGGAAAGAAGTGTGCATAAGAAATATGTAAAGGGAAAGAAGTGTGCATAAGAAATATGTAAAGGGAAAGAAGTGTGCATAAGAAATATGTAAAGGGAAAGAAGTGTGCATAAGAAATATGTAAAGGGAAAGAAGTGTGCATAAGAAATAAACACATGATGTGGGAACAAGCCCTCGAGTTAAATATGTAAAGGGAAAGAAGTGTGCATAAGAAATATGTAAAGGGAAATAAGTGTGCATAAGAAATATGTAAAGGGAAAGAAGTGTGCATAAGAAATATGTAAAGGGAAAGAAGTGTGCATAAGAAATATGTAAAGGGAAAGAAGTGTGCATAAGAAATATGTAAAGGGAAAGAAGTGTGCATAAGAAATATGTAAAGGGAAAGAAGTGTGCATAAGAAATATGTAAAGGGAAAGAAGTGTGCATAAGAAATATTTAAAGGGAAAGAAGTGTGCATAAGAAAAATGTAAAGGGAAAGAAGTGTGCATAAGAAATATGTAAAGGGAAAGAAGTGTGCATAAGAAATATGTAAAGGGAAAGAAGTGTGCATAAGAAATATGTAAAGGGAAAGAAGTGTGCATAAGAAATATGTAAAGGGAAAGAAGTGTGCATAAGAAATATGTAAAGGGAAAGAAGTGTGCATAAGAAATATGTAAAGGGAAAGAAGTGTGCATAAGAAATATGTAAAGGGAAAGAAGTGTGCATACGAAATATGTAAAGGGAAAGAAGTGTGCATAAGAAATATGTAAACGGAAAGAAGTGTGCATAAGAAATATGTAAAGGGAAAGAAGTGTGCATAAGAAATATGTAAAGGGAAAGAAGTGTGCATAAGAAATATTTAAAGGGAAAGAAGTGTGCATAAGAAATATGTAAAGGGAAAGAAGTGTGCATAAGAAATATGTAAAGGGAAAGAAGTGTGCATAAGAAATATGTAAAGGGAAATAAGTGTGTATAAGAAATATGTAAAGGGAAAGAAGTGTGCATAAGAAATATGTAAAGGGAAAGAAGTGTGCATAAGAAATATGTAAAGGGAAAGAAGTGTGCATAAGAAATATGTAAAGGGAAAGAAGTGTGCATAAGAAATATGTAAAGGGAAAGAAGTGTGCATAAGAAATATGTAAAGGAAAAGAAGTGTGCATAAGAAATAAACACATGATGTGGGAACAAGCCCTCGAGTTAAATATGTAAAGGGAAAGAAGTGTGCATAAGAAATATGTAAAGGGAAAGAAGTGTGCATAAGAAATATGTAAAGGGAAAGAAGTGTGCATAAGAAATATGTAAAGGGAAAGAAGTGTGCATAAGAAATATGTAAAGGGAAAGAAGTGTGCATAAGAAATATGTAAAGGGAAAGAAGTGTGCATAAGAAATATGTAAAGGGAAAGAAGTGTGCATAAGAAATATGTAAAGGGAAAGAAGTGTGCATAAGAAATATGTAAAGGGAAAGAAGTGTGCATAAGAAATATGTAAAGGGAAAGAAGTGTGCATAAGAAATATGTAAAGGGAAAGAAGTGTGCATAAGAAATATGTAAAGGGAAAGAAGTGTGCATAAGAAATATGTAAAGGGAAAGAAGTGTGCATAAGAAATATGTAAAGGGAAAGAAGTGTGCATAAGAAATATGTAAAGGGAAAGAAGTGTGCATAAGAAATATGTAAAGGGAAAGAAGTGTGCATAAGAAATATGTAAAGGGAAAGAAGTGTGCATAAGAAATATGTAAACGGAAAGAAGTGTGCATAAGAAATATGTAAAGGGAAAGAAGTGTGCATAAGAAATATGTAAAGGGAAAGAAGTGTGCATAAGAAATATGTAAAGGGAAAGAAGTGTGCATAAGAAATATGTAAAGGGAAAGAAGTGTGCATAAGAAATATGTAAAGGGAAAGAAGTGTGCATAAGAAATATGTAAAGGGAAAGAAGTGTGCATAAGAAATATGTAAAGGGAAAGAAGTGTGCATAAGAAATATGTAAAGGGAAAGAAGTGTGCATAAGAAATATGTAAAGGGAAAGAAGTGTGCATAAGAAATAAACACATGATGTGGGAACAAGCCCTCGAGTTAAATATGTAAAGGGAAAGAAGTGTGCATAAGAAATATGTAAAGGGAAAGAAGTGTGCATAAGAAATATGTAAAGGGAAAGAAGTGTGCATAAGAAATATGTAAAGGGAAAGAAGTGTGCATAAGAAATATGTAAAGGGAAAGAAGTGTGCATAAGAAATATGTAAAGGGAAAGAAGTGTGCATAAGAAATATGTAAAGGGAAAGAAGTGTGCATAAGAAATATGTAAAGGGAAAGAAGTGTGCATAAGAAATATGTAAAGGGAAAGAAGTGTGCATAAGAAATATGTAAAGGGAAAGAAGTGTGCATAAGAAATATGTAAAGGGAAAGAAGTGTGCATAAGAAATATGTAAAGGGAAAGAAGTGTGCATACGAAATATGTAAAGGGAAAGAAGTGTGCATAAGAAATATGTAAAGGGAAAGAAGTGTGCATAAGAAATATGTAAAGGGAAAGAAGTGTGCATAAGAAATAAACACATGATGTGGGAACAAGCCCTCGAGTTAAATATGTAAAGGGAAAGAAGTGTGCATAAGAAATATGTAAAGGGAAAGAAGTGTGCATAAGAAATATGTAAAGGGAAAGAAGTGTGCATAAGAAATATGTAAAGGGAAAGAAGTGTGCATAAGAAATATGTAAAGGGAAAGAAGTGTGCATAAGAAATATGTAAAGGGAAAGAAGTGTGCATAAGAAATATGTAAAGGGAAAGAAGTGTGCATAAGAAATATGTAAAGGGAAAGAAGTGTGCATAAGAAATATGTAAAGGGAAAGAAGTTTGCATAAGAAATATGTAAAGGGACAGAAGTGTGCATAAGAAATATGTAAAAGGAAAGAAGTGTGCATAAGAAATATGTAAAGGGAAAGAAGTGTGCATAAGAAATATGTAAAGGCAAAGAAGTGTGCATAAGAAATATGTAAAGGGAAAGAAGTGTGCATAATAATCATGTAAAGGGAAAGAAGTGTGCATAAGAAATATGTAAAGGGAAAGAAGTGTGTATAAGAAATATGTAAAGGGAAAGAAGTGTGCATAAGAAATATGTAAAGGGAAAGAAGTGTGCATAAGAAATAAACACATGATGTCGGGACAAGCCCTCGAGTTAAATATGTAAAGGGAAAGAAGTGTGCATAAGAAATATGTGAAGGGAAAGAAGTGTGCATAAGAAATATGTAAAGGGAAAGAAGTGTGCATAAGAAATATGTAAAGGGAAAGAAGTGTGCATAAGAAATATGTAAAGGGAAAGAAGTGTGCATAAGAAATATGTAAAGGGAAAGAAGTGTGCATAAGAAATATGTAAAGGGAAAGAAGTGTGCATAAGAAATATGTAAAGGGAAAGAAGTGTGCATAAGAAATATGTAAAGGGAAAGAAGTGTGCATACGAAATATGTAAAGGGAAAGAAGTGTGCATAAGAAATATGTAAAGGGAAAGAAGTGTGCATAAGAAATATGTAAAGGGAAAGAAGTGTGCATAAGAAATAAACACATGATGTGGGAACAAGCCCTCGAGTTAAATATGTAAAGGGAAAGAAGTGTGCATAAGAAATATGTAAAGGGAAAGAAGTGTGCATAAGAAATATGTAAAGGGAAAGAAGTGTGCATAAGAAATATGTAAAGGGAAAGAAGTGTGCATAAGAAATATGTAAAGGGAAAGAAGTGTGCATAAGAAATATGTAAAGGGAAAGAAGTGTGCATAAGAAATATGTAAAGGGAAAGAAGTGTGCATAAGAAATATGTAAAGGGAAAGAAGTGTGCATAAGAAATATGTAAAGGGAAAGAAGTTTGCATAAGAAATATGTAAAGGGACAGAAGTGTGCATAAGAAATATGTAAAAGGAAAGAAGTGTGCATAAGAAATATGTAAAGGGAAAGAAGTGTGCATAAGAAATATGTAAAGGCAAAGAAGTGTGCATAAGAAATATGTAAAGGGAAAGAAGTGTGCATAATAATCATGTAAAGGGAAAGAAGTGTGCATAAGAAATATGTAAAGGGAAAGAAGTGTGTATAAGAAATATGTAAAGGGAAAGAAGTGTGCATAAGAAATATGTAAAGGGAAAGAAGTGTGCATAAGAAATAAACACATGATGTCGGGACAAGCCCTCGAGTTAAATATGTAAAGGGAAAGAAGTGTGCATAAGAAATATGTGAAGGGAAAGAAGTGTGCATAAGAAATATGTAAAGGGAAAGAAGTGTGCATAAGAAATATGTAAAGGGAAAGAAGTGTGCATAAGAAATATGTAAAGGGAAAGAAGTGTGCATAAGAAATAAACACATGATGTCGGGACAAGCCCTCGAGTTAAATATGTAAAGGGAAAGAAGTGTGCATAAGAAATATGTAAAGGGAAAGAAGTGTGCATAAGAAATATGTAAAGGGAAAGAAGTGTGCATAAGAAATAAACACATGATGTCGGGACAAGCCCTCGAGTTAAATATGTAAAGGGAAAGAAGTGTGCATAAGAAATATGTAAAGGGAAAGAAGTGTGCATAAGAAATATGTAAAGGGAAAGAAGTGTGCATAAGAAATATGTAAAGGGAAAGAAGTGTGCATAAGAAATATGTAAAGGGAAAGAAGTGTGCATAAGAAATATGTAAAGGGAAAGAAGTGTGCATAGGAAATATGTAAAGGGAAAGAAGTGTGCATAAGAAATATGTAAAGGGAAAGAAGTGTGCATAAGAAATATGTAAAGGGAAAGAAGTGTGCATAAGAAATATGTAAAGGGAAAGAAGTGTGCATAAGAAATATATAAAGGGAAAGAAGTGTGCATAAGAAATATGTAAAGGGAAAGAAGTGTGCATAAGAAATATGTAAAGGGAAAGAAGTGTGCATAAGAAATATGTAAAGGGAAAGAAGTGTGCATAGGAAATATGTAAAGGGAAAGAAGTGTGCATAAGAAATATGTAAAGGGAAAGAAGTGTGCATAAGAAATATGTAAAGGGAAAGAAGTGTGCATAAGAAATATGTAAAGGGAAAGAAGTGTGCATAAGAAATATGTAAAGGGAAAGAAGTGTGCATAAGAAATATGTAAAGGGAAAGAAGTGTGCATAAGAAATATGTAAAGGGAAAGAAGTGTGCATAAGAAATATGTAAAGGGAAAGAAGTGTGCATAAGAAATATGTAAAGGGAAAGAAGTGTGCATAAGAAATATGTAAAGGGAAAGAAGTGTGCATAAGAAATATGTAAAGGGAAAGAAGTGTGCATAAGAAATATGTAAAGGGAAAGAAGTGTGCATAAGAAATATGTAAAGGGAAAGAAGTGTGCATAAGAAATATGTAAACGGAAAGAAGTGTGCATAAGAAATATGTAAAGGGAAAGAAGTGTGCATAAGAAATATGTAAACGGAAAGAAGTGTGCATAAGAAATATGTAAAGGGAAAGAAGTGTGCATAAGAAATATGTAAAGGGAAAGAAGTGTGCATAAGAAATATGTAAAGGGAAAGAAGTGTGCATAAGAAATATGTAAAGGGAAAGAAGTGTGCATAAGAAATATGTAAAGGGAAAGAAGTGTGCATAAGAAATATGTAAAGGGAAAGAAGTGTGAATAAGAAATATGTAAAGGGGAAGAAGTGTGCATAAGAAATATGTAAAGGGAAAGAAGTGTGCATAAGAAATATGTAAAGGGAAAGAGGTGTGCATAAGAAATATGTAAAGGGAAAGAAGTGTGCATAAGAAATAAACACATGATGTGGGAACAAGCCCTCGAGTTAAATATGTAAAGGGAAAGAAGTGTGCATAAGAAATATGTAAAGGGAAAGAAGTGTGCATAAGAAATATGTAAAGGGAAAGAAGTGTGCATAAGAAATATGTAAAGGGAAAGAAGTGTGCATAAGAAATATGTAAAGGGAAAGAAGTGTGCATAAGAAATATGTAAAGGGAAAGAAGTGTGCATAAGAAATATGTAAAGGGAAAGAAGTGTGCATAAGAAATATGTAAAGGGAAAGAAGTGTGCATAAGAAATATGTAAAGGGAAAGAAGTGTGCATAAGAAATATGTAAAGGGACAGAAGTGTGCATAAGAAATATGTAAAAGGAAAGAAGTGTGCATAAGAAATATGTAAAGGGAAAGAAGTGTGCATAAGAAATATGTAAAAGGAAAGAAGTGTGCATAAGAAATATGTAAAGGGAAAGAAGTGTGCATAAGAAATATGTAAAGGGAAAGAAGTTTGCATAAGAAATATGTAAAGGGAAAGAAGTGTGCATAATAAATATGTAAAGGGAAAGAAGTGTGCATAAGAAATATGTAAAGGGAAAGAAGTGTGTATAAGAAATATGTAAAGGGAAAGAAGTGTGCATAAGAAATATGTAAAGGGAAAGAAGTGTGCATAAGAAATATGTAAAGGGAAAGAAGTGTGCATAAGAAATATGTAAAGGGAAAGAAGTGTGCATAAGAAATATGTAAAGGGAAAGAAGTGTGCATAAGAAATATGTAAAGGGAAAGAAGTGTGCATAAGAAATATGTAAAGGGAAAGAAGTGTGCATAAGAAATATGTAAAGGGAAAGAAGTGTGCATAAGAAATATGTAAAGGGAAAGAAGTGTGCATAGGAAATATGTAAAGGGAAAGAAGTGTGCATAAGAAATATGTAAAGGGAAAGAAGTGTGCATAAGAAATATGTAAAGGGAAAGAAGTGTACATAAGAAATATGTAAAGGGAAAGGAGTGTGCATAAGAAATATGTAAAGGGAAAGAAGTGTGCATAAGAAATATGTAAAGGGAAAGAAGTGTGCATAAGAAATATGTAAAGGGAAAGAAGTGTGCATAAGAAATATGTAAATGGAAAGAAGTGTGCATAAGAAATATGTAAAGGGAAATAAGTGTGCATAAGAAATATGTAAAGGGAAAGAAGTGTGCATAAGAAATATGTAAAGGGAAAGAAGTGTGCATAAGAAATATGTAAAGGGAAAGAAGTGTGCATAAGAAATATGTAAAGGGAAAGAAGTGTGCATAAGAAATATGTAAAGGGAAAGAAGTGTGCATAAGAAATATGTAAAGGGAAAGAAGTGTGCATAAGAAATATGTAAAGGGAAAGAAGTGTGCATAAGAAATATGTAAAGGGAAAGAAGTGTGCATAAGAAATATGTAAAGTGAAAGAAGTGTGCATAAGAAATATGTAAAGGGAAAGAAGTGTGCATAAGAAATATGTAAAGGGACAGAAGTGTGCATAAGAAATATGTAAAGGGAAAGAAGTGTGCATAGGAAATATGTAAAGGAAAAGAAGTGTGCATAAGAAATATGTAAAGGGAAAGAAGTGTGCATAAGAAATATGTAAAGGGAAAGAAGTGTGCATAAGAAATATGTAAAGGGAAAGAAGTGTGCATAAGAAATATGTAAAGGGAAAGAAGTGTGCATAAGAAATATGTAAAGGGAAAGAAGTGTGCATAAGAAATATGTAAAGGGAAAGAAGTGTGCATACGAAATATGTAAAGGGAAAGAAGTGTGCATAAGAAATATGTAAAGGGAAAGAAGTGTGCATAAGAAATATGTAAAGGGAAAGAAGTGTGCATAAGAAATATGTAAAGGGAAAGAAGTGTGCATAAGAAATATGTAAAGGGAAAGAAGTGTTCATAAGAAATATGTAAAGGGAAAGAAGTGTGCATAAGAAATATGTAAAGGGAAAGAAGTTTGCATAAGAAATATGTAAAGGGAAAGAAGTGTGCATAAAAAAATAAACACATGATGTCGGGACAAGCCCTCGAGTTAAATATGTAAAGGGAAAGAAGTGTGCATAAGAAATATGTAAAGGGAAAGAAGTGTGCATAAGAAATATGTAAAGGGAAAGAAGTGTGCATAAGAAATATGTAAAGGGAAAGAAGTGTGCATAAGAAATATGTAAAGGGAAAGAAGTGTGCATAAGAAATATGTAAAGGGAAAGAAGTTTGCATAAGAAATATGTAAAGGGACAGAAGTGTGCATAAGAAATATGTAAAAGGAAAGAAGTGTGCATAAGAAATATGTAAAGGGAAAGAAGTGTGCATAAGAAATATGTAAAGGCAAAGAAGTGTGCATAAGAAATATGTAAAGGGAAAGAAGTGTGCATAATAATCATGTAAAGGGAAAGAAGTGTGCATAAGAAATATGTAAAGGGAAAGAAGTGTGTATAAGAAATATGTAAAGGGAAAGAAGTGTGCATAAGAAATATGTAAAGGGAAAGAAGTGTGCATAAGAAATAAACACATGATGTCGGGACAAGCCCTCGAGTTAAATATGTAAAGGGAAAGAAGTGTGCATAAGAAATATGTGAAGGGAAAGAAGTGTGCATAAGAAATATGTAAAGGGAAAGAAGTGTGCATAAAAAATATGTAAAGGGAAAGAAGTGTGCATAAGAAATATGTAAAGGGAAAGAAGTGTGCATAAGAAATAAACACATGATGTCGGGACAAGCCCTCGAGTTAAATATGTAAAGGGAAAGAAGTGTGCATAAGAAATATGTAAAGGGAAAGAAGTGTGCATAAGAAATATGTAAAGGGAAAGAAGTGTGCATAAGAAATATGTAAAGGGAAAGAAGTGTGCATAAGAAATATGTAAAGGGAAAGAAGTGTGCATAAGAAATATGTAAAGGGAAAGAAGTGTGCATAAGAAATAAACACATGATGTGGGAACAAGCCCTCGAGTTAAATATGTAAAGGGAAAGAAGTGTGCATAAGAAATATGTAAAGGGAAAGAAGTGTGCATCAGAAATATGTAAAGGGAAAGAAGTGTGCATAAGAAATATGTAAAGGGAAAGAAGTGTGCATAAGAAATATGTAAAGGGAAAGAAGTGTGCATAAGAAATTTGTAAAGGGAAAGAAGTGTGCATAGGAAATATGTAAAGGGAAAGAAGTGTGCATAAGAAATATGTAAAGGGAAAGAAGTGTGCATAAGAAATATGTAAAGGGAAAGAAGTGTGCATAAGAAATATGTAAAGGGAAAGAAGTGTGCATAAGAAATATGTAAAGGGAAAGAAGTGTGCATAGGAAATATGTAAAGGGAAAGAAGTGTGCATAAGAAATATGTAAAGGGAAAGAAGTGTGCATAAGAAATATGTAAAGGGAAAGAAGTGTACATAAGAAATATGTAAAGGGAAAGGAGTGTGCATAAGAAATATGTAAAGGGAAAGAAGTGTGCATAAGAAATATGTAAAGGGAAAGAAGTGTACATAAGAAATATGTAAAGGGAAAGGAGTGTGCATAAGAAATATGTAAAGGGAAAGAAGTGTGCATAAGAAATATGTAAAGGGAAAGAAGTGTGCATAAGAAATATGTAAAGGGAAAGAAGTGTGCATAAGAAATATGTAAATGGAAAGAAGTGTGCATAAGAAATATGTAAAGGGAAATAAGTGTGCATAAGAAATATGTAAAGGGAAAGAAGTGTGCATAAGAAATATGTAAAGGGAAAGAAGTGTGCATAAGAAATATGTAAAGGGAAAGAAGTGTGCATAAGAAATATGTAAAGGGAAAGAAGTGTGCATAAGAAATATGTAAAGGGAAAGAAGTGTGCATAAGAAATATGTAAAGGGAAAGAAGTGTGCATAAGAAATATGTAAAGGGAAAGAAGTGTGCATAAGAAATATGTAAAGGGAAAGAAGTGTGCATAAGAAATATGTAAAGTGAAAGAAGTGTGCATAAGAAATATGTAAAGGGAAAGAAGTGTGCATAAGAAATATGTAAAGGGACAGAAGTGTGCATAAGAAATATGTAAAGGGAAAGAAGTGTGCATAGGAAATATGTAAAGGAAAAGAAGTGTGCATAAGAAATATGTAAAGGGAAAGAAGTGTGCATAAGAAATATGTAAAGGGAAAGAAGTGTGCATAAGAAATATGTAAAGGGAAAGAAGTGTGCATAAGAAATATGTAAAGGGAAAGAAGTGTGCATAAGAAATATGTAAAGGGAAAGAAGTGTGCATAAGAAATATGTAAAGGGAAAGAAGTGTGCATACGAAATATGTAAAGGGAAAGAAGTGTGCATAAGAAATATGTAAAGGGAAAGAAGTGTGCATAAGAAATATGTAAAGGGAAAGAAGTGTGCATAAGAAATATGTAAAGGGAAAGAAGTTTGCATCAGAAATATGTAAAGGGAAAGAAGTGTGCATAAAAAAATAAACACATGATGTCGGGACAAGCCCTCGAGTTAAATATGTAAAGGGAAAGAAGTGTGCATAAGAAATATGTAAAGGGAAAGAAGTGTGCATAAGAAATATGTAAAGGGAAAGAAGTGTGCATAAGAAATATGTAAAGGGAAAGAAGTGTGCATAAGAAATATGTAAAGGGAAAGAAGTGTGCATAAGAAATATGTAAAGGGAAAGAAGTTTGCATAAGAAATATGTAAAGGGACAGAAGTGTGCATAAGAAATATGTAAAAGGAAAGAAGTGTGCATAAGAAATATGTAAAGGGAAAGAAGTGTGCATAAGAAATATGTAAAGGCAAAGAAGTGTGCATAAGAAATATGTAAAGGGAAAGAAGTGTGCATAATAATCATGTAAAGGGAAATAAGTGTGCATAAGAAATATGTAAAGGGAAAGAAGTGTGTATAAGAAATATGTAAAGGGAAAGAAGTGTGCATAAGAAATATGTAAAGGGAAAGAAGTGTGCATAAGAAATAAACACATGATGTCGGGACAAGCCCTCGAGTTAAATATGTAAAGGGAAAGAAGTGTGCATAAGAAATATGTGAAGGGAAAGAAGTGTGCATAAGAAATATGTAAAGGGAAAGAAGTGTGCATAAGAAATATGTAAAGGGAAAGAAGTGTGCATAAGAAATATGTAAAGGGAAAGAAGTGTGCATAAGAAATAAACACATGATGTCGGGACAAGCCCTCGAGTTAAATATGTAAAGGGAAAGAAGTGTGCATAAGAAATATGTAAAGGGAAAGAAGTGTGCATAAGAAATATGTAAAGGGAAAGAAGTGTGCATAAGAAATATGTAAAGGGAAAGAAGTGTGCATAAGAAATATGTAAAGGGAAAGAAGTGTGCATAAGAAATATGTAAAGGGAAAGAAGTGTGCATAGGAAATATGTAAAGGGAAAGAAGTGTGCATAAGAAATATGTAAAGGGAAAGAAGTGTGCATAAGAAATATGTAAAGGGAAAGAAGTGTGCATAAGAAATATGTAAAGGGAAAGAAGTGTGCATAAGAAATCTATAAAGGGAAAGAAGTGTGCATAAGAAATATGTAAAGGGAAAGAAGTGTGCATAAGAAATATGTAAAGGGAAAGAAGTGTGCATAAGAAATATGTAAAGGGAAAGAAGTGTGCATAGGAAATATGTAAAGGGAAAGAAGTGTGCATAAGAAATATGTAAAGGGAAAGAAGTGTGCATAAGAAATATGTAAAGGGAAAGAAGTGTGCATAAGAAATATGTAAAGGGAAAGAAGTGTGCATAAGAAATATGTAAAGGGAAAGAAGTGTGCATAAGAAATATGTAAAGGGAAAGAAGTGTGCATAAGAAATATGTAAAGGGAAAGAAGTGTGCATAAGAAATATGTAAAGGGAAAGAAGTGTGCATAAGAAATATGTAAAGGGAAAGAAGTGTGCATAAGAAATATGTAAAGGGAAAGAAGTGTGCATAAGAAATATGTAAAGGGAAAGAAGTGTGCATAAGAAATATGTAAAGGGAAAGAAGTGTGCATAAGAAATATGTAAAGGGAAAGAAGTGTGCATAAGAAATATGTAAAGGGAAAGAAGTGTGCATAAGAAATATGTAAACGGAAAGAAGTGTGCATAAGAAATATGTAAAGGGAAAGAAGTGTGCATAAGAAATATGTAAACGGAAAGAAGTGTGCATAAGAAATATGTAAAGGGAAAGAAGTGTGCATAAGAAATATGTAAAGGGAAAGAAGTGTGCATAAGAAATATGTAAAGGGAAAGAAGTGTGCATAAGAAATATGTAAAGGGAAAGAAGTGTGCATAAGAAATATGTAAAGGGAAAGAAGTGTGCATAAGAAATATGTAAAGGGAAAGAAGTGTGAATAAGAAATATGTAAAGGGAAAGAAGTGTGCATAAGAAATATGTAAAGGGAAAGAAGTGTGCATAAGAAATATGTAAAGGGAAAGAGGTGTGCATAAGAAATATGTAAAGGGAAAGAAGTGTGCATAAGAAATAAACACATGATGTGGGAACAAGCCCTCGAGTTAAATATGTAAAGGGAAAGAAGTGTGCATAAGAAATATGTAAAGGGAAAGAAGTGTGCATAAGAAATATGTAAAGGGAAAGAAGTGTGCATAAGAAATATGTAAAGGGAAAGAAGTGTGCATAAGAAATATGTAAAGGGAAAGAAGTGTGCATAAGAAATATGTAAAGGGAAAGAAGTGTGCATAAGAAATATGTAAAGGGAAAGAAGTGTGCATAAGAAATATGTAAAGGGAAAGAAGTGTGCATAAGAAATATGTAAAGGGAAAGAAGTGTGCATAAGAAATATGTAAAGGGACAGAAGTGTGCATAAGAAATATGTAAAAGGAAAGAAGTGTGCATAAGAAATATGTAAAGGGAAAGAAGTGTGCATAAGAAATATGTAAAAGGAAAGAAGTGTGCATAAGAAATATGTAAAGGGAAAGAAGTGTGCATAAGAAATATGTAAAGGGAAAGAAGTGTGCATAATAAATATGTAAAGGGAAAGAAGTGTGCATAATAAATATGTAAAGGGAAAGAAGTGTGCATAATCAATATGTAAAGGGAAAGAAGTGTGTATAAGAAATATGTAAAGGGAAAGAAGTGTGCATAAGAAATATGTAAAGGGAAAGAAGTGTGCATAAGAAATATGTAAAGGGAAAGAAGTGTGCATAAGAAATATGTAAAGGGAAAGAAGTGTGCATAAGAAATATGTAAAGGGAAAGAAGTGTGCATAAGAAATATGTAAAGGGAAAGAAGTGTGCATAAGAAATATGTAAAGGGAAAGAAGTGTGCATAAGAAATATGTAAAGGGAAATAAGTGTGCATAAGAAATATGTAAAGGGAAAGAAGTGTGCATAAGAAATATGTAAAGGGAAAGAAGTGTGCATAAGAAATATGTAAAGGGAAAGAAGTGTGCATAAGAAATATGTAAAGGGAAAGAAGTGTGCATAAGAAATATGTAAAGGGAAAGAAGTGTGCATAAGAAATATGTAAAGGGAAAGAAGTGTGCATAAGAAATATGTAAAGGGAAAGAAGTGTGCATAAGAAATATGTAAAGGGAAAGAAGTGTGCATAAGAAATATGTAAAGGGAAAGAAGTGTGCATAAGAAATATGTAAAGGGAAATAAGTGTGCATAAGAAATATGTAAAGGGAAAGAAGTGTGCATAAGAAATATGTAAAGGGAAAGAAGTGTGCATAAGAAATATGTAAAGGGAAAGAAGTGTGCATAAGAAATATGTAAAGGGAAAGAAGTGTGCATAAGAAATATGTAAAGGGAAAGAAGTGTGCATAAGAAATATGTAAAGGAAAAGAAGTGTGCATAAGAAATATGTAAAGGGAAAGAAGTGTGCATAAGAAATATGTAAAGGGAAAGAAGTGTGCATAAGAAATATGTAAAGGGAAAGAAGTGTGCATAAGAAATATGTAAAGGGAAAGAAGTGTGCATAAGAAATATGTAAAGGGAAAGAAGTGTGCATAAGAAATATGTAAAGGGAAAGAAGTGTGCATACGAAATATGTAAAGGGAAAGAAGTGTGCATAAGAAATATGTAAAGGGAAAGAAGTGTGCATAAGAAATATGTAAAGGGAAAGAAGTGTGCATAAGAAATATGTAAAGGGAAAGAAGTGTGCATAAGAAATATGTAAAGGGAAAGAAGTGTGCATAAGAAATATGTAAAGGGAAAGAAGTGTGCATAAGAAATATGTAAAGGGAAAGAAGTGTGCATACGAAATATGTAAAGGGAAAGAAGTGTGCATAAGAAATATGTAAAGGGAAAGAAGTGTGCATAAGAAATATGTAAAGGGAAAGAAGTGTGCATAAGAAATATGTAAAGGGAAAGAAGTGTGCATAAGAAATATGTAAAGGGAAAGAAGTGTGCATAAGAAATATGTAAAGGGAAAGAAGTGTGCATACGAAATATGTAAAGGGAAAGAAGTTTGCATAAGAAATATGTAAAGGGAAAGAAGTGTGCATAAGAAATAAACACATGATGTCGGGACAAGCCCTCGAGTTAAATATGTAAAGGGAAAGAAGTGTGCATAAGAAATATGTAAAGGGAAAGAAGTGTGCATAAGAAATATGTAAAGGGAAAGAAGTGTGCATAAGAAATATGTAAAGGGAAAGAAGTGTGCATAAGAAATATGTAAAGGGAAAGAAGTGTGCATAAGAAATATGTAAAGGGAAATAAGTGTGCATAAGAAATATGTAAAGGGAAATAAGTGTGCATAAGAAATATGTAAAGGGAAAGAAGTGTGCATAAGAAATATGTAAAGGGAAAGAAGTGTGCATAAGAAATATGTAAAGGGAAAGAAGTGTGCATAAGAAATATGTAAAGGGAAAGAAGTGTGCATAAGAAATATGTAAAGGGAAAGAAGTGTGCATAAGAAATATGTAAAGGGAAAGAAGTGTGCATAAGAAATATGTAAAGGGAAAGAAGTGTGCATACGAAATATGTAAAGGGAAAGAAGTGTGCATAAGAAATATGTAAAGGGAAAGAAGTGTGCATAAGAAATATGTAAAGGGAAAAAAGTGTGCATAAGAAATATGTAAAGGGAAAGAAGTGTGCATAATAAATATGTAAAGGGAAAGAAGTGTGCATAAGAAATATGTAAAGGGAAAGAAGTGTGCATAAGAAATATGTAAAGGGAAAGAAGTGTGCATAAGAAATATGTAAAGGGAAAGAAGTGTGCATAAGAAATATGTAAAGGGAAAGAAGTGTGCATAAGAAATATGTAAAGGGAAAGAAGTGTGCATAAGAAATATGTAAAGGGAAAGAAGTGTGCATAAGAAATATGTAAAGGGAAAGAAGTGTGCATAAGAAATATGTAAAGGGAAAGAAGTGTGCATAAGAAATATGTAAAGGGAAAGAAGTGTGCATAAGAAATATGTAAAGGGAAAGAAGTGTGCATAAGAAATATGTAAAGGGAAAGAAGTGTGCATAAGAAATAAACACATGATGTGGGAACAAGCCCTCGAGTTAAATATGTAAAGGGAAAGAAGTGTGCATAAGAAATATGTAAAGGGAAAGAAGTGTGCATCAGAAATATGTAAATGGAAAGAAGTGTGCATAAGAAATATGTAAAGGGAAAGAAGTGTGCATAAGAAATATGTAAAGGGAAAGAAGTGTGCATAAGAAATATGTAAAGGGAAAGAAGTGTGCATAAGAAATATGTAAAGAGAAAGAAGTGTGCATAAGAAATATGTAAAGGGAAATAAGTGTGCATAAGAAATATGTAAAGGGAAATAAGTGTGCATAAGAAATATGTAAAGGGAAAGAAGTGTGCATAAGAAATATGTAAAGGGAAAGAAGTGTGCATAAGAAATATGTAAAGGGAAAGAAGTGTGCATAAGAAATATGTAAAGGGAAAGAAGTGTGCATAAGAAATATGTAAAGGGAAAGAAGTGTGCATAAGAAATATGTAAAGGGAAAGAAGTGTGCATACGAAATATGTAAAGGGAAAGAAGTGTGCATACGAAATATATAAAGGGAAAGAAGTGTGCATAAGAAATATGTAAAGGGAAAAAAGTGTGCATAGGAAATATGTAAAGGGAAAGAAGTGTGCATAATAAATATGTAAAGGGAAAGAAGTGTGCATAAGAAATATGTAAAGGGAAAGAAGTGTGCATAAGAAATATGTAAAGGGAAAGAAGTGTGCATAAGAAATATGTAAAGGGAAAGAAGTGTGCATAAGAAATATGTAAAGGGAAAGAAGTGTGCATAAGAAATATGTAAAGGGAAAGAAGTGTGCATAAGAAATATGTAAAGGGAAAGAAGTGTGCATAAGAAATATGTAAAGGGAAAGAAGTGTGCATAAGAAATATGTAAAGGGAAAGAAGTGTGCATAAGAAATATGTAAAGGGAAAGAAGTGTGCATAAGAAATATGTAAAGGGAAAGAAGTGTGCATAAGAAATATGTAAAGGGAAAGAAGTGTGCATAAGAAATAAACACATGATGTGGGAACAAGCCCTCGAGTTAAATATGTAAAGGGAAAGAAGTGTGCATAAGAAATATGTAAAGGGAAAGAAGTGTGCATCAGAAATATGTAAAGGGAAAGAAGTGTGCATAAGAAATATGTAAAGGGAAAGAAGTGTGCATAAGAAATATGTAAAGGGAAAGAAGTGTGCATAAGAAATTTGTAAAGGGAAAGAATTGTGCATAGGAAATATGTAAAGGGAAAGAAGTGTGCATAAGAAATATGTAAAGGGAAAGAAGTGTGCATAAGAAATATGTAAAGGGAAAGAAGTGTGCATAAGAAATATGTAAAGGGAAAGAAGTGTGCATAAGAAATATGTAAAGGGAAAGAAGTGTGCATAGGAAATATGTAAAGGGAAAGAAGTGTGCATAAGAAATATGTAAAGGGAAAGAAGTGTGCATAAGAAATATGTAAAGGGAAAGAAGTGTGCATAAGAAATATGTAAATGGAAAGAAGTGTGCATAAGAAATATGTAAAGGGAAATAAGTGTGCATAAGAAATATGTAAAGGGAAAGAAGTGTGCATAAGAAATATGTAAAGGGAAAGAAGTGTGCATAAGAAATATGTAAAGGGAAAGAAGTGTGCATAAGAAATATGTAAAGGGAAAGAAGTGTGCATAAGAAATATGTAAAGGGAAAGAAGTGTGCATAAGAAATATGTAAAGGGAAAGAAGTGTGCATAAGAAATATGTAAAGGGAAAGAAGTGTGCATAAGAAATATGTAAAGGGAAAGAAGTGTGCATAAGAAATATGTAAAGTGAAAGAAGTGTGCATAAGAAATATGTAAAGGGAAAGAAGTGTGCATAAGAAATATGTAAAGGGACAGAAGTGTGCATAAGAAATATGTAAAGGGAAAGAAGTGTGCATAGGAAATTTGTAAAGGAAAAGAAGTGTGCATAAGAAATATGTAAAGGGAAAGAAGTGTGCATAAGAAATATGTAAAGGGAAAGAAGTGTGCATAAGAAATATGTAAAGGGAAAGAAGTGTGCATAAGAAATATGTAAAGGGAAAGAAGTGTGCATAAGAAATATGTAAAGGGAAAGAAGTGTGCATAAGAAATATGTAAAGGGAAAGAAGTGTGCATACGAAATATGTAAAGGGAAAGAAGTGTGCATAAGAAATATGTAAAGGGAAAGAAGTGTGCATAAGAAATATGTAAAGGGAAAGAAGTGTGCATAAGAAATATGTAAAGGGAAAGAAGTGTGCATAAGAAATATGTAAAGGGAAAGAAGTGTGCATAAGAAATATGTAAAGGGAAAGAAGTGTGCATAAGAAATATGTAAAGGGAAAGAAGTTTGCATCAGAAATATGTAAAGGGAAAGAAGTGTGCATAAAAAAATAAACACATGATGTCGGGACAAGCCCTCGAGTTAAATATGTAAAGGGAAAGAAGTGTGCATAAGAAATATGTAAAGGGAAAGAAGTGTGCATAAGAAATATGTAAAGGGAAAGAAGTGTGCATAAGAAATATGTAAAGGGAAAGAAGTGTGCATAAGAAATATGTAAAGGGAAAGAAGTGTGCATAAGAAATATGTAAAGGGAAAGAAGTTTGCATAAGAAATATGTAAAGGGACAGAAGTGTGCATAAGAAATATGTAAAGGGAAAGAAGTGTGCATAAGAAATATGTAAAGGCAAAGAAGTGTGCATAAGAAATATGTAAAGGGAAAGAAGTGTGCATAATAATCATGTAAAGGGAAAGAAGTGTGCATAAGAAATATGTAAAGGGAAAGAAGTGTGTATAAGAAATATGTAAAGGGAAAGAAGTGTGCATAAGAAATATGTAAAGGGAAAGAAGTGTGCATAAGAAATAAACACATGATGTCGGGACAAGCCCTCGAGTTAAATATGTAAAGGGAAAGAAGTGTGCATAAGAAATATGTGAAGGGAAAGAAGTGTGCATAAGAAATATGTAAAGGGAAAGAAGTGTGCATAAGAAATATGTAAAGGGAAAGAAGTGTGCATAAGAAATATGTAAAGAGAAAGAAGTGTGCATAAGAAATAAACACATGATGTCGGGACAAGCCCTCGAGTTAAATATGTAAAGGGAAAGAAGTGTGCATAAGAAATATGTAAAGGGAAAGAAGTGTGCATAAGAAATATGTAAAGGGAAAGAAGTGTGCATAAGAAATATGTAAAGGGAAAGAAGTGTGCATAAGAAATATGTAAAGGGAAAGAAGTGTGCATAAGAAATATGTAAAGGGAAAGAAGTGTGCATAGGAAATATGTAAAGGGAAAGAAGTGTGCATAAGAAATATGTAAAGGGAAAGAAGTGTGCATAAGAAATATGTAAAGGGAAAGAAGTGTGCATAAGAAATATGTAAAGGGAAAGAAGTGTGCATAAGAAATCTATAAAGGGAAAGAAGTGTGCATAAGAAATATGTAAAGGGAAAGAAGTGTGCATAAGAAATATGTAAAGGGAAAGAAGTGTGCATAAGAAATATGTAAAGGGAAAGAAGTGTGCATAGGAAATATGTAAAGGGAAAGAAGTGTGCATAAGAAATATGTAAAGGGAAAGAAGTGTGCATAAGAAATATGTAAAGGGAAAGAAGTGTGCATAAGAAATATGTAAAGGGAAAGAAGTGTGCATAAGAAATATGTAAAGGGAAAGAAGTGTGCATAAGAAATATGTAAAGGGAAAGAAGTGTGCATAAGAAATATGTAAAGGGAAAGAAGTGTGCATAAGAAATATGTAAAGGGAAAGAAGTGTGCATAAGAAATATGTAAAGGGAAAGAAGTGTGCATAAGAAATATGTAAAGGGAAAGAAGTGTGCATAAGAAATATGTAAAGGGAAAGAAGTGTGCATAAGAAATATGTAAAGGGAAAGAAGTGTGCATAAGAAATATGTAAAGGGAAAGAAGTGTGCATAAGAAATATGTAAAGGGAAAGAAGTGTGCATAAGAAATATGTAAACGGAAAGAAGTGTGCATACGAAATATGTAAAGGGAAAGAAGTGTGCATAAGAAATATGTAAACGGAAAGAAGTGTGCATAAGAAATATGTAAAGGGAAAGAAGTGTGCATAAGAAATATGTAAAGGGAAAGAAGTGTGCATAAGAAATATGTAAAGGGAAAGAAGTGTGCATAAGAAATATGTAAAGGGAAAGAAGTGTGCATAAGAAATATGTAAAGGGAAAGAAGTGTGCATAAGAAATATGTAAAGGGAAAGAAGTGTGAATAAGAAATATGTAAAGGGAAAGAAGTGTGCATAAGAAATATGTAAAGGGAAAGAAGTGTGCATAAGAAATATGTAAAGGGAAAGAGGTGTGCATAAGAAATATGTAAAGGGAAAGAAGTGTGCATAAGAAATAAACACATGATGTGGGAACAAGCCCTCGAGTTAAATATGTAAAGGGAAAGAAGTGTGCATAAGAAATATGTAAAGGGAAAGAAGTGTGCATAAGAAATATGTAAAGGGAAAGAAGTGTGCATAAGAAATATGTAAAGGGAAAGAAGTGTGCATAAGAAATATGTAAAGGGAAAGAAGTGTGCATAAGAAATATGTAAAGGGAAAGAAGTGTGCATAAGAAATATGTAAAGGGAAAGAAGTGTGCATAAGAAATATGTAAAGGGAAAGAAGTGTGCATAAGAAATATGTAAAGGGAAAGAAGTGTGCATAAGAAATATGTAAAGGGACAGAAGTGTGCATAAGAAATATGTAAAAGGAAAGAAGTGTGCATAAGAAATATGTAAAGGGAAAGAAGTGTGCATAAGAAATATGTAAAAGGAAAGAAGTGTGCATAAGAAATATGTAAAGGGAAAGAAGTGTGCATAAGAAATATGTAAAGGGAAAGAAGTGTGCATAATAAATATGTAAAGGGAAAGAAGTGTGCATAATAAATATGTAAAGGGAAAGAAGTGTGCATAATAAATATGTAAAGGGAAAGAAGTGTGTATAAGAAATATGTAAAGGGAAAGAAGTGTGCATAAGAAATATGTAAAGGGAAAGAAGTGTGCATAAGAAATATGTAAAGGGAAAGAAGTGTGCATAAGAAATATGTAAAGGGAAAGAAGTGTGCATAAGAAATATGTAAAGGGAAAGAAGTGTGCATAAGAAATATGTAAAGGGAAAGAAGTGTGCATAAGAAATATGTAAAGGGAAAGAAGTGTGCATAAGAAATATGTAAAGGGAAATAAGTGTGCATAAGAAATATGTAAAGGGAAATAAGTGTGCATAAGAAATATGTAAAGGGAAAGAAGTGTGCATAAGAAATATGTAAAGGGAAAGAAGTGTGCATAAGAAATATGTAAAGGGAAAGAAGTGTGCATAAGAAATATGTAAAGGGAAAGAAGTGTGCATAAGAAATATGTAAAGGGAAAGAAGTGTGCATAAGAAATATGTAAAGGGAAAGAAGTGTGCATAAGAAATATGTAAAGGGAAAGAAGTGTGCATAAGAAATATGTAAAGGGAAAGAAGTGTGCATAAGAAATATGTAAAGGGAAATAAGTGTGCATAAGAAATATGTAAAGGGAAAGAAGTGTGCATAAGAAATATGTAAAGGGAAAGAAGTGTGCATAAGAAATATGTAAAGGGAAAGAAGTGTGCATAAGAAATATGTAAAGGGAAAGAAGTGTGCATAAGAAATATGTAAAGGGAAAGAAGTGTGCATAAGAAATATGTAAAGGAAAAGAAGTGTGCATAAGAAATATGTAAAGGGAAAGAAGTGTGCATAAGAAATATGTAAAGGGAAAGAAGTGTGCATAAGAAATATGTAAAGGGAAAGAAGTGTGCATAAGAAATATGTAAAGGGAAAGAAGTGTGCATAAGAAATATGTAAAGGGAAAGAAGTGTGCATAAGAAATATGTAAAGGGAAAGAAGTGTGCATACGAAATATGTAAAGGGAAAGAAGTGTGCATAAGAAATATGTAAAGGGAAAGAAGTGTGCATAAGAAATATGTAAAGGGAAAGAAGTGTGCATAAGAAATATGTAAAGGGAAAGAAGTGTGCATAAGAAATATGTAAAGGGAAAGAAGTGTGCATAAGAAATATGTAAAGGGAAAGAAGTGTGCATAAGAAATATGTAAAGGGAAAGAAGTGTGCATACGAAATATGTAAAGGGAAAGAAGTGTGCATAAGAAATATGTAAAGGGAAAGAAGTGTGCATAAGAAATATGTAAAGGGAAAGAAGTGTGCATAAGAAATATGTAAAGGGAAAGAAGTGTGCATAAGAAATATGTAAAGGGAAAGAAGTGTGCATAAGAAATATGTAAAGGGAAAGAAGTGTGCATACGAAATATGTAAAGGGAAAGAAGTTTGCATAAGAAATATGTAAAGGGAAAGAAGTGTGCATAAGAAATAAACACATGATGTCGGGACAAGCCCTCGAGTTAAATATGTAAAGGGAAAGAAGTGTGCATAAGAAATATGTAAAGGGAAAGAAGTGTGCATAAGAAATATGTAAAGGGAAAGAAGTGTGCATAAGAAATATGTAAAGGGAAAGAAGTGTGCATAAGAAATATGTAAAGGGAAAGAAGTGTGCATAAGAAATATGTAAAGGGAAATAAGTGTGCATAAGAAATATGTAAAGGGAAATAAGTGTGCATAAGAAATATGTAAAGGGAAAGAAGTGTGCATAAGAAATATGTAAAGGGAAAGAAGTGTGCATAAGAAATATGTAAAGGGAAAGAAGTGTGCATAAGAAATATGTAAAGGGAAAGAAGTGTGCATAAGAAATATGTAAAGGGAAAGAAGTGTGCATAAGAAATATGTAAAGGGAAAGAAGTGTGCATAAGAAATATGTAAAGGGAAAGAAGTGTGCATACGAAATATGTAAAGGGAAAGAAGTGTGCATAAGAAATATGTAAAGGGAAAGAAGTGTGCATAATAAATATGTAAAGGGAAAAAAGTGTGCATAAGAAATATGTAAAGGGAAAGAAGTGTGCATAATAAATATGTAAAGGGAAAGAAGTGTGCATAAGAAATATGTAAAGGGAAAGAAGTGTGCATAAGAAATATGTAAAGGGAAAGAAGTGTGCATAAGAAATATGTAAAGGGAAAGAAGTGTGCATAAGAAATATGTAAAGGGAAAGAAGTGTGCATAAGAAATATGTAAAGGGAAAGAAGTGTGCATAAGAAATATGTAAAGGGAAAGAAGTGTGCATAAGAAATATGTAAAGGGAAAGAAGTGTGCATAAGAAATATGTAAAGGGAAAGAAGTGTGCATAAGAAATATGTAAAGGGAAAGAAGTGTGCATAAGAAATATGTAAAGGGAAAGAAGTGTGCATAAGAAATAAACACATGATGTGGGAACAAGCCCTCGAGTTAAATATGTAAAGGGAAAGAAGTGTGCATAAGAAATATGTAAAGGGAAAGAAGTGTGCATCAGAAATATGTAAAGGGAAAGAAGTGTGCATAAGAAATATGTAAAGGGAAAGAAGTGTGCATAAGAAATATGTAAAGGGAAAGAAGTGTGCATAAGAAATATGTAAAGGGAAAGAAGTGTGCATAAGAAATATGTAAAGAGAAAGAAGTGTGCATAAGAAATATGTAAAGGGAAATAAGTGTGCATAAGAAATATGTAAAGGGAAATAAGTGTGCATAAGAAATATGTAAAGGGAAAGAAGTGTGCATAAGAAATATGTAAAGGGAAAGAAGTGTGCATAAGAAATATGTAAAGGGAAAGAAGTGTGCATAAGAAATATGTAAAGGGAAAGAAGTGTGCATAAGAAATATGTAAAGGGAAAGAAGTGTGCATAAGAAATATGTAAAGGGAAAGAAGTGTGCATAAGAAATATGTAAAGGGAAAGAAGTGTGCATACGAAATATGTAAAGGGAAAGAAGTGTGCATAAGAAATATATAAAGGGAAAGAAGTGTGCATAAGAAATATGTAAAGGGAAAAAAGTGTGCATAGGAAATATGTAAAGGGAAAGAAGTGTGCATAATAAATATGTAAAGGGAAAGAAGTGTGCATAAGAAATATGTAAAGGGAAAGAAGTGTGCATAAGAAATATGTAAAGGGAAAGAAGTGTGCATAAGAAATATGTAAAGGGAAAGAAGTGTGCATAAGAAATATGTAAAGGGAAAGAAGTGTGCATAAGAAATATGTAAAGGGAAAGAAGTGTGCATAAGAAATATGTAAAGGGAAAGAAGTGTGCATAAGAAATATGTAAAGGGAAAGAAGTGTGCATAAGAAATATGTAAAGGGAAAGAAGTGTGCATAAGAAATATGTAAAGGGAAAGAAGTGTGCATAAGAAATATGTAAAGGGAAAGAAGTGTGCATAAGAAATAAACACATGATGTGGGAACAAGCCCTCGAGTTAAATATGTAAAGGGAAAGAAGTGTGCATAAGAAATATGTAAAGGGAAAGAAGTGTGCATCAGAAATATGTAAAGGGAAAGAAGTGTGCATAAGAAATATGTAAAGGGAAAGAAGTGTGCATAAGAAATATGTAAAGGGAAAGAAGTGTGCATAAGAAATATGTAAAGGGAAAGAAGTGTGCATAAGAAATATGTAAAGGGAAAGAAGTGTGCATAAGAAATATGTAAAGGGAAAGAAGTGTGCATAAGAAATATGTAAAGGGAAAGAAGTGTGCATAAGAAATATGTAAAGGGACAGAAGTGTGCATAAGAAATATGTAAAAGGAAAGAAGTGTGCATAAGAAATATGTAAAGGGAAAGAAGTGTGCATAAGAAATATGTAAAGGGAAAGAAGTGTGCATAAGAAATATGTAAAGGGAAAGAAGTGTGCATAATAATCATGTAAAGGGAAAGAAGTGTGCATAAGAAATATGTAAAGGGAAAGAAGTGTGTATAAGAAATATGTAAAGGGAAAGAAGTGTGCATAAGAAATATGTAAAGGGAAAGAAGTGTGCATAAGAAATAAACACATGATGTCGGGACAAGCCCTCGAGTTAAATATGTAAAGGGAAAGAAGTGTGCATAAGAAATATGTGAAGGGAAAGAAGTGTGCATAAGAAATATGTAAAGGGAAAGAAGTGTGCATAAGAAATATGTAAAGGGAAAGAAGTGTGCATAAGAAATATGTAAAGGGAAAGAAGTGTGCATAAGAAATAAACACATGATGTCGGGACAAGCCCTCGAGTTAAATATGTAAAGGGAAAGAAGTGTGCATAAGAAATATGTAAAGGGAAAGAAGTGTGCATAAGAAATATGTAAAGGGAAAGAAGTGTGCATAAGAAATATGTAAAGGGAAAGAAGTGTGCATAAGAAATATGTAAAGGGAAAGTAGTGTGCATAAGAAATATGTAAAGGGAAAGAAGTGTGCATAGGAAATATGTAAAGGGAAAGAAGTGTGCGTAAGAAATATGTAAAGGGAAAGAAGTGTGCATAAGAAATATGTAAAGGGAAAGAAGTGTGCATAAGAAATATGTAAAGGGAAAGAAGTGTGCATAAGAAATATATAAAGGGAAAGAAGTGTGCATAAGAAATATGTAAAGGGAAAGAAGTGTGCATAAGAAATATGTAAAGGGAAAGAAGTGTGCATAAGAAATATGTAAAGGGAAAGAAGTGTGCATAGGAAATATGTAAAGGGAAAGAAGTGTGCATAAGAAATATGTAAAGGGAAAGAAGTGTGCATAAGAAATATGTAAAGGGAAAGAAGTGTGCATAAGAAATATGTAAAGGGAAAGAAGTGTGCATAAGAAATATGTAAAGGGAAAGAAGTGTGCATAAGAAATATGTAAAGGGAAAGAAGTGTGCATAAGAAATATGTAAAGGGAAAGAAGTGTGCATAAGAAATATGTAAAGGGAAAGAAGTGTGCATAAGAAATATGTAAAGGGAAAGAAGTGTGCATAAGAAATATGTAAAGGGAAAGAAGTGTGCATAAGAAATATGTAAAGGGAAAGAAGTGTGAATAAGAAATATGTAAAGGGAAAGAAGTGTGCATAAGAAATATGTAAAGGGAAAGAAGTGTGCATAAGAAATATGTAAAGGGAAAGAGGTGTGCATAAGAAATATGTAAAGGGAAAGAAGTGTGCATAAGAAATAAACACATGATGTGGGAACAAGCCCTCGAGTTAAATATGTAAAGGGAAAGAAGTGTGCATAAGAAATATGTAAAGGGAAAGAAGTGTGCATAAGAAATATGTAAAGGGAAAGAAGTGTGCATAAGAAATATGTAAAGGGAAAGAAGTGTGCATAAGAAATATGTAAAGGGAAAGAAGTGTGCATAAGAAATATGTAAAGGGAAAGAAGTGTGTATAAGAAATATGTAAAGGGAAAGAAGTGTGCATAAGAAATATGTAAAGGGAAAGAAGTGTGCATAAGAAATATGTAAAGGGAAAGAAGTGTGCATAAGAAATATGTAAAGGGAAAGAAGTGTGCATAAGAAATAAACACATGATGTCGGGACAAGCCCTCGAGTTAAATATGTAAATGGAAAGAAGTGTGCATAAAAAATATGTGAAGGGAAAGAAGTGTGCATAAGAAATATGTAAAGGGAAAGAAGTGTGCATAAGAAATATGTAAAGGGAAAGAAGTGTGCATAAGAAATATGTAAAGGGAAAGAAGTGTGCATAAGAAATAAACACATGATGTCGGGACAAGCCCTCGAGTTAAATATGTAAAGGGAAAGAAGTGTGCATAAGAAATATGTAAAGGGAAAGAAGTGTGCATAAGAAATATGTAAAGGGAAAGAAGTGTGCATAAGAAATATGTAAAGGGAAAGAAGTGTGCATAAGAAATATGTAAAGGGAAAGAAGTGTGCATAAGAAATATGTAAAGGGAAAAAAGTGTGCATAGGAAATATGTAAAGGGAAAGAAGTGTGCATACGAAATATGTAAAGGGAAAGAAGTGTGCATAAGAAATATGTAAAGGGAAAGAAGTGTGCATAAGAAATATGTAAAGGGAAAGAAATGTGCATAAGAAATATATAAACGGAAAGAAGTGTGCATAAGAAATATGTAAAGGGAAAGAAGTGTGCATAAGAAATATGTAAAGGGAAAGAAGTGTGCATAAGAAATATGTAAAGGGAAAGAAGTGTGCATAGGAAATATGTAAAGGGAAAGAAGTGTGCATAAGAAATATGTAAAGGGAAAGAAGTGTGCATAAGAAATATGTAAAGGGAAAGAAGTGTGCATAAGAAATATGTAAAGGGAAAGAAGTGTGCATAAGAAATATGTAAACGGAAAGAAGTGTGCATAAGAAATATGTAAAGGGAAAGAAGTGTGCATAAGAAATATGTAAAGGGAAAGAAGTGTGCATAAGAAATATGTAAAGGGAAAGAAGTGTACATAAGAAATATGTAAAGGGAAAGAAGTGTGCATAAGAAATATGTAAAGGGAAAGAAGTGTGCATAAGAAATATGTAAAGGGAAAGAAGTGTGCATAAGAAATATGTAAAGGGAAAGAAGTGTGAATAAGAAATATGTAAAGGGAAAGAAGTGTGCATAAGAAATATGTAAAGGGAAAGAAGTGTGCATAAGAAATATGTAAAGGGAAAGAGGTGTGCATAAGAAATATGTAAAGGGAAAGAAGTGTGCATAAGAAATAAACACATGATGTGGGAACAAGCCCTCGAGTTAAATATGTAAAGGGAAAGAAGTGTGCATAAGAAATATGTAAAGGGAAATAAGTGTGCATAAGAAATATGTAAAGGGAAAGAAGTGTGCATAAGAAATATGTAAAGGGAAAGAAGTGTGCATAAGAAATATGTAAAGGGAAAGAAGTGTGCATAAGAAATATGTAAAGGGAAAGAAGTGTGCATAAGAAATATGTAAAGGGAAAGAAGTGTGCATAAGAAATATGTAAAGGGAAAGAAGTGTGCATAAGAAATATGTAAAGGGACAGAAGTGTGCATAAGAAATATGTAAAAGGAAAGAAGTGTGCATAAGAAATATGTAAAGGGAAAGAAGTGTGCATAAGAAATATGTAAAGGGAAAGAAGTGTGCATAAGAAATATGTAAAGGGACAGAAGTGTGCATAAGAAATATGTAAAGGGAAAGAAGTGTGCATAATAAATATGTAAAGGGAAAGAAGTGTGCATAAGAAATATGTAAAGGGAAAGAAGTGTGTATAAGAAATATGTAAAGGGAAAGAAGTGTGCATAAGAAATATGTAAAGGGAAAGAAGTGTGCATAAGAAATATGTAAAGGGAAAGAAGTGTGCATAAGAAATATGTAAAGGGAAAGAAGTGTGCATAAGAAATATGTAAAGGGAAAGAAGTGTGCATAAGAAATATGTAAAGGGAAAGAAGTGTGCATAAGAAATATGTAAAGGGAAAGAAGTGTGCATAAGAAATATGTAAAGGGAAAGAAGTGTGCATAAGAAATATGTAAAGGGAAATAAGTGTGCATAAGAAATATGTAAAGGGAAAGAAGTGTGCATAAGAAATATGTAAAGGGAAAGAAGTGTGCATAAGAAATATGTAAAGGGAAAGAAGTGTGCATAAGAAATATGTAAAGGGAAAGAAGTGTGCATAAGAAATATGTAAAGGGAAAGAAGTGTGCATAAGAAATATGTAAAGGGAAAGAAGTGTGCATAAGAAATATGTAAAGGGAAAGAAGTGTGCATAAGAAATATGTAAAGGGAAAGAAGTGTGCATAAGAAATATGTAAAGGGAAAGAAGTGTGCATAAGAAATATGTAAAGGGAAAGAAGTGTGCATAAGAAATATGTAAAGGGAAAGAAGTGTGCATAAGAAATATGTAAAGGGACAGAAGTGTGCATAAGAAATATGTAAAGGGAAAGAAGTGTGCATAGGAAATATGTAAAGGAAAAGAAGTGTGCATAAGAAATATGTAAAGGGAAAGAAGTGTGCATAAGAAATATGTAAAGGGAAAGAAGTGTGCATAAGAAATATGTAAAGGGAAAGAAGTGTGCATAAGAAATATGTAAAGGGAAAGAAGTGTGCATAAGAAATATGTAAAGGGAAAGAAGTGTGCATAAGAAATATGTAAAGGGAAAGAAGTGTGCATACGAAATATGTAAAGGGAAAGAAGTGTGCATAAGAAATATGTAAAGGGAAAGAAGTGTGCATAAGAAATATGTAAAGGGAAAGAAGTGTGCATAAGAAATATGTAAAGGGAAAGAAGTGTGCATAAGAAATATGTAAAGGGAAAGAAGTGTGCATAAGAAATATGTAAAGGGAAAGAAGTGTGCATAAGAAATATGTAAAGGGAAAGAAGTTTGCATAAGAAATATGTAAAGGGAAAGAAGTGTGCATAAGAAATAAACACATGATGTCGGGACAAGCCCTCGAGTTAAATATGTAAAGGGAAAGAAGTGTGCATAAGAAATATGTAAAGGGAAAGAAGTGTGTAAAAGAAATATGTAAAGGGAAAGAAGTGTGCATAAGAAATATGTAAAGGGAAAGAAGTGTGCATAAGAAATATGTAAAGGGAAAGAAGTGTGCATAAGAAATATGTAAAGGGAAAGAAGTGTGCATACGAAATATGTAAAGGGAAAGAAGTGTGCATAAGAAATATGTAAAGGGAAAGAAGTGTGCATAAGAAATATGTAAAGGGAAAGAAGTGTGCATAATAAATATGTAAAGGGAAAGAAGTGTGCATAATAAATATGTAAAGGGAAAGAAGTGTGCATAATAAATATGTAAAGGGAAAGAAGTGTGCATAATAAATATGTAAAGGGAAAGAAGTGTGCATAATAAATATGTAAAGGGAAAGAAGTGTGCATAAGAAATATGTAAAGGGAAAGAAGTGTGCATAAGAAATATGTAAAGGGAAAGAAGTGTGCATAAGAAATATGTAAAGGGAAAGAAGTGTGCATAAGAAATATGTAAAGGGAAAGAAGTGTGCATAAGAAATATGTAAAGGGAAAGAAGTGTGCATAAGAAATATGTAAAGGGAAAGAAGTGTGCATAAGAAATATGTAAAGGGAAAGAAGTGTGCATAAGAAATATGTAAAGGGAAAGAAGTGTGCATAAGAAATATGTAAAGGGAAAGAAGTGTGCATAAGAAATATGTAAAGGGAAAGAAGTGTGCATAAGAAATATGTAAAGGGAAAGAAGTGTGCATAAGAAATATGTAAAGGGAAAGAAGTGTGCATAAGAAATATGTAAAGGGAAAGAAGTGTGCATAAGAAATATGTAAAGGGAAAGAAGTGTGCATAAGAAATATGTAAAGGGAAAGAAGTGTGCATAAGAAATATGTAAAGGGAAAGAAGTGTGCATAAGAAATATGTAAAGGGAAAGAAGTGTGCATAAGAAATATGTAAAGGGAAAGAAGTGTGCATAAGAAATATGTAAAGGGAAAGAAGTGTGCATAAGAAATATGTAAAGGGAAAGAAGTGTGCATAAGAAATATGTAAAGGGAAAGAAGTGTGCATAAGAAATATGTAAAGGGAAAGAAGTGTGCATAAGAAATATGTAAAGGGAAAGAAGTGTGCATAAGAAATATGTAAAGGGAAAGAAGTGTGCATAAGAAATATGTAAAGGGAAAGAAGTGTGCATAAGAAATATGTAAAGGGAAAGAAGTGTGCATAAGAAATATGTAAAGGGAAAGAAGTGTGCATAAGAAATATGTAAAGGGAAAGAAGTGTGCATAAGAAATATGTAAAGGGAAAGAAGTGTGCATAAGAAATATGTAAAGGGAAAGAAGTGTGCATAAGAAATATGTAAAGGGAAAGAAGTGTGCATAAGAAATATGTAAAGGGAAAGAAGTGTGCATAAGAAATATGTAAAGGGAAAGAAGTGTGCATAAGAAATATGTAAAGGGAAAGAAGTGTGCATAAGAAATATGTAAAGGGAAAGAAGTGTGCATAAGAAATATGTAAAGGGAAAGAAGTGTGCATAAGAAATATGTAAAGGGAAAGAAGTGTGCATAAGAAATATGTAAAGGGAAAGAAGTGTGCATAAGAAATATGTAAAGGGAAAGAAGTGTGCATAAGAAATATGTAAAGGGAAAGAAGTGTGCATAAGAAATATGTAAAGGGAAAGAAGTGTGCATAAGAAATATGTAAAGGGAAAGAAGTGTGCATAATAAATATGTAAAGGGAAAGAAGTGTGCATAAGAAATATGTAAAGGGAAAGAAGTGTGTATAAGAAATATGTAAAGGGAAAGAAGTGTGCATAAGAAATATGTAAAGGGAAAGAAGTGTGCATAAGAAATAAACACATGATATCGGGACAAGCCCTCGAGTTAAATATGTAAAGGGAAAGAAGTGTGCATAAGAAATATGTGAAGGGAAAGAAGTGTGCATAAGAAATATGTAAAGGGAAAGAAGTGTGCATAAGAAATAAACACATGATGTCGGGACAAGCCCTCGAGTTAAATATGTAAAGGGAAAGAAGTGTGCATAAGAAATATGTAAAGGGAAAGAAGTGTGCATAAGAAATATGTAAAGGGAAAGAAGTGTGCATAAGAAATATGTAAAGGGAAAGAAGTGTGCATAAGAAATATGTAAAGGGAAAGAAGTGTGCATAAGAAATATGTAAAGGGAAAGAAGTGTGCATAGGAAATATGTAAAGGGAAAGAAGTGTGCATAAGAAATATGTAAAGGGAAAGAAGTGTGCATAAGAAATATGTAAAGGGAAAGAAGTGTGCATAAGAAATATGTAAAGGGAAAGAAGTGTGCATAAGAAATATGTAAAGGGAAAGAAGTGTGCATAAGAAATATGTAAAGGGAAAGAAGTGTGCATAAGAAATATGTAAAGGGAAAGAAGTGTGCATAAGAAATATGTAAAGGGAAAGAAGTGTGCATAGGAAATATGTAAAGGGAAAGAAGTGTGCATAAGAAATATGTAAAGGGAAAGAAGTGTGCATAAGAAATATGTAAAGGGAAAGAAGTGTGCATAAGAAATATGTAAAGGGAAAGAAGTGTGCATAAGAAATATGTAAAGGGAAAGAAGTGTGCATAAGAAATATGTAAAGGGAAAGAAGTGTGCATAAGAAATATGTAAAGGGAAAGAAGTGTGCATAAGAAATATGTAAAGGGAAAGAAGTGTGCATAAGAAATATGTAAAGGGAAAGAAGTGTGCATAAGAAATATGTAAAGGGAAAGAAGTGTGCATAAGAAATATGTAAAGGGAAAGAAGTGTGCATAAGAAATATGTAAAGGGAAAGAAGTGTGCATAAGAAATATGTAAAGGGAAAGAAGTGTGCATAAGAAATATGTAAAGGGAAAGAAGTGTGCATAAGAAATATGTAAAGGGAAAGAAGTTTGCATAAGAAATATGTAAAGGGAAAGAGGTGTGCATAAGAAATAAACACATGATGTCGGGACAAGCCCTCGAGTTAAATATGTAAAGGGAAAGAAGTGTGCATAAGAAATATGTAAAGGGAAAGAAGTGTGCATAAGAAATATGTAAAGGGAAAGAAGTGTGCATAAGAAATATGTAAAGGGAAAGAAGTGTGCATAAGACATATGTAAAGGGAAAGAAGTGTGCATAAGAAATATGTAAAGGGAAAGAAGTGTGCATAAGAAATATGTAAAGGGAAAGAAGTGTGCATAAGAAATATGTAAAGGGAAAGAAGTGTGCATAAGAAATATGTAAAGGGAAAGAAGTGTGCATAAGAAATATGTAAAGGGAAAGAAGTGTGCATAAGAAATATGTAAAGGGAAAGAAGTGTGCATAAGAAATATGTAAAGGGAAAGAAGTGTGCATAAAAAATATGTAAAGGGAAAGAAGTGTGCATAAGAAATATGTAAAGGGAAAGAAGTGTGCATAAGAAATATGTAAAGGGAAAGAAGTGTGCATAAGAAATATGTAAAGGGAAAGAAGTGTGCATAAGAAATATGTAAAGGGAAAGAAGTGTGCATAAGAAATATGTAAAGGGAAAGAAGTGTGCATAAGAAATATGTAAAGGGAAAGAAGTGTGCATAAGAAATATGTAAAGGGAAAGAAGTGTGCATAAGAAATATGTAAAGGGAAAGAAGTGTGCATAAGAAATATGTAAAGGGAAAGAAGTGTGCATAAGAAATATGTAAAGGGAAAGAAGTGTGCATAAGAAATATGTAAAGGGAAAGAAGTGTGCATAAGAAATATGTAAAGGGAAAGAAGTGTGCATAAGAAATATGTAAAGGGAAAGAAGTGTGCATAAGAAATATGTAAAGGGAAAGAAGTGTGCATAAGAAATATGTAAAGGGAAAGAAGTGTGCATAAGAAATATGTAAAGGGAAAGAAGTGTGCATAAGAAATATGTAAAGGGAAAGAAGTGTGCATAATAAATATGTAAAGGGAAAGAAGTGTGCATAAGAAATATGTAAAGGGAAAGAAGTGTGTATAAGAAATATGTAAAGGGAAAGAAGTGTGCATAAGAAATATGTAAAGGGAAAGAAGTGTGCATAAGAAATAAACACATGATATCGGGACAAGCCCTCGAGTTAAATATGTAAAGGGAAAGAAGTGTGCATAAGAAATATGTGAAGGGAAAGAAGTGTGCATAAGAAATATGTAAAGGGAAAGAAGTGTGCATAAGAAATAAACACATGATGTCGGGACAAGCCCTCGAGTTAAATATGTAAAGGGAAAGAAGTGTGCATAAGAAATATGTAAAGGGAAAGAAGTGTGCATAAGAAATATGTAAAGGGAAAGAAGTGTGCATAAGAAATATGTAAAGGGAAAGAAGTGTGCATAAGAAATATGTAAAGGGAAAGAAGTGTGCATAAGAAATATGTAAAGGGAAAGAAGTGTGCATAGGAAATATGTAAAGGGAAAGAAGTGTGCATAAGAAATATGTAAAGGGAAAGAAGTGTGCATAAGAAATATGTAAAGGGAAAGAAGTGTGCATAAGAAATATGTAAAGGGAAAGAAGTGTGCATAAGAAATATGTAAAGGGAAAGAAGTGTGCATAAGAAATATGTAAAGGGAAAGAAGTGTGCATAAGAAATATGTAAAGGGAAAGAAGTGTGCATAAGAAATATGTAAAGGGAAAGAAGTGTGCATAGGAAATATGTAAAGGGAAAGAAGTGTGCATAAGAAATATGTAAAGGGAAAGAAGTGTGCATAAGAAATATGTAAAGGGAAAGAAGTGTGCATAAGAAATATGTAAAGGGAAAGAAGTGTGCATAAGAAATATGTAAAGGGAAAGAAGTGTGCATAAGAAATATGTAAAGGGAAAGAAGTGTGCATAAGAAATATGTAAAGGGAAAGAAGTGTGCATAAGAAATATGTAAAGGGAAAGAAGTGTGCATAAGAAATATGTAAAGGGAAAGAAGTGTGCATAAGAAATATGTAAAGGGAAAGAAGTGTGCATAAGAAATATGTAAAGGGAAAGAAGTGTGCATAAGAAATATGTAAAGGGAAAGAAGTGTGCATAAGAAATATGTAAAGGGAAAGAAGTGTGCATAAGAAATATGTAAAGGGAAAGAAGTGTGCATAAGAAATATGTAAAGGGAAAGAAGTTTGCATAAGAAATATGTAAAGGGAAAGAGGTGTGCATAAGAAATAAACACATGATGTCGGGACAAGCCCTCGAGTTAAATATGTAAAGGGAAAGAAGTGTGCATAAGAAATATGTAAAGGGAAAGAAGTGTGCATAAGAAATATGTAAAGGGAAAGAAGTGTGCATAAGAAATATGTAAAGGGAAAGAAGTGTGCATAAGAAATATGTAAAGGGAAAGAAGTGTGCATAAGAAATATGTAAAGGGAAAGAAGTGTGCATAAGAAATATGTAAAGGGAAATAAGTGTGCATAAGAAATATGTAAAGGGAAATAAGTGTGCATAAGAAATATGTAAAGGGAAAGAAGTGTGCATAGGAAATATGTAAAGGGAAAGAAGTGTGCATAAGAAATATGTAAAGGGAAAGAAGTGTGCATAAGAAATATGTAAAGGGAAAGAAGTGTACATAAGAAATATGTAAAGGGAAAGAAGTGTGCATAAGAAATATGTAAAGGGAAAGAAGTGTGCATAAGAAATATGTAAAGGGAAAGAAGTGTGCATAAGAAATATGTAAAGGGAAAGAAGTGTGCATAAGAAATATGTAAAGGGAAAGAAGTGTGCATAAGAAATATGTAAAGGGAAAGAAGTGTGCATAAGAAATATGTAAAGGGAAAGAGGTGTGCATAAGAAATATGTAAAGGGAAAGAAGTGTGCATAAGACATATGTAAAGGGAAAGAAGTGTGCATAAGAAATATGTAAAGGGAAAGAAGTGTGCATAAGAAATATGTAAAGGGAAAGAAGTGTGCATAAGAAATATGTAAAGGGAAAGAAGTGTGCATAAGAAATATGTAAAGGGAAAGAAGTGTGCTTAAGAAATATGTAAAGGGAAAGAAGTGTGCATAAGAAATATGTAAAGGGAAAGAAGTGTGCATAAGAAATATGTAAAGGGAAAGAAGTGTGCATAAGAAATATGTAAAGGGAAAGAAGTGTGCATAAGAAATATGTAAAGAGAAAGAAGTGTGCATAAGAAATATGTAAAGGGAAAGAAGTGTGCATAAGAAATATGTAAAGGGAAAGAGGGTGCATAAGAAATATGTAAAGGGAAAGAAGTGTGCATAAGAAATATGTAAAGGGAAAGAAGTGTGCATAAGAAATATGTAAAGGGAAAGAAGTGTGCATAGGAAATATGTAAAGGGAAAGAAGTGTGCATAAGAAATATGTAAAGGAAAAGAAGTGTGCATACGAAATATGTAAAGGGAAAGAAGTGTGCATAAGAAATATGTAAAGGGAAAGAAGTGTGCATAAGAAATATGTAAAGGGAAAGAAGTGTGCATAAGAAATATGTAAAGGGAAAGAAGTGTGCATAAGAAATATGTAAAGGGAAAGAAGTGTGCATAAGAAATATGTAAAGGGAAAGAAGTGTGCATAAGAAATATGTAAAGGGAAAGAAGTGTGCATAAGAAATATGTAAAGGGAAAGAAGTGTGCATAAGAAATATGTAAAGGGAAAGAAGTGTGCATAACAAATATGTAAAGGGAAATAAGTGTGCATAAGAAATATGTAAAGCGAAATAAGTGTGCATAAGAAATATGTAAAGGGAAAGAAGTGTGCATAAGAAATATGTAAAGGGAAAGAAGTGTGCATAAGAAATATGTAAAGGGAAATAAGTGTGCATAAGAAATATGTAAAGGGAAAGAAGTGTGCATAAGAAATATGTAAAGGGAAAGAAGTGTGCATAAGAAATATGTAAAGGGAAAGAAGTGTGCATAAGAAATATGTAAAGGGAAAGAAGTGTGCATAAGAAATATGTAAAGGGAAAGAAGTGTGCATAAGAAATATGTAAAGGGAAAGAAGTGTGCATAAGAAATATGTAAAGGGAAAGAAGTGTGCATACGAAATATGTAAAGGGAAAGAAGTGTGCATACGAAATATGTAAAGGGAAAGAAGTGTGCATAAGAAATATGTAAAGGGAAAGAAGTGTGCATAAGAAATATGTAAAGGGAAAGAAGTGTGCATAAGAAATATGTAAAGGGAAATAAGTGTGCATAAGAAATATGTAAAGGGAAAGAAGTGTGCATAAGAAATATGTAAAGGGAAAGAAGTGTGCATAAGAAATATGTAAAGGGAAAGAAGTGTGCATAAGAAATATGTAAAGGGAAAGAAGTGTGCATAAGAAATATGTAAAGGGAAACAAGTGTGCATAAGAAATATGTAAAGGGAAAGAAGTGTGCATAAGAAATATGTAAAGGGAAAGAAGTGTGCATACGAAATATGTAAAGGGAAAGAAGTGTGCATACGAAATATGTAAAGGGAAAGAAGTGTGCATAAGAAATATGTAAAGGGAAAGAAGTGTGCATAAGAAATATGTAAAGGGAAAGAAGTGTGCATAAGAAATATGTAAAGGGAAAGAAGTGTGCATAAGAAATATGTAAAGGGAAAGAAGTGTGCATAAGAAATATGTAAAGGGAAAGAAGTGTGCATAAGAAATATGTAAAGGGAAAGAAGTGTGCATAAGAAATATGTAAAGGGAAAGAAGTGTGCATAAGAAATATGTAAAGGGAAAGAAGTGTGCATAAGAAATATGTAAAGGGAAAGAAGTGTGCATAAGAAATATGTAAAGGGAAAGAAGTGTGCATAAGAAATATGTAAAGAGAAAGAAGTGTGCATAAGAAATATGTAAAGGGAAAGAAGTGTGCATAAGAAATATGTAAAGGGAAAGAAGTGTGCATAAGAAATATGTAAAGAGAAAGAAGTGTGCATAAGAAATATGTAAAGGGAAAGAAGTGTGCATAAGAAATATGTAAAGGGAAAGAAGTGTGCATAAGAAATATGTAAAGGGAAAGAAGTGTGCATAAGAAATATGTATAGGGAAAGAAGTGTGCATAAGAAATATGTAAAGGGAAAGAAGTGTGCATAAGAAATATTTAAAGGGAAAGAAGTGTGCATAAGAAATATGTAAAGGGAAAGAAGTGTGCATAAGAAATATGTAAAGGGAAATAAGTGTGCATAAGAAATATGTAAAGGGAAAGAAGTGTGCATAAGAAATATGTAAAGGGAAAGAAGTGTGCATAAGAAATATGTAAAGGGAAAGAATTGTGCATAAGAAATATGTAAATGGAAAGAAGTGTGCATAAGAAATATGTAAAGGGAAAGAAGTGTGCATAAGAAATATGTAAAGGGAAAGAAGTGTGCATAAGAAATATGTAAAGGGAAAGGAGTGTGCATAAGAAATATGTAAAGGGAAAGAAGTGTGCATAAGAAATATGTAAAGGGAAAGAAGTGTGCATAGGAAATATGTAAAGGGAAAGAAGTGTGCATAAGAAATATGTAAAGGGAAAGAAGTGTGCATAAGAAATATGTAAAGGGAAAGAAGTGTGCATAAGAAATATGTAAAGGGAAAGAAGTGTGCATAAGAAATATGTAAATGGAAAGAAGTGTGCATAAGAAATATGTAAAGGGAAAGAAGTGTGCATAAGAAATATGTAAAGGGAAAGAAGTGTGCATAAGAAATATGTAAAGGGAAAGAAGTGTGCATAAGAAATATGTAAAGGGAAAGAAGTGTGCATAAGAAATATGTAAAGGGAAAGAAGTGTGCATAATAAATATGTAAAGGGAAAGAAGTGTGCATAAGAAATATGTAAAGGGAAAGAAGTGTGCATAAGAAATATGTAAAGGGAAAGAAGTGTGCATAAGAAATATGTAAAGGGAAAGAAGTGTGCATAAGAAATATGTAAAGGGAAAGAAGTGTGCATAAGAAATATGTAAAGGGAAAGAAGTGTGCATAAGAAATATGTAAAGGGAAAGAAGTGTGCATAAGAAATATGTAAAGGGAAAGAAGTGTGCATAAGAAATATGTAAAGGGAAAGAAGTGTGCATAAGAAATATGTAAAGGGAAAGAAGTGTGCATAAGAAATATGTAAAGGGAAAGAAGTGTGCATAAGAAATAAACACATGATGTGGGAACAAGCCCTCGAGTTAAATATGTAAAGGGAAAGAAGTGTGCATAAGAAATATGTAAAGGGAAAGAAGTGTGCATAAGAAATATGTAAAGGGAAAGAAGTGTGCATAAGAAATATGTAAAGGGAAAGAAGTTTGCATAAGAAATATGTAAAGGGAAAGAAGTGTGCATAAGAATATGTAAAGGGAAAGAAGTGTGCATAAGAAATATGTAAAGGGAAAGAAGTGTGCATAAGAAATATGTAAAGGGAAAGAAGTGTGCATAAGAAATATGTAAAGGGAAAGAAGTGTGCATAAGAAATATGTAAAGGGAAAGAAGTGTGCATAAAAAATATGTAAAGGGAAAGAAGTGTGCATAAGAAATATGTAAAGGGAAAGAAGTGTGCATAAGAAATATGTAAAGGGAAAGAAGTGTGCATAAGAAATATGTAAAGGGAAAGAAGTGTGCATAAGAAATATGTAAAGGGAAAGAAGTGTGCATAAGAAATATGTAAAGGGAAAGAAGTGTGCATAAGAAATATGTAAAGGGAAAGAAGTGTGCATAAGAAATATGTAAAGGGAAAGAAGTGTGCATAAGAAATATGTAAAGGGAAAGAAGTGTGCATAAGAAATATGTAAAGGGAAAGAAGTGTGCATAAGAAATATGTAAAGGGAAAGAAGTGTGCATAAGAAATATGTAAAGGGAAAGAAGTGTGCATAAGAAATATGTAAAGGGAAAGAAGTGTGCATAAGAAATATGTAAAGGGAAAGAATTGTGCATAAGAAATATGTAAAGAGAAAGAAGTGTGCATAAGAAATATGTAAAGGGAAAGAAGTGTGCATAAGAAATATGTAAAGGGAAAGAAGTGTGCATACGAAATATGTAAAGGGAAAGAAGTGTGCATAAGAAATATGTATAGGGAAAGAAGTGTGCATAAGAAATATGTAAAGGGAAAGAAGTGTACATAAGAAATATTTAAAGGGAAAGAAGTGTGCATAAGAAATATGTAAAGGGAAAGAAGTGTGCATAAGAAATATGTAAAGGGAAAGAAGTGTGCATAAGAAATATGTAAAGGGAAAGAAGTGTGCATAAGAAATATGTAAAGGGAAAGAAGTGTGCATAAGAAATATGTAAAGGGAAAGAATTGTGCATAAGAAATATGTAAAGGGAAAGAAGTGTGCATAAGAAATATGTAAAGGGAAAGAAGTGTGCATAAGAAATATGTAAAGGGAAAGAAGTGTGCATAAGAAATATGTAAAGGGAAAGGAGTGTGCATAAGAAATATGTAAAGGGAAAGAAGTGTGCATAAGAAATATGTAAAGGGAAAGAAGTGTGCATAGGAAATATGTAAAGGGAAAGAAGTGTGCATAAGAAATATGTAAAGGGAAAGAAGTGTGCATAAGAAATATGTAAAGGGAAAGAAGTGTGCATAAGAAATATGTAAAGGGAAAGAAGTGTGCATAAGAAATATGTAAAGGGAAAGAAGTGTGCATAAGAAATATGTAAAGGGAAAGAAGTGTGCATAAGAAATATGTAAAGGGAAAGAAGTGTGCATAAGAAATATGTAAAGGGAAAGAAGTGTGCATAAGAAATATGTAAAGGGAAAGAAGTGTGCATAAGAAATATGTAAAGGGAAAGAAGTGTGCATAAGAAATATGTAAAGGGAAAGAAGTGTGCATAAGAAATATGTAAAGGGAAAGAAGTGTGCATAAGAAATATGTAAAGGGAAAGAAGTGTGCATAAGAAATATGTAAAGGGAAAGAAGTGTGCATAAGAAATATGTAAAGGGAAAGAAGTGTGCATAAGAAATATGTAAAGGGAAAGAAGTGTGCATAAGAAATATGTAAAGGAAAAGAAGTGTGCATAAGAAATATGTAAAGGGAAAGAAGTGTGCATAAGAAATATGTAAAGGGACAGAAGTGTGCATAAGAAATATGTAAAAGGAAAGAAGTGTGCATAAGAAATATGTAAAGGGAAAGAAGTGTGCATAAGAAATATGTAAAGGGAAAGAAGTGTGCATAAGAAATATGTAAAGGGAAAGAAGTGTGCATAATAATCATGTAAAGGGAAAGAAGTGTGCATAAGAAATATGTAAAGGGAACGAAGTGTGTATAAGAAATATGTAAAGGGAAAGAAGTGTGCATAAGAAATATGTAAAGGGAAAGAAGTGTGCATAAGAAATAAACACATGATGTCGGGACAAGCCCTCGAGTTAAATATGTAAAGGGAAAGAAGTGTGCATAAGAAATATGTGAAGGGAAAGAAGTGTGCATAAGAAATATGAAAAGGGAAAGAAGTGTGCATAAGAAATATGTAAAGGGAAAGAAGTGTGCATAAGAAATATGTAAAGGGAAAGAAGTGTGCATAAGAAATAAACACATGATGTCGGGACAAGCCCTCGAGTTAAATATGTAAAGGGAAAGAAGTGTGCATAAGAAATATGTAAAGGGAAAGAAGTGTGCATAAGAAATATGTAAAGGGAAAGAAGTGTGCATAAGAAATATGTAAAGGGAAAGAAGTGTGCATAAGAAATATGTAAAGGGAAAGAAGTGTGCATAAGAAATATGTAAAGGGAAAGAAGTGTGCATAGGAAATATGTAAAGGGAAAGAAGTGTGCATAAGAAATATGTAAAGGGAAAGAAGTGTGCATAAGAAATATGTAAAGGGAAAGAAGTGTGCATAAGAAATATGTAAAGGGAAAGAAGTGTGCATAAGAAATATATAAAGGGAAAGAAGTGTGCATAAGAAATATGTAAAGGGAAAGAAGTGTGCATAAGAAATATGTAAAGGGAAAGAAGTGTGCATAAGAAATATGTAAAGGGAAAGAAGTGTGCATAGGAAATATGTAAAGGGAAAGAAGTGTGCATAAGAAATATGTAAAGGGAAAGAAGTGTGCATAAGAAATATGTAAAGGGAAAGAAGTGTGCATAAGAAATATGTAAAGGGAAAGAAGTGTGCATAAGAAATATGTAAAGGGAAAGAAGTGTGCATAAGAAATATGTAAAGGGAAAGAAGTGTGCATAAGAAATATGTAAAGGGAAAGAAGTGTGCATAAGAAATATGTAAAGGGAAAGAAGTGTGCATAAGAAATATGTAAAGGGAAAGAAGTGTGCATAAGAAATATGTAAAGGGAAAGAAGTGTGCATAAGAAATATGTAAAGGGAAAGAAGTGTGCATAAGAAATATGTAAAGGGAAAGAAGTGTGCATAAGAAATATGTAAAGGGAAAGAAGTGTGCATAAGAAATATGTAAAGGGAAAGAAGTGTGCATAAGAAATATGTAAAGGGAAAGAAGTGTGCATAAGAAATATGTAAAGGGAAAGAAGTGTGCATAAGAAATATGTAAAGGGAAAGAAGTGTGCATAGGAAATATGTAAAGGGAAAGAAGTGTGCATAAGAAATATGTAAAGGGAAAGAAGTGTGCATAAGAAATATGTAAAGGGAAAGAAGTGTGCATAAGAAATATGTAAAGGGAAAGAAGTGTGCATAAGAAATATATAAAGGGAAAGAAGTGTGCATAAGAAATATGTAAAGGGAAAGAAGTGTGCATAAGAAATATGTAAAGGGAAAGAAGTGTGCATAAGAAATATGTAAAGGGAAAGAAGTGTGCATAAGAAATATGTAAAGGGAAAGAAGTGTGCATAAGAAATATGTAAAGGGAAAGAAGTGTGCATAAGAAATATGTAAAGGGAAAGAATTGTGCATAAGAAATATGTAAAGGGAAAGAAGTGTGCATAAGAAATATGTAAAGGGAAAGAAGTGTGCATAAGAAATATGTAAAGGGAAAGAAGTGTGCATAAGAAATATGTAAAGGGAAAGGAGTGTGCATAAGAAATATGTAAAGGGAAAGAAGTGTGCATAAGAAATATGTAAAGGGAAAGAAGTGTGCATAGGAAATATGTAAAGGGAAAGAAGTGTGCATAAGAAATATGTAAAGGGAAAGAAGTGTGCATAAGAAATATGTAAAGGGAAAGAAGTGTGCATAAGAAATATGTAAAGGGAAAGAAGTGTGCATAAGAAATATGTAAAGGGAAAGAAGTGTGCATAAGAAATATGTAAAGGGAAAGAAGTGTGCATAAGAAATATGTAAAGGGAAAGAAGTGTGCATAAGAAATATGTAAAGGGAAAGAAGTGTGCATAAGAAATATGTAAAGGGAAAGAAGTGTGCATAAGAAATATGTAAAGGGAAAGAAGTGTGCATAATAAATATGTAAAGGGAAAGAAGTGTGCATAAGAAATATGTAAAGGGAAAGAAGTGTGCATAAGAAATATGTAAAGGGAAAGAAGTGTGCATAAGAAATATGTAAAGGGAAAGAAGTGTGCATAAGAAATATGTAAAGGGAAAGAAGTGTGCATAAGAAATATGTAAAGGGAAAGAAGTGTGCATAAGAAATATGTAAAGGGAAAGAAGTGTGCATAAGAAATATGTAAAGGGAAAGAAGTGTGCATAAGAAATATGTAAAGGAAAAGAAGTGTGCATAAGAAATATGTAAAGGGAAAGAAGTGTGCATAAGAAATATGTAAAGGGACAGAAGTGTGCATAAGAAATATGTAAAAGGAAAGAAGTGTGCATAAGAAATATGTAAAGGGAAAGAAGTGTGCATAAGAAATATGTAAAGGGAAAGAAGTGTGCATAAGAAATATGTAAAGGGAAAGAAGTGTGCATAATAATCATGTAAAGGGAAAGAAGTGTGCATAAGAAATATGTAAAGGGAACGAAGTGTGTATAAGAAATATGTAAAGGGAAAGAAGTGTGCATAAGAAATATGTAAAGGGAAAGAAGTGTGCATAAGAAATAAACACATGATGTCGGGACAAGCCCTCGAGTTAAATATGTAAAGGGAAAGAAGTGTGCATAAGAAATATGTGAAGGGAAAGAAGTGTGCATAAGAAATATGAAAAGGGAAAGAAGTGTGCATAAGAAATATGTAAAGGGAAATAAGTGTGCATAAGAAATATGTAAAGGGAAAGAAGTGTGCATAAGAAATAAACACATGATGTCGGGACAAGCCCTCGAGTTAAATATGTAAAGGGAAAGAAGTGTGCATAAGAAATATGTAAAGGGAAAGAAGTGTGCATAAGAAATATGTAAAGGGAAAGAAGTGTGCATAAGAAATATGTAAAGGGAAAGAAGTGTGCATAAGAAATATGTAAAGGGAAAGAAGTGTGCATAAGAAATATGTAAAGGGAAAGAAGTGTGCATAGGAAATATGTAAAGGGAAAGAAGTGTGCATAAGAAATATGTAAAGGGAAAGAAGTGTGCATAAGAAATATGTAAAGGGAAAGAAGTGTGCATAAGAAATATGTAAAGGGAAAGAAGTGTGCATAAGAAATATATAAAGGGAAAGAAGTGTGCATAAGAAATATGTAAAGGGAAAGAAGTGTGCATAAGAAATATGTAAAGGGAAAGAAGTGTGCATAAGAAATATGTAAAGGGAAAGAAGTGTGCATAGGAAATATGTAAAGGGAAAGAAGTGTGCATAAGAAATATGTAAAGGGAAAGAAGTGTGCATAAGAAATATGTAAAGGGAAAGAAGTGTGCATAAGAAATATGTAAAGGGAAAGAAGTGTGCATAAGAAATATGTAAAGGGAAAGAAGTGTGCATAAGAAATATGTAAAGGGAAAGAAGTGTGCATAAGAAATATGTAAAGGGAAAGAAGTGTGCATAAGAAATATGTAAAGGGAAAGAAGTGTGCATAAGAAATATGTAAAGGGAAAGAAGTGTGCATAAGAAATATGTAAAGGGAAAGAAGTGTGCATAAGAAATATGTAAAGGGAAAGAAGTGTGCATAAGAAATATGTAAAGGGAAAGAAGTGTGCATAAGAAATATGTAAAGGGAAAGAAGTGTGCATAAGAAATATGTAAAGGGAAAGAAGTGTGCATAAGAAATATGTAAAGGGAAAGAAGTGTGCATAAGAAATATGTAAAGGGAAAGAAGTGTGCATAAGAAATATGTAAAGGGAAAGAAGTGTGCATAGGAAATATGTAAAGGGAAAGAAGTGTGCATAAGAAATATGTAAAGGGAAAGAAGTGTGCATAAGAAATATGTAAAGGGAAAGAAGTGTGCATAAGAAATATGTAAAGGGAAAGAAGTGTGCATAAGAAATATATAAAGGGAAAGAAGTGTGCATAAGAAATATGTAAAGGGAAAGAAGTGTGCATAAGAAATATGTAAAGGGAAAGAAGTGTGCATAAGAAATATGTAAAGGGAAAGAAGTGTGCATAGGAAATATGTAAAGGGAAAGAAGTGTGCATAAGAAATATGTAAAGGGAAAGAAGTGTGCATAAGAAATATGTAAAGGGAAAGAAGTGTGCATAAGAAATATGTAAAGGGAAAGAAGTGTGCATAAGAAATATGTAAAGGGAAAGAAGTGTGCATAAGAAATATGTAAAGGGAAAGAAGTGTGCATAAGAAATATGTAAAGGGAAAGAAGTGTGCATAAGAAATATGTAAAGGGAAAGAAGTGTGCATAAGAAATATGTAAAGGGAAAGAAGTGTGCATAAGAAATATGTAAAGGGAAAGAAGTGTGCATAAGAAATATGTAAAGGGAAAGAAGTGTGCATAAGAAATATGTAAAGGGAAAGAAGTGTGCATAAGAAATATGTAAAGGGAAAGAAGTGTGCATAAGAAATATGTAAACGGAAAGAAGTGTGCATAAGAAATATGTAAAGGGAAAGAAGTGTGCATAAGAAATATGTAAACGGAAAGAAGTGTGAATAAGAAATATGTAAAGGGAAAGAAGTGTGCATAAGAAATATGTAAAGGGAAAGAGGTGTGCATAAGAAATATGTAAAGGGAAAGAAGTGTGCATAAGAAATAAACACATGATGTGGGAACAAGCCCTCGAGTTAAATATGTAAAGGGAAAGAAGTGTGCATAAGAAATATGTAAAGGGAAAGAAGTGTGCATAAGAAATATGTAAAGGGAAAGAAGTGTGCATAAGAAATATGTAAAGGGAAAGAAGTGTGCATAAGAAATATGTAAAGGGAAAGAAGTGTGCATAAGAAATATGTAAAGGGAAAGAAGTGTGCATAAGAAATATGTAAAGGGAAAGAAGTGTGCATAAAAAATATGTAAAGGGAAAGAAGTGTGCATAAGAAATATGTAAAGGGAAAGAAGTGTGCATAAGAAATATGTAAAGGGACAGAAGTGTGCATAAGAAATATGTAAAAGGAAAGAAGTGTGCATAAGAAATATGTAAAGGGAAAGAAGTGTGCATAAGAAATATGTAAAAGGAAAGAAGTGTGCATAAGAAATATGTAAAGGGAAAGAAGTGTGCATAAGAAATATGTAAAGGGAAAGAAGTGTGCATAAGAAATATGTAAAGGGAAAGAAGTGTGCATAATAAATATGTAAAGGGAAAGAAGTGTGCATCAGAAATATGTAAAGGGAAAGAAGTGTGCATAAGAAATATGTAAAGGGAAAGAAGTGTGCATAAGAAATATGTAAAGGGAAAGAAGTGTGCATAAGAAATATGTAAAAGGAAAGAAGTGTGCATAAGAAATATGTAAAGGGAAAGAAGTGTGCATAAGAAATATGTAGAGGGGAAAGAAGTGTGCATAAGAAATGTGTAAAGGGAAAGAAGTGTGCATAAGAAATATGTAAAGGGAAAGAAGTGTGCATAAGAAATATGTAAAGGGAAAGAAGTGTGCATAAGAAATATGTAAAGGGAAAGAAGTGTGCATAAGAAATATGTAAAGGGAAAGAAGTGTGCATAAGAAATATGTAAAGGGAAAGAAGTGTGCATAAGAAATATGTAAAGGGAAAGAAGTGTGCATAAGAAATATGTAAAGGGAAAGAAGTGTGCATAAGAAATATGTAAAGGGAAAGAAGTGTGCATAAGAAATATGTAAAGGGAAAGAAGTGTGCATAAGAAATATGTAAAGGGAAAGAAGTGTGCATAAGAAATATGTAAAGGGAAAGAAGTGTGCATAAGAAATATGTAAAGGGAAAGAAGTGTGCATAATAAATATGTAAAGGGAAAGAAGTGTGCATAAGAAATATGTAAAGGGAAAGAAGTGTGCATAAGAAATATGTAAAGGGAAAGAAGTGTGCATAAGAAATATGTAAAGGGAAAGAAGTGTGCATAAGAAATATGTAAAGGGAAAGAAGTGTGCATAAGAAATATGTAAAGGGAAAGAAGTGTGCATAAGAAATATGTAAAGGGAAAGAAGTGTGCATAAGAAATATGTAAAGGGAAAGAAGTGTGCATAAGAAATATGTAAAGGGAAAGAAGTGTGCATAAGAAATATGTAAAGGGAAAGAAGTGTGCATAAGAAATATGTAAACGGAAAGAAGTGTGCATAAGAAATATGTAAAGGGAAAGAAGTGTGCATAAGAAATATGTAAACGGAAAGAAGTGTGAATAAGAAATATGTAAAGGGAAAGAAGTGTGCATAAGAAATATGTAAAGGGAAAGAGGTGTGCATAAGAAATATGTAAAGGGAAAGAAGTGTGCATAAGAAATAAACACATGATGTGGGAACAAGCCCTCGAGTTAAATATGTAAAGGGAAAGAAGTGTGCATAAGAAATATGTAAAGGGAAAGAAGTGTGCATAAGAAATATGTAAAGGGAAAGAAGTGTGCATAAGAAATATGTAAAGGGAAAGAAGTGTGCATAAGAAATATGTAAAGGGAAAGAAGTGTGCATAAGAAATATGTAAAGGGAAAGAAGTGTGCATAAGAAATATGTAAAGGGAAAGAAGTGTGCATAAAAAATATGTAAAGGGAAAGAAGTGTGCATAAGAAATATGTAAAGGGAAAGAAGTGTGCATAAGAAATATGTAAAGGGACAGAAGTGTGCATAAGAAATATGTAAAAGGAAAGAAGTGTGCATAAGAAATATGTAAAGGGAAAGAAGTGTGCATAAGAAATATGTAAAAGGAAAGAAGTGTGCATAAGAAATATGTAAAGGGAAAGAAGTGTGCATAAGAAATATGTAAAGGGAAAGAAGTGTGCATAAGAAATATGTAAAGGGAAAGAAGTGTGCATAATAAATATGTAAAGGGAAAGAAGTGTGCATCAGAAATATGTAAAGGGAAAGAAGTGTGCATAAGAAATATGTAAAGGGAAAGAAGTGTGCATAAGAAATATGTAAAGGGAAAGAAGTGTGCATAAGAAATATGTAAAAGGAAAGAAGTGTGCATAAGAAATATGTAAAGGGAAAGAAGTGTGCATAAGAAATATGTAGAGGGGAAAGAAGTGTGCATAAGAAATGTGTAAAGGGAAAGAAGTGTGCATAAGAAATATGTAAAGGGAAAGAAGTGTGCATAAGAAATATGTAAAGGGAAAGAAGTGTGCATAAGAAATATGTAAAGGGAAAGAAGTGTGCATAAGAAATATGTAAAGGGAAAGAAGTGTGCATAAGAAATATGTAAAGGGAAAGAAGTGTGCATAAGAAATATGTAAAGGGAAAGAAGTGTGCATAAGAAATATGTAAAGGGAAAGAAGTGTGCATAAGAAATATGTAAAGGGAAAGAAGTGTGCATAAGAAATATGTAAAGGGAAAGAAGTGTGCATAAGAAATATGTAAAGGGAAAGAAGTGTGCATAAGAAATATGTAAAGGGAAAGAAGTGTGCATAAGAAATATGTAAAGGGAAAGAAGTGTGCATAATAAATATGTAAAGGGAAAGAAGTGTGCATAAGAAATATGTAAAGGGAAAGAAGTGTGCATAAGAAATATGTAAAGGGAAAGAAGTGTGCATAAGAAATATGTAAAGGGAAAGAAGTGTGCATAAGAAATATGTAAAGGGAAAGAAGTGTGCATAAGAAATATGTAAAGGGAAAGAAGTGTGCATAAGAAATATGTAAAGGGAAAGAAGTGTGCATAAGAAATATGTAAAGGGAAAGAAGTGTGCATAAGAAATATGTAAAGGAAAAGAAGTGTGCATAAGAAATATGTAAAGGGAAAGAAGTGTGCATAAGAAATATGTAAAGGGACAGAAGTGTGCATAAGAAATATGTAAAAGGAAAGAAGTGTGCATAAGAAATATGTAAAGGGAAAGAAGTGTGCATAAGAAATATGTAAAGGGAAAGAAGTGTGCATAAGAAATATGTAAAGGGAAAGAAGTGTGCATAATAATCATGTAAAGGGAAAGAAGTGTGCATAAGAAATATGTAAAGGGAACGAAGTGTGTATAAGAAATATGTAAAGGGAAAGAAGTGTGCATAAGAAATATGTAAAGGGAAAGAAGTGTGCATAAGAAATAAACACATGATGTCGGGACAAGCCCTCGAGTTAAATATGTAAAGGGAAAGAAGTGTGCATAAGAAATATGTGAAGGGAAAGAAGTGTGCATAAGAAATATGAAAAGGGAAAGAAGTGTGCATAAGAAATATGTAAAGGGAAAGAAGTGTGCATAAGAAATATGTAAAGGGAAAGAAGTGTGCATAAGAAATAAACACATGATGTCGGGACAAGCCCTCGAGTTAAATATGTAAAGGGAAAGAAGTGTGCATAAGAAATATGTAAAGGGAAAGAAGTGTGCATAAGAAATATGTAAAGGGAAAGAAGTGTGCATAAGAAATATGTAAAGGGAAAGAAGTGTGCATAAGAAATATGTAAAGGGAAAGAAGTGTGCATAAGAAATATGTAAAGGGAAAGAAGTGTGCATAGGAAATATGTAAAGGGAAAGAAGTGTGCATAAGAAATATGTAAAGGGAAAGAAGTGTGCATAAGAAATATGTAAAGGGAAAGAAGTGTGCATAAGAAATATGTAAAGGGAAAGAAGTGTGCATAAGAAATATATAAAGGGAAAGAAGTGTGCATAAGAAATATGTAAAGGGAAAGAAGTGTGCATAAGAAATATGTAAAGGGAAAGAAGTGTGCATAAGAAATATGTAAAGGGAAAGAAGTGTGCATAGGAAATATGTAAAGGGAAAGAAGTGTGCATAAGAAATATGTAAAGGGAAAGAAGTGTGCATAAGAAATATGTAAAGGGAAAGAAGTGTGCATAAGAAATATGTAAAGGGAAAGAAGTGTGCATAAGAAATATGTAAAGGGAAAGAAGTGTGCATAAGAAATATGTAAAGGGAAAGAAGTGTGCATAAGAAATATGTAAAGGGAAAGAAGTGTGCATAAGAAATATGTAAAGGGAAAGAAGTGTGCATAAGAAATATGTAAAGGGAAAGAAGTGTGCATAAGAAATATGTAAAGGGAAAGAAGTGTGCATAAGAAATATGTAAAGGGAAAGAAGTGTGCATAAGAAATATGTAAAGGGAAAGAAGTGTGCATAAGAAATATGTAAAGGGAAAGAAGTGTGCATAAGAAATATGTAAAGGGAAAGAAGTGTGCATAAGAAATATGTAAAGGGAAAGAAGTGTGCATAAGAAATATGTAAAGGGAAAGAAGTGTGCATAAGAAATATGTAAAGGGAAAGAAGTGTGCATAGGAAATATGTAAAGGGAAAGAAGTGTGCATAAGAAATATGTAAAGGGAAAGAAGTGTGCATAAGAAATATGTAAAGGGAAAGAAGTGTGCATAAGAAATATGTAAAGGGAAAGAAGTGTGCATAAGAAATATATAAAGGGAAAGAAGTGTGCATAAGAAATATGTAAAGGGAAAGAAGTGTGCATAAGAAATATGTAAAGGGAAAGAAGTGTGCATAAGAAATATGTAAAGGGAAAGAAGTGTGCATAGGAAATATGTAAAGGGAAAGAAGTGTGCATAAGAAATATGTAAAGGGAAAGAAGTGTGCATAAGAAATATGTAAAGGGAAAGAAGTGTGCATAAGAAATATGTAAAGGGAAAGAAGTGTGCATAAGAAATATGTAAAGGGAAAGAAGTGTGCATAAGAAATATGTAAAGGGAAAGAAGTGTGCATAAGAAATATGTAAAGGGAAAGAAGTGTGCATAAGAAATATGTAAAGGGAAAGAAGTGTGCATAAGAAATATGTAAAGGGAAAGAAGTGTGCATAAGAAATATGTAAAGGGAAAGAAGTGTGCATAAGAAATATGTAAAGGGAAAGAAGTGTGCATAAGAAATATGTAAAGGGAAAGAAGTGTGCATAAGAAATATGTAAAGGGAAAGAAGTGTGCATAAGAAATATGTAAACGGAAAGAAGTGTGCATAAGAAATATGTAAAGGGAAAGAAGTGTGCATAAGAAATATGTAAACGGAAAGAAGTGTGCATAAGAAATATGTAAAGGGAAAGAAGTGTGCATAAGAAATATGTAAAGGGAAAGAAGTGTGCATAAGAAATATGTAAAGGGAAAGAAGTGTGCATAAGAAATATGTAAAGGGAAAGAAGTGTGCATAAGAAATATGTAAAGGGAAAGAAGTGTGCATAAGAAATATGTAAAGGGAAAGAAGTGTGAATAAGAAATATGTAAAGGGAAAGAAGTGTGCATAAGAAATATGTAAAGGGAAAGAGGTGTGCATAAGAAATATGTAAAGGGAAAGAAGTGTGCATAAGAAATAAACACATGATGTGGGAACAAGCCCTCGAGTTAAATATGTAAAGGGAAAGAAGTGTGCATAAGAAATATGTAAAGGGAAAGAAGTGTGCATAAGAAATATGTAAAGGGAAAGAAGTGTGCATAAGAAATATGTAAAGGGAAAGAAGTGTGCATAAGAAATATGTAAAGGGAAAGAAGTGTGCATAAGAAATATGTAAAGGGAAAGAAGTGTGCATAAGAAATATGTAAAGGGAAAGAAGTGTGCATAAAAAATATGTAAAGGGAAAGAAGTGTGCATAAGAAATATGTAAAGGGAAAGAAGTGTGCATAAGAAATATGTAAAGGGACAGAAGTGTGCATAAGAAATATGTAAAAGGAAAGAAGTGTGCATAAGAAATATGTAAAGGGAAAGAAGTGTGCATAAGAAATATGTAAAAGGAAAGAAGTGTGCATAAGAAATATGTAAAGGGAAAGAAGTGTGCATAAGAAATATGTAAAGGGAAAGAAGTGTGCATAAGAAATATGTAAAGGGAAAGAAGTGTGCATAATAAATATGTAAAGGGAAAGAAGTGTGCATCAGAAATATGTAAAGGGAAAGAAGTGTGCATAAGAAATATGTAAAGGGAAAGAAGTGTGCATAAGAAATATGTAAAGGGAAAGAAGTGTGCATAAGAAATATGTAAAAGGAAAGAAGTGTGCATAAGAAATATGTAAAGGGAAAGAAGTGTGCATAAGAAATATGTAGAGGGGAAAGAAGTGTGCATAAGAAATGTGTAAAGGGAAAGAAGTGTGCATAAGAAATATATAAAGGGAAAGAAGTGTGCATAAGAAATATGTAAAGGGAAAGAAGTGTGCATAAGAAATATGTAAAGGGAAAGAAGTGTGCATAAGAAATATGTAAAGGGAAAGAAGTGTGCATAAGAAATATGTAAACGGAAAGAAGTGTGCATAAGAAATATGTAAAGGGAAAGAAGTGTGCATAAGAAATATGTAAACGGAAAGAAGTGTGCATAAGAAATGTGTAAAGGGAAAGAAGTGTGCATAAGAAATATGTAAAGGGAAAGAAGTGTGCATAAGAAATATGTAAAGGGAAAGAAGTGTGCATAAGAAATATGTAAAGGGAAAGAAGTGTGCATAAGAAATATGTAAAGGGAAAGAAGTGTGCATAAGAAATATGTAAAGGGAAAGAAGTGTGAATAAGAAATATGTAAAGGGAAAGAAGTGTGCATAAGAAATATGTAAAGGGAAAGAAATGTGCATAAGAAATATGTAAAGGGAAAGAGGTGTGCATAAGAAATATGTAAAGGGAAAGAAGTGTGCATAAGAAATAAACACATGATGTGGGAACAAGCCCTCGAGTTAAATATGTAAAGGGAAAGAAGTGTGCATAAGAAATATGTAAAGGGAAAGAAGTGTGCATAAGAAATATGTAAAGGGAAAGAAGTGTGCATAAGAAATATGTAAAGGGAAAGAAGTGTGCATAAGAAATATGTAAAGGGAAAGAAGTGTGCATAAGAAATATGTAAAGGGAAAGAAGTGTGCATAAGAAATATGTAAAGGGAAAGAAGTGTGCATAAGAAATATGTAAAGGGAAAGAAGTGTGCATAAGAAATATGTAAAGGGAAAGAAGTGTGCATAAGAAATATGTAAAGGGACAGAAGTGTGCATAAGAAATATGTAAAAGGAAAGAAGTGTGCATAAGAAATATGTAAAGGGAAAGAAGTGTGCATAAGTAATATGTAAAAGGAAAGAAGTGTGCATAAGAAATATGTAAAGGGAAAGAAGTGTGCATAAGAAATATGTAAAGGGAAAGAAGTGTGCATAAGAAATATGTAAAGGGAAAGAAGTGTGCATAATAAATATGTAAAGGGAAAGAAGTGTGCATCAGAAATATGTAAAGGGAAAGAAGTGTGTATAAGAAATATGTAAAGGGAAAGAAGTGTGCATAAGAAATATGTAAAGGGAAAGAAGTGTGCATAAGAAATATGTAAAGGGAAAGAAGTGTGCATAAGAAATATGTAAAGGGAAAGAAGTGTGCATAAGAAATATGTAGAGGGGAAAGAAGTGTGCATAAGAAATATGTAAAGGGAAAGAAGTGTGCATAAGAAATATGTAAAGGGAAAGAAGTGTGCATAAGAAATATGTAAAGGGAAAGAAGTGTGCATAAGAAATATGTAAAGGGAAAGAAGTGTGCATAGGAAATATGTAAAGGGAAAGAAGTGTGCATAAGAAATATGTAAAGGGAAAGAAGTGTGCATAAGAAATATGTAAAGGGAAAGAAGTGTACATAAGAAATATGTAAAGGGAAAGGAGTGTGCATAAGAAATATGTAAAGGGAAAGAAGTGTGCATAAGAAATATGTAAAGGGAAAGAAGTGTGCATAAGAAATATGTAAAGGGAAAGAAGTGTGCATAAGAAATATGTAAATGGAAAGAAGTGTGCATAAGAAATATGTAAAGGGAAATAAGTGTGCATAAGAAATATGTAAAGGGAAAGAAGTGTGCATAAGAAATATGTAAAGGGAAAGAAGTGTGCATAAGAAATATGTAAAGGGAAAGAAGTGTGCATAAGAAATATGTAAAGGGAAAGAAGTGTGCATAAGAAATATGTAAAGGGAAAGAAGTGTGCATAAGAAATATGTAAAGGGAAAGAAGTGTGCATAAGAAATATGTAAAGGGAAAGAAGTGTGCATAAGAAATATGTAAAGGGAAAGAAGTGTGCATAAGAAATATGTAAAGGGAAAGAAGTGTGCATAAGAAATATGTAAAGGGAAAGAAGTGTGCATAAGAAATATGTAAAGGGACAGAAGTGTGCATAAGAAATATGTAAAGGGAAAGAAGTGTGCATAGGAAATATGTAAAGGAAAAGAAGTGTGCATAAGAAATATGTAAAGGGAAAGAAGTGTGCATAAGAAATATGTAAAGGGAAAGAAGTGTGCATAATAAATATGTAAAGGGAAAGAAGTGTGCATAAGAAATATGTAAAGGGAAAGAAGTGTGCATAAGAAATATGTAAAGGGAAAGAAGTGTGCATAAGAAATATGTAAAGGGAAAGAAGTGTGCATACGAAATATGTAAAGGGAAAGAAGTGTGCATAAGAAATATGTAAAGGGAAAGAAGTGTGCATAAGAAATATGTAAAGGGAAAGAAGTGTGCATAAGAAATATGTAAAGGGAAAGAAGTGTGCATAAGAAATATGTAAAGGGAAAGAAGTGTGCATAAGAAATATGTAAAGGGAAAGAAGTGTGCATAAGAAATATGTAAAGGGAAAGAAGTTTGCATAAGAAATATGTAAAGGGAAAGAAGTGTGCATAAAAAAATAAACACATGATGTCGGGACAAGCCCTCGAGTTAAATATGTAAAGGGAAAGAAGTGTGCATAAGAAATATGTAAAGGGAAAGAAGTGTGCATAAGAAATATGTAAAGGGAAAGAAGTGTGCATAAGAAATATGTAAAGGGAAAGAAGTTTGCATAAGAAATATGTAAAGGGACAGAAGTGTGCATAAGAAATATGTAAAAGGAAAGAAGTGTGCATAAGAAATATGTAAAGGGAAAGAAGTGTGCATAAGAAATATGTAAAGGCAAAGAAGTGTGCATAAGAAATATGTAAAGGGAAAGAAGTGTGCATAATAATCATGTAAAGGGAAAGAAGTGTGCATAAGAAATATGTAAAGGGAAAGAAGTGTGTATAAGAAATATGTAAAGGGAAAGAAGTGTGCATAAGAAATATGTAAAGGGAAAGAAGTGTGCATAAGAAATAAACACATGATGTCGGGACAAGCCCTCGAGTTAAATATGTAAAGGGAAAGAAGTGTGCATAAGAAATATGTGAAGGGAAATAAGTGTGCATAAGAAATATGTAAAGGGAAAGAAGTGTGCATAAGAAATATGTAAAGGGAAAGAAGTGTGCATAAGAAATATGTAAAGGGAAAGAAGTGTGCATAAGAAATAAACACATGATGTCGGGACAAGCCCTCGAGTTAAATATGTAAAGGGAAAGAAGTGTGCATAAGAAATATGTAAAGGGAAAGAAGTGTGCATAAGAAATATGTAAAGGGAAAGAAGTGTGCATAAGAAATATGTAAAGGGAAAGAAGTGTGCATAAGAAATATGTAAAGGGAAAGAAGTGTGCATAAGAAATATGTAAAGGGAAAGAAATATGTAAAGGCAAAGAAGTGTGCATAAGAAATATGTAAAGGGAAAGAAGTGTGCATAATAATCATGTAAAGGGAAAGAAGTGTGCATAAGAAATATGTAAAGGGAAAGAAGTGTGTATAAGAAATATGTAAAGGGAAAGAAGTGTGCATAAGAAATATGTAAAGGGAAAGAAGTGTGCATAAGAAATAAACACATGATGTCGGGACAAGCCCTCGAGTTAAATATGTAAAGGGAAAGAAGTGTGCATAAGAAATATGTGAAGGGAAATAAGTGTGCATAAGAAATATGTAAAGGGAAAGAAGTGTGCATAAGAAATATGTAAAGGGAAAGAAGTGTGCATAAGAAATATGTAAAGGGAAAGAAGTGTGCATAAGAAATAAACACATGATGTCGGGACAAGCCCTCGAGTTAAATATGTAAAGGGAAAGAAGTGTGCATAAGAAATATGTAAAGGGAAAGAAGTGTGCATAAGAAATATGTAAAGGGAAAGAAGTGTGCATAAGAAATATGTAAAGGGAAAGAAGTGTGCATAAGAAATATGTAAAGGGAAAGAAGTGTGCATAAGAAATATGTAAAGGGAAAGAAATATGTAAAGGGAAAGAAGTGTGCATAGGAAATATGTAAAGGGAAAGAAGTGTGCATAAGAAATATGTAAAGGGAAAGAAGTGTGCATAAGAAATATGTAAAGGGAAAGAAGTGTGCATAAGAAATATTTAAAGGGAAAGAAGTGTGCATAAGAAATATATAAAGGGAAAGAAGTGTGCATAAGAAATATGTAAAGGGAAAGAAGTGTGCATAAGAAATATGTAAAGGGAAAGAAGTGTGCATAAGAAATATGTAAAGGGAAAGAAGTGTGCATAGGAAATATGTAAAGGGAAAGAAGTGTGCATAAGAAATATGTAAAGGGAAAGAAGTGTGCATAAGAAATATGTAAAGGGAAAGAAGTGTGCATAAGAAATATGTAAAGGGAAAGAAGTGTGCATAAGAAATATGTAAAGGGAAAGAAGTGTGCATAAGAAATATGTAAAGGGAAAGAAGTGTGCATAAGAAATATGTAAAGGGAAAGAAGTGTGCATAAGAAATATGTAAAGGGAAAGAAGTGTGCATAAGAAATATGTAAAGGGAAAGAAGTGTGCATAAGAAATATGTAAAGGGAAAGAAGTGTGCATAAGAAATATGTAAAGGGAAAGAATTGTGCATAAGAAATATGTAAAGGGAAAGAAGTGTGCATAAGAAATATGTAAAGGGAAAGAAGTGTGCATAAGAAATATGTAAAGGGAAAGAAGTGTGCATAAGAAATATGTAAAGGGAAAGAAGTGTGCATAAGAAATATGTAAAGGGAAAGAAGTGTGCATAAGAAATATGTAAAGGGAAAGAAGTGTGCATAAGAAATATGTAAAGGGAAAGAAGTGTGCATAAGAAATATGTAAAGGGAAAGAAGTGTGCATAAGAAATATGTAAAGGGAAAGAAGTGTGCATAAGAAATATGTAAAGGGAAAGAAGTGTGCATAAGAAATATGTAAAGGGAAAGAAGTGTGCATAAGAAATATGTAAAGGGAAAGAAGTGTGCATAAGAAATATGTAAAGGGAAAGAAGTGTGCATAAGAAATATGTAAAGGGAAAGAAGTGTGCATAAGAAATATGTAAAGGGAAAGAAGTGTGCATAGGAAATATGTAAAGGGAAAGAAGTGTGCATAAGAAATATGTAAAGGGAAAGAAGTGTGCATAAGAAATATGTAAAGGGAAAGAAGTGTGCATAAGAAATATGTAAAGGGAAAGGAGTGTGCATAAGAAATATGTAAAGGGAAAGAAGTGTGCATAAGAAATATGTAAAGGGAAAGAAGTGTGCATAAGAAATATGTAAAGGGAAAGGAGTGTGCATAAGAAATATATAAAGGGAAAGAAGTGTGCATAAGAAATATGTAAAGGGAAAGAAGTGTGCATAAGAAATATGTAAAGGGAAAGAAGTGTGCATAAGAAATATGTAAAGGGAAAGAAGTGTGCATAGGAAATATGTAAAGGGAAAGAAGTGTGCATAAGAAATATGTAAAGGGAAAGAAGTGTGCATAAGAAATATGTAAAGGGAAAGAAGTGTGCATAAGAAATATGTAAAGGGAAAGAAGTGTGCATAAGAAATATGTAAAGGGGAAGAAGTGTGCATAAGAAATATGTAAAGGGAAAGAAGTGTGCATAAGAAATATGTAAAGGGAAAGAAGTGTGCATAAGAAATATGTAAAGGGAAAGAAGTGTGCATAAGAAATATGTAAAGGGAAAGAAGTGTGCATAAGAAATATGTAAAGGGAAAGAAGTGTGCATAAGAAATATGTAAAGGGAAAGAAGTGTGCATAAGAAATATGTAAAGGGAAAGAAGTGTGCATAAGAAATATGTAAAGGGAAAGAAGTGTGCATAAGAAATATGTAAAGGGAAAGAAGTGTGCATAAGAAATATGTAAACGGAAAGAAGTGTGCATAAGAAATATGTAAAGGGAAAGAAGTGTGCATAAGAAATATGTAAAGGGAAAGAAGTGTGCATAAGAAATATGTAAACGGAAAGAAGTGTGCATAAGAAATATGTAAAGGGAAAGAAGTGTGCATAAGAAATATGTAAAGGGAAAGAAGTGTGCATAAGAAATATGTAAAGGGAAAGAAGTGTGCATAAGAAATATGTAAAGGGAAAGAAGTGTGCATAAGAAATATGTAAAGGGAAAGAAGTGTGAATAAGAAATATGTAAAGGGAAAGAAGTGTGCATAAGAAATATGTAAAGGGAAAGAAGTGTGCATAATAAATATGTAAAGGGAAAGAGGTGTGCATAAGAAATATGTAAAGGGAAAGAAGTGTGCATAAGAAATAAACACATGATGTGGGAACAAGCCCTCGAGTTAAATATGTAAAGGGAAAGAAGTGTGCATAAGAAATATGTAAAGGGAAAGAAGTGTGCATAAGAAATATGTAAAGGGAAAGAAGTGTGCATAAGAAATATGTAAAGGGAAAGAAGTGTGCATAAGAAATATGTAAAGGGAAAGAAGTGTGCATAAGAAATATGTAAAGGGAAAGAAGTGTGCATAAGAAATATGTAAAGGGAAAGAAGTGTGCATAAGAAATATGTAAAGGGAAAGAAGTGTGCATAAGAAATATGTAAAGGGAAAGAAGTGTGCATAAGAAATATGTAAAGGGAAAGAAGTGTGCATAAGAAATATGTAAAGGGAAAGAAGTGTGCATAAGAAATATGTAAAGGGAAAGAAGTGTGCATAAGAAATATGTAAAGGGAAAGAAGTGTGCATAAGAAATATGTAAAGGGAAAGAAGTGTGCATAAGAAATATGTAAAGGGAAAGAAGTGTGCATAAGAAATATGTAAAGGGAAAGAAGTGTGCATAGGAAATATGTAAAGGGAAAGAAGTGTGCATAAGAAATATGTAAAGGGAAAGAAGTGTGCATAAGAAATATGTAAAGGGAAAGAAGTGTGCATAAGAAATATGTAAAGGGAAAGGAGTGTGCATAAGAAATATGTAAAGGGAAAGAAGTGTGCATAAGAAATATGTAAAGGGAAAGAAGTGTGCATAAGAAATATGTAAAGGGAAAGAAGTGTGCATAAGAAATATGTAAATGGAAAGAAGTGTGCATAAGAAATATGTAAAGGGAAAGAAGTGTGCATAAGAAATATGTAAAGGGAAAGAAGTGTGCATAAGAAATATGTAAAGGGAAAGAAGTGTGCATAAGAAATATGTAAAGGGAAAGAAGTGTGCATAAGAAATATGTAAAGGGAAAGAAGTGTGCATAAGAAATATGTAAAGGGAAAGAAGTGTGCATAAGAAATATGTAAAGGGAAAGAAGTGTGCATAAGAAATATGTAAAGGGAAAGAAGTGTGCATAAGAAATATGTAAAGGGAAAGAAGTGTGCATAAGAAATATGTAAAGGGAAAGAAGTGTGCATAAGAAATATGTAAAGGGAAATAAGTGTGCATAAGAAATATGTAAAGGGAAAGAAGTGTGCATAAGAAATATGTAAAGGGAAAGAAGTGTGCATAAGAAATATGTAAAGGGAAAGAAGTTTGCATAAGAAATATGTAAAGGGAAAGAAGTGTGCATAAGAAATATGTAAAGGGAAAGAAGTGTGCATAAGAAATATGTAAAGGGAAAGAAGTGTGCATAAGAAATATGTAAAGGGAAAGAAGTGTGCATAAGAAATATGTAAAGGGAAAGAAGTGTGCATAAGAAATATGTAAAGGGAAAGAAGTGTGCATAAGAAATATGTAAAGGGAAAGAAGTGTGCATAAGAAATATGTAAAGGGAAAGAAGTGTGCATAAGAAATATGTAAAGGGAAAGAAGTGTGCATAAGAAATATGTAAAGGGAAAGAAGTGTGCATAAGAAATATGTAAAGGGAAAGAAGTGTGCATAAGAAATATGTAAAGGGAAAGAAGTGTGCATAAGAAATATGTAAAGGGAAAGAAGTGTGCATAAGAAATATGTAAAGGGAAAGAAGTGTGCATAAGAAATATGTAAAGGGAAAGAAGTGTGCATAAGAAATATGTAAAGGGAAAGAAGTGTGCATAAGAAATATGTAAAGGGAAAGAAGTGTGCATAAGAAATATGTAAAGGGAAAGAAGTGTGCATAAGAAATATGTAAAGGGAAAGAAGTGTGCATAAGAAATATGTAAAGGGAAAGAAGTGTGCATAAGAAATATGTAAAGGGAAAGAAGTGTGCATAAGAAATATGTAAAGGGAAAGAAGTGTGCATAAGAAATATGTAAAGGGAAAGAAGTGTGCATAAGAAATATGTAAAGGGAAAGAAGTGTGCATAAGAAATATGTAAAGGGAAAGAAGTGTGCATAAGAAATATGTAAAGGGAAAGAAGTGTGCATAAGAAATATGTAAAGGGAAAGAAGTGTGCATAAGAAATATGTAAAGGGAAAGAAGTGTGCATAAGAAATATGTAAAGGGAAAGAAGTGTGCATAGGAAATATGTAAAGGGAAAGAAGTGTGCATAAGAAATATGTAAAGGGAAAGAAGTGTGCATAAGAAATATGTAAAGGGAAAGAAGTGTGCATAAGAAATATGTAAAGGGAAAGGAGTGTGCATAAGAAATATGTAAAGGGAAAGAAGTGTGCATAAGAAATATGTAAAGGGAAAGAAGTGTGCATAAGAAATATGTAAAGGGAAAGGAGTGTGCATAAGAAATATATAAAGGGAAAGAAGTGTGCATAAGAAATATGTAAAGGGAAAGAAGTGTGCATAAGAAATATGTAAAGGGAAAGAAGTGTGCATAAGAAATATGTAAAGGGAAAGAAGTGTGCATAGGAAATATGTAAAGGGAAAGAAGTGTGCATAAGAAATATGTAAAGGGAAAGAAGTGTGCATAAGAAATATGTAAAGGGAAAGAAGTGTGCATAAGAAATATGTAAAGGGAAAGAAGTGTGCATAAGAAATATGTAAAGGGGAAGAAGTGTGCATAAGAAATATGTAAAGGGAAAGAAGTGTGCATAAGAAATATGTAAAGGGAAAGAAGTGTGCATAAGAAATATGTAAAGGGAAAGAAGTGTGCATAAGAAATATGTAAAGGGAAAGAAGTGTGCATAAGAAATATGTAAAGGGAAAGAAGTGTGCATAAGAAATATGTAAAGGGAAAGAAGTGTGCATAAGAAATATGTAAAGGGAAAGAAGTGTGCATAAGAAATATGTAAAGGGAAAGAAGTGTGCATAAGAAATATGTAAAGGGAAAGAAGTGTGCATAAGAAATATGTAAACGGAAAGAAGTGTGCATAAGAAATATGTAAAGGGAAAGAAGTGTGCATAAGAAATATGTAAAGGGAAAGAAGTGTGCATAAGAAATATGTAAACGGAAAGAAGTGTGCATAAGAAATATGTAAAGGGAAAGAAGTGTGCATAAGAAATATGTAAAGGGAAAGAAGTGTGCATAAGAAATATGTAAAGGGAAAGAAGTGTGCATAAGAAATATGTAAAGGGAAAGAAGTGTGCATAAGAAATATGTAAAAGGAAAGAAGTGTGAATAAGAAATATGTAAAGGGAAAGAAGTGTGCATAAGAAATATGTAAAGGGAAAGAAGTGTGCATAATAAATATGTAAAGGGAAAGAGGTGTGCATAAGAAATATGTAAAGGGAAAGAAGTGTGCATAAGAAATAAACACATGATGTGGGAACAAGCCCTCGAGTTAAATATGTAAAGGGAAAGAAGTGTGCATAAGAAATATGTAAAGGGAAAGAAGTGTGCATAAGAAATATGTAAAGGGAAAGAAGTGTGCATAAGAAATATGTAAAGGGAAAGAAGTGTGCATAAGAAATATGTAAAGGGAAAGAAGTGTGCATAAGAAATATGTAAAGGGAAAGAAGTGTGCATAAGAAATATGTAAAGGGAAAGAAGTGTGCATAAGAAATATGTAAAGGGAAAGAAGTGTGCATAAGAAATATGTAAAGGGAAAGAAGTGTGCATAAGAAATATGTAAAGGGAAAGAAGTGTGCATAAGAAATATGTAAAGGGAAAGAAGTGTGCATAAGAAATATGTAAAGGGAAAGAAGTGTGCATAAGAAATATGTAAAGGGAAAGAAGTGTGCATAAGAAATATGTAAAGGGAAAGAAGTGTGCATAAGAAATATGTAAAGGGAAAGAAGTGTGCATAAGAAATATGTAAAGGGAAAGAAGTGTGCATAGGAAATATGTAAAGGGAAAGAAGTGTGCATAAGAAATATGTAAAGGGAAAGAAGTGTGCATAAGAAATATGTAAAGGGAAAGAAGTGTGCATAAGAAATATGTAAAGGGAAAGGAGTGTGCATAAGAAATATGTAAAGGGAAAGAAGTGTGCATAAGAAATATGTAAAGGGAAAGAAGTGTGCATAAGAAATATGTAAAGGGAAAGAAGTGTGCATAAGAAATATGTAAATGGAAAGAAGTGTGCATAAGAAATATGTAAAGGGAAAGAAGTGTGCATAAGAAATATGTAAAGGGAAAGAAGTGTGCATAAGAAATATGTAAAGGGAAAGAAGTGTGCATAAGAAATATGTAAAGGGAAAGAAGTGTGCATAAGAAATATGTAAAGGGAAAGAAGTGTGCATAAGAAATATGTAAAGGGAAAGAAGTGTGCATAAGAAATATGTAAAGGGAAAGAAGTGTGCATAAGAAATATGTAAAGGGAAAGAAGTGTGCATAAGAAATATGTAAAGGGAAAGAAGTGTGCATAAGAAATATGTAAAGGGAAAGAAGTGTGCATAAGAAATATGTAAAGGGAAATAAGTGTGCATAAGAAATATGTAAAGGGAAAGAAGTGTGCATAAGAAATATGTAAAGGGAAAGAAGTGTGCATAAGAAATATGTAAAGGGAAAGAAGTGTGCATAAGAAATATGTAAAGGGAAAGAAGTGTGCATAAGAAATATGTAAAGGGAAAGAAGTGTGCATAAGAAATATGTAAAGGGAAAGAAGTGTGCATAAGAAATATGTAAAGGGAAAGAAGTGTGCATAAGAAATATGTAAAGGGAAAGAAGTGTGCATAAGAAATATGTAAAGGGAAAGAAGTGTGCATAAGAAATATGTAAAGGGAAAGAAGTGTGCATAAGAAATATGTAAAGGGAAAGAAGTGTGCATAAGAAATATGTAAAGGGAAAGAAGTGTGCATAAGAAATATGTAAAGGGAAAGAAGTGTGCATAAGAAATATGTAAAGGGAAAGAAGTGTGCATAAGAAATATGTAAAGGGAAAGAAGTGTGCATAAGAAATATGTAAAGGGAAAGAAGTGTGCATAAGAAATATGTAAAGGGAAAGAAGTGTGCATAAGAAATATGTAAAGGGAAAGAAGTGTGCATAAGAAATATGTAAAGGGAAAGAAGTGTGCATAAGAAATATGTAAAGGGAAAGAAGTGTGCATAAGAAATATGTAAAGGGAAAGAAGTGTGCATAAGAAATATGTAAAGGGAAAGAAGTGTGCATAAGAAATATGTAAAGGGAAAGAAGTGTGCATAAGAAATATGTAAAGGGAAAGAAGTGTGCATAAGAAATATGTAAAGGGAAAGAAGTGTGCATAAGAAATATGTAAAGGGAAAGAAGTGTGCATAAGAAATATGTAAAGGGAAAGAAGTGTGCATAAGAAATATGTAAAGGGAAAGAAGTGTGCATAAGAAATATGTAAAGGGAAAGAAGTGTGCATAAGAAATATGTAAAGGGAAAGAAGTGTGCATAAGAAATATGTAAAGGGAAAGAAGTGTGCATAAGAAATATGTAAAGGGAAAGAAGTGTGCATAAGAAATATGTAAAGGGAAAGAAGTGTGCATAAGAAATATGTAAAGGGAAAGAAGTGTGCATAAGAAATATGTAAAGGGAAAGAAGTGTGCATAAGAAATATGTAAAGGGAAAGAAGTGTGCATAAGAAATATGTAAAGGGAAAGAAGTGTGCATAAGAAATATGTAAAGGGAAAGAAGTGTGCATAAGAAATATGTAAAGGGAAAGAAGTGTGCATAAGAAATATGTAAAGGGAAAGAAGTGTGCATAAGAAATATGTAAAGGGAAAGAAGTGTGCATAAGAAATATGTAAAGGGAAAGAAGTGTGCATAAGAAATATGTAAAGGGAAAGAAGTGTGCATAAGAAATATGTAAAGGGAAAGAAGTGTGCATAAGAAATATGTAAAGGGAAAGAAGTGTGCATAAGAAATATGTAAAGGGAAAGAAGTGTGCATAAGAAATATGTAAAGGGAAAGAAGTGTGCATAAGAAATATGTAAAGGGAAAGAAGTGTGCATAAGAAATATGTAAAGGGAAAGAAGTGTGCATAAGAAATATGTAAAGGGAAAGAAGTGTGCATAAGAAATATGTAAAGGGAAAGAAGTGTGCATAAGAAATATGTAAAGGGAAAGAAGTGTGCATAAGAAATATGTAAAGGGAAAGAAGTGTGCATAAGAAATATGTAAAGGGAAAGAAGTGTGCATACGAAATATGTAAAGGGAAAGAAGTGTGCATAAGAAATATGTAAAGGGAAAGAAGTGTGCATAAGAAATATGTAAAGGGAAAGAAGTGTGCATAAGAAATATGTAAAGGGAAAGAAGTGTGCATAAGAAATATGTAAAGGGAAAGAAGTGTGCATAAGAAATATGTAAAGGGAAAGAAGTGTGCATACGAAATATGTAAAGGGAAAGAAGTTTGCATAAGAAATATGTAAAGGGAAAGAAGTGTGCATAAGAAATAAACACATGATGTCGGGACAAGCCCTCGAGTTAAATATGTAAAGGGAAAGAAGTGTGCATAAGAAATATGTAAAGGGAAAGAAGTGTGCATAAGAAATATGTAAAGGGAAAGAAGTGTGCATAAGAAATATGTAAAGGGAAAGAAGTGTGCATAAGAAATATGTAAAGGGAAAGAAGTGTGCATAAGAAATATGTAAAGGGAAATAAGTGTGCATAAGAAATATGTAAAGGGAAATAAGTGTGCATAAGAAATATGTAAAGGGAAAGAAGTGTGCATAAGAAATATGTAAAGGGAAAGAAGTGTGCATAAGAAATATGTAAAGGGAAAGAAGTGTGCATAAGAAATATGTAAAGGGAAAGAAGTGTGCATAAGAAATATGTAAAGGGAAAGACGTGTGCATAAGAAATATGTAAAGGGAAAGAAGTGTGCATAAGAAATATGTAAAGGGAAAGAAGTGTGCATACGAAATATGTAAAGGGAAAGAAGTGTGCATAAGAAATATGTAAAGGGAAAGAAGTGTGCATAAGAAATATGTAAAGGGAAAAAAGTGTGCATAAGAAATATGTAAAGGGAAAGAAGTGTGCATAATAAATATGTAAAGGGAAAGAAGTGTGCATAAGAAATATGTAAAGGGAAAGAAGTGTGCATAAGAAATATGTAAAGGGAAAGAAGTGTGCATAAGAAATATGTAAAGGGAAAGAAGTGTGCATAAGAAATATGTAAAGGGAAAGAAGTGTGCATAAGAAATATGTAAAGGGAAAGAAGTGTGCATAAGAAATATGTAAAGGGAAAGAAGTGTGCATAAGAAATATGTAAAGGGAAAGAAGTGTGCATAAGAAATATGTAAAGGGAAAGAAGTGTGCATAGGAAATATGTAAAGGGAAAGAAGTGTGCATAAGAAATATGTAAAGGGAAAGAAGTGTGCATAAGAAATATGTAAAGGGAAAGAAGTGTGCATAAGAAATATGTAAAGGGAAAGAAGTGTGCATAAGAAATATATAAAGGGAAAGAAGTGTGCATAAGAAATATGTAAAGGGAAAGAAGTGTGCATAAGAAATATGTAAAGGGAAAGAAGTGTGCATAAGAAATATGTAAAGGGAAAGAAGTGTGCATAGGAAATATGTAAAGGGAAAGAAGTGTGCATAAGAAATATGTAAAGGGAAAGAAGTGTGCATAAGAAATATGTAAAGGGAAAGAAGTGTGCATAAGAAATATGTAAAGGGAAAGAAGTGTGCATAAGAAATATGTAAAGGGAAAGAAGTGTGCATAAGAAATATGTAAAGGGAAAGAAGTGTGCATAAGAAATATGTAAAGGGAAAGAAGTGTGCATAAGAAATATGTAAAGGGAAAGAAGTGTGCATAAGAAATATGTAAAGGGAAAGAAGTGTGCATAAGAAATATGTAAAGGGAAAGAAGTGTGCATAAGAAATATGTAAAGGGAAAGAAGTGTGCATAAGAAATATGTAAAGGGAAAGAAGTGTGCATAAGAAATATGTAAAGGGAAAGAAGTGTGCATAAGAAATATGTAAAGGGAAAGAAGTGTGCATAAGAAATATGTAAAGGGAAAGAAGTGTGCATAAGAAATATGTAAAGGGAAAGAAGTGTGCATAAGAAATATGTAAAGGGAAAGAAGTGTGCATAAGAAATATGTAAAGGGAAAGAAGTGTGAATAAGAAATATGTAAAGGGAAAGAAGTGTGCATAAGAAATATGTAAAGGGAAAGAGGTGTGCATAAGAAATATGTAAAGGGAAAGAAGTGTGCATAAGAAATAAACACATGATGTGGGAACAAGCCCTCGAGTTAAATATGTAAAGGGAAAGAAGTGTGCATAAGAAATATGTAAAGGGAAAGAAGTGTGCATAAGAAATATGTAAAGGGAAAGAAGTGTGCATAAGAAATATGTAAAGGGAAAGAAGTGTGCATAAGAAATATGTAAAGGGAAAGAAGTGTGCATAAGAAATATGTAAAGGGAAAGAAGTGTGCATAAGAAATATGTAAAGGGAAAGAAGTGTGCATAAAAAATATGTAAAGGGAAAGAAGTGTGCATAAGAAATATGTAAAGGGAAAGAAGTGTGCATAAGAAATATGTAAAGGGACAGAAGTGTGCATAAGAAATATGTAAAAGGAAAGAAGTGTGCATAAGAAATATGTAAAGGGAAAGAAGTGTGCATAAGAAATATGTAAAAGGAAAGAAGTGTGCATAAGAAATATGTAAAGGGAAAGAAGTGTGCATAAGAAATATGTAAAGGGAAAGAAGTGTGCATAAGAAATATGTAAAGGGAAAGAAGTGTGCATAATAAATATGTAAAGGGAAAGAAGTGTGCATCAGAAATATGTAAAGGGAAAGAAGTGTGTATAAGAAATATGTAAAGGGAAAGAAGTGTGCATAAGAAATATGTAAAGGGAAAGAAGTGTGCATAAGAAATATGTAAAGGGAAAGAAGTGTGCATAAGAAATATGTAAAGGGAAAGAAGTGTGCATAAGAAATATGTAGAGGGGAAAGAAGTGTGCATAAGAAATGTGTAAAGGGAAAGAAGTGTGCATAAGAAATATGTAAAGGGAAAGAAGTGTGCATAAGAAATATGTAAAGGGAAAGAAGTGTGCATAAGAAATATGTAAAGGGAAAGAAGTGTGCATAAGAAATATGTAAAGGGAAAGAAGTGTGCATAAGAAATATGTAAACGGAAAGAAGTGTGCATAAGAAATATGTAAAGGGAAAGAAGTGTGCATAAGAAATATGTAAACGGAAAGAAGTGTGCATAAGAAATATGTAAAGGGAAAGAAGTGTGCATAAGAAATATGTAAAGGGAAAGAAGTGTGCATAAGAAATATGTAAAGGGAAAGAAGTGTGCATAAGAAATATGTAAAGGGAAAGAAGTGTGCATAAGAAATATGTAAAGGGAAAGAAGTGTGCATAAGAAATATGTAAAGGGAAAGAAGTGTGAATAAGAAATATGTAAAGGGAAAGAAGTGTGCATAAGAAATATGTAAAGGGAAAGAAGTGTGCATAAGAAATATGTAAAGGGAAAGAGGTGTGCATAAGAAATATGTAAAGGGAAAGAAGTGTGCATAAGAAATAAACACATGATGTGGGAACAAGCCCTCGAGTTAAATATGTAAAGGGAAAGAAGTGTGCATAAGAAATATGTAAAGGGAAAGAAGTGTGCATAAGAAATATGTAAAGGGAAAGAAGTGTGCATAAGAAATATGTAAAGGGAAAGAAGTGTGCATAAGAAATATGTAAAGGGAAAGAAGTGTGCATAAGAAATATGTAAAGGGAAAGAAGTGTGCATAAGAAATATGTAAAGGGAAAGAAGTGTGCATAAGAAATATGTAAAGGGAAAGAAGTGTGCATAAGAAATATGTAAAGGGAAAGAAGTGTGCATAAGAAATATGTAAAGGGACAGAAGTGTGCATAAGAAATATGTAAAAGGAAAGAAGTGTGCATAAGAAATATGTAAAGGGAAAGAAGTGTGCATAAGAAATATGTAAAAGGAAAGAAGTGTGCATAAGAAATATGTAAAGGGAAAGAAGTGTGCATAAGAAATATGTAAAGGGAAAGAAGTGTGCATAAGAAATATGTAAAGGGAAAGAAGTGTGCATAATAAATATGTAAAGGGAAAGAAGTGTGCATCAGAAATATGTAAAGGGAAAGAAGTGTGTATAAGAAATATGTAAAGGGAAAGAAGTGTGCATAAGAAATATGTAAAGGGAAAGAAGTGTGCATAAGAAATATGTAAAGGGAAATAAGTGTGCATAAGAAATATGTAAAGGGAAAGAAGTGTGCATAAGAAATATGTAAAGGGAAAGAAGTGTGCATAAGAAATATGTAAAGGGAAAGAAGTGTGCATAAGAAATAAACACATGATGTCGGGACAAGCCCTCGAGTTAAATATGTAAAGGGAAAGAAGTGTGCATAAGAAATATGTAAAGGGAAAGAAGTGTGCATAAGAAATATGTAAAGGGAAAGAAGTGTGCATAAGAAATATGTAAAGGGAAAGAAGTGTGCATAAGAAATATGTAAAGGGAAAGAAGTGTGCATAAGAAATATGTAAAGGGAAAGAAATATGTAAAGGGAAAGAAGTGTGCATAGGAAATATGTAAAGGGAAAGAAGTGTGCATAAGAAATATGTAAAGGGAAAGAAGTGTGCATAAGAAATATGTAAAGGGAAAGAAGTGTGCATAAGAAATATTTAAAGGGAAAGAAGTGTGCATAAGAAATATATAAAGGGAAAGAAGTGTGCATAAGAAATATGTAAAGGGAAAGAAGTGTGCATAAGAAATATGTAAAGGGAAAGAAGTGTGCATAAGAAATATGTAAAGGGAAAGAAGTGTGCATAGGAAATATGTAAAGGGAAAGAAGTGTGCATAAGAAATATGTAAAGGGAAAGAAGTGTGCATAAGAAATATGTAAAGGGAAAGAAGTGTGCATAAGAAATATGTAAAGGGAAAGAAGTGTGCATAAGAAATATGTAAAGGGAAAGAAGTGTGCATAAGAAATATGTAAAGGGAAAGAAGTGTGCATAAGAAATATGTAAAGGGAAAGAAGTGTGCATAAGAAATATGTAAAGGGAAAGAAGTGTGCATAAGAAATATGTAAAGGGAAAGAAGTGTGCATAAGAAATATGTAAAGGGAAAGAAGTGTGCATAAGAAATATGTAAAGGGAAAGAAGTGTGCATAAGAAATATGTAAAGGGAAAGAAGTGTGCATAAGAAATATGTAAAGGGAAAGAAGTGTGCATAAGAAATATGTAAAGGGAAAGAAGTGTGCATAAGAAATATGTAAAGGGAAAGAAGTGTGCATAAGAAATATGTAAAGGGAAAGAAGTGTGCATAAGAAATATGTAAAGGGAAAGAAGTGTGCATAAGAAATATGTAAAGGGAAAGAAGTGTGCATAAGAAATATGTAAAGGGAAAGAAGTGTGCATAAGAAATATGTAAAGGGAAAGAAGTGTGCATAAGAAATATGTAAAGGGAAAGAAGTGTGCATAAGAAATATGTAAAGGGAAAGAAGTGTGCATAAGAAATATGTAAAGGGAAAGAAGTGTGCATAAGAAATATGTAAAGGGAAAGAAGTGTGCATAAGAAATATGTAAAGGGAAAGAAGTGTGCATAAGAAATATGTAAAGGGAAAGAAGTGTGCATAAGAAATATGTAAAGGGAAAGAAGTGTGCATAAGAAATAAACACATGATGTGGGAACAAGCCCTCGAGTTAAATATGTAAAGGGAAAGAAGTGTGCATAAGAAATATGTAAAGGGAAAGAAGTGTGCATCAGAAATATGTAAAGGGAAAGAAGTGTGCATAAGAAATATGTAAAGGGAAAGAAGTGTGCATAAGAAATATGTAAAGGGAAAGAAGTGTGCATAAGAAATATGTAAAGGGAAAGAAGTGTGCATAAGAAATATGTAAAGAGAAAGAAGTGTGCATAAGAAATATGTAAAGGGAAATAAGTGTGCATAAGAAATATGTAAAGGGAAATAAGTGTGCATAAGAAATATGTAAAGGGAAAGAAGTGTGCATAAGAAATATGTAAAGGGAAAGAAGTGTGCATAAGAAATATGTAAAGGGAAAGAAGTGTGCATAAGAAATATGTAAAGGGAAAGAAGTGTGCATAAGAAATATGTAAAGGGAAAGAAGTGTGCATAAGAAATATGTAAAGGGAAAGAAGTGTGCATAAGAAATATGTAAAGGGAAAGAAGTGTGCATACGAAATATGTAAAGGGAAAGAAGTGTGCATAAGAAATATATAAAGGGAAAGAAGTGTGCATAAGAAATATGTAAAGGGAAAAAAGTGTGCATAGGAAATATGTAAAGGGAAAGAAGTGTGCATAATAAATATGTAAAGGGAAAGAAGTGTGCATAAGAAATATGTAAAGGGAAAGAAGTGTGCATAAGAAATATGTAAAGGGAAAGAAGTGTGCATAAGAAATATGTAAAGGGAAAGAAGTGTGCATAAGAAATATGTAAAGGGAAAGAAGTGTGCATAAGAAATATGTAAAGGGAAAGAAGTGTGCATAAGAAATATGTAAAGGGAAAGAAGTGTGCATAAGAAATATGTAAAGGGAAAGAAGTGTGCATAAGAAATATGTAAAGGGAAAGAAGTGTGCATAAGAAATATGTAAAGGGAAAGAAGTGTGCATAAGAAATATGTAAAGGGAAAGAAGTGTGCATAAGAAATAAACACATGATGTGGGAACAAGCCCTCGAGTTAAATATGTAAAGGGAAAGAAGTGTGCATAAGAAATATGTAAAGGGAAAGAAGTGTGCATAAGAAATATGTAAAGGGAAAGAAGTGTGCATAAGAAATATGTAAAGGGAAAGAAGTGTGCATAAGAAATATGTAAAGGGAAAGAAGTGTGCATAAGACATATGTAAAGGGAAAGAAGTGTGCATAAGAAATATGTAAAGGGAAAGAAGTGTGCATAAGAAATATGTAAAGGGAAAGAAGTGTGCATACGAAATATGTAAAGGGAAAGAAGTGTGCATAAGAAATATGTAAAGGGACAGAAGTGTGCATAAGAAATATGTAAAAGGAAAGAAGTGTGCATAAGAAATATGTAAAGGGAAAGAAGTGTGCATAAGAAATATGTAAAGGGAAAGAAGTGTGCATAAGAAATATGTAAAGGGAAAGAAGTGTGCATAATAATCATGTAAAGGGAAAGAAGTGTGCATAAGAAATATGTAAAGGGAAAGAAGTGTGTATAAGAAATATGTAAAGGGAAAGAAGTGTGCATAAGAAATATGTAAAGGGAAAGAAGTGTGCATAAGAAATAAACACATGATGTCGGGACAAGCCCTCGAGTTAAATATGTAAAGGGAAAGAAGTGTGCATAAGAAATATGTGAAGGGAAAGAAGTGTGCATAAGAAATATGTAAAGGGAAAGAAGTGTGCATAAGAAATATGTAAAGGGAAAGAAGTGTGCATAAGAAATATGTAAAGGGAAAGAAGTGTGCATAAGAAATAAACACATGATGTCGGGACAAGCCCTCGAGTTAAATATGTAAAGGGAAAGAAGTGTGCATAAGAAATATGTAAAGGGAAAGAAGTGTGCATAAGAAATATGTAAAGGGAAAGAAGTGTGCATAAGAAATATGTAAAGGGAAAGAAGTGTGCATAAGAAATATGTAAAGGGAAAGTAGTGTGCATAAGAAATATGTAAAGGGAAAGAAGTGTGCATAGGAAATATGTAAAGGGAAAGAAGTGTGCGTAAGAAATATGTAAAGGGAAAGAAGTGTGCATAAGAAATATGTAAAGGGAAAGAAGTGTGCATAAGAAATATGTAAAGGGAAAGAAGTGTGCATAAGAAATATATAAAGGGAAAGAAGTGTGCATAAGAAATATGTAAAGGGAAAGAAGTGTGCATAAGAAATATGTAAAGGGAAAGAAGTGTGCATAAGAAATATGTAAAGGGAAAGAAGTGTGCATAGGAAATATGTAAAGGGAAAGAAGTGTGCATAAGAAATATGTAAAGGGAAAGAAGTGTGCATAAGAAATATGTAAAGGGAAAGAATTGTGCATAAGAAATATGTAAAGGGAAAGAAGTGTGCATAAGAAATATGTAAAGGGAAAGAAGTGTGCATAAGAAATATGTAAAGGGAAAGAAGTGTGCATAAGAAATATGTAAAGGGAAAGAAGTGTGCATAAGAAATATGTAAAGGGAAAGAAGTGTGCATAAGAAATATGTAAAGGGAAAGAAGTGTGCATAAGAAATATGTAAAGGGAAAGAAGTGTGCATAAGAAATATGTAAAGGGAAAGAAGTGTGCATAAGAAATATGTAAAGGGAAAGAAGTGTGCATAAGAAATATGTAAAGGGAAAGAAGTGTGCATAAGAAATATGTAAAGGGAAAGAAGTGTGCATAAGAAATATGTAAAGGGAAAGAAGTGTGCATAAGAAATAAACACATGATGCGGGAACAAGCCCTCGAGTTAAATATGTAAAGGGAAAGAAGTGTGCATAAGAAATATGTAAAGAGAAAGAAGTGTGCATCAGAAATATGTAAAGGGAAAGAAGTGTGCATAAGAAATATGTAAAGGGAAAGAAGTGTGCATAAGAAATATGTAAAGGGAAAGAAGTGTGCATAAGAAATATGTAAAGGGAAAGAAGTGTGCATAAGAAATATGTAAAGAGAAAGAAGTGTGCATAAGAAATATGTAAAGGGAAAGAAGTGTGCATAAGAAATATGTAAAGGGAAAGAAGTGTGCATAAGAAATATGTAAAGGGAAAGAAGTGTGCATAAGAAATATGTAAAGGGAAAGAAGTGTGCATAAGAAATATGTAAAGGGAAAGAAGTGTGCATAAGAAATATGTAAAGGGAAAGAAGTGTGCATAAGAAATATGTAAAGGGAAAGAAGTGTGCATAAGAAATATGTAAAGGGAAAGAAGTGTGCATAAGAAATATGTAAAGGGAAAGAAGTGTGCATAAGAAATATGTAAAGGGAAAGAAGTGTGCATAAGAAATATGTAAAGGGAAAGAAGTGTGCATAAGAAATATGTAAAGGGAAAGAAGTGTGCATAAGAAATAAACACATGATGTGGGAACAAGCCCTCGAGTTAAATATGTAAAGGGAAAGAAGTGTGCATAAGAAATATGTAAAGGGAAAGAAGTGTGCATAAGAAATATGTAAAGGGAAAGAAGTGTGCATAAGAAATATGTAAAGGGAAAGAAGTGTGCATACGAAATATGTAAAGGGAAAGAAGTGTGCATAAGAAATATATAAAGGGAAAGAAGTGTGCATAAGAAATATGTAAAGGGAAAAAAGTGTGCATAGGAAATATGTAAAGGGAAAGAAGTGTGCATAATAAATATGTAAAGGGAAAGAAGTGTGCATAAGAAATATGTAAAGGGAAAGAAGTGTGCATAAGAAATATGTAAAGGGAAAGAAGTGTGCATAAGAAATATGTAAAGGGAAAGAAGTGTGCATAAGAAATATGTAAAGGGAAAGAAGTGTGCATAAGAAATATGTAAAGGGAAAGAAGTGTGCATAAGAAATATGTAAAGGGAAAGAAGTGTGCATAAGAAATATGTAAAGGGAAAGAAGTGTGCATAAGAAATATGTAAAGGGAAAGAAGTGTGCATAAGAAATATGTAAAGGGAAAGAAGTGTGCATAAGAAATATGTAAAGGGAAAGAAGTGTGCATAAGAAATAAACACATGATGTGGGAACAAGCCCTCGAGTTAAATATGTAAAGGGAAAGAAGTGTGCATAAGAAATATGTAAAGGGAAAGAAGTGTGCATAAGAAATATGTAAAGGGAAAGAAGTGTGCATAAGAAATATGTAAAGGGAAAGAAGTGTGCATAAGAAATATGTAAAGGGAAAGAAGTGTGCATAAGAAATATGTAAAGGGAAAGAAGTGTGCATAAGAAATATGTAAAGGGAAAGAAGTGTGCATAAGAAATATGTAAAGGGAAAGAAGTGTGCATAAGAAATATGTAAAGGGAAAGAAGTGTGCATAAGAAATATGTAAAGGGACAGAAGTGTGCATAAGAAATATGTAAAAGGAAAGAAGTGTGCATAAGAAATATGTAAAGGGAAAGAAGTGTGCATAAGAAATATGTAAAGGGAAAGAAGTGTGCATAAGAAATATGTAAAGGGAAAGAAGTGTGCATAATAATCATGTAAAGGGAAAGAAGTGTGCATAAGAAATATGTAAAGGGAAAGAAGTGTGTATAAGAAATATGTAAAGGGAAAGAAGTGTGCATAAGAAATATGTAAAGGGAAAGAAGTGTGCATAAGAAATATGTAAAGGGAAAGAAGTGTGCATAAGAAATATGTAAAGGGAAAGAAGTGTGCATAAGAAATATGTAAAGAGAAAGAAGTGTGCATAAGAAATATGTAAAGGGAAATAAGTGTGCATAAGAAATATGTAAAGGGAAATAAGTGTGCATAAGAAATATGTAAAGGGAAAGAAGTGTGCATAAGAAATATGTAAAGGGAAAGAAGTGTGCATAAGAAATATGTAAAGGGAAAGAAGTGTGCATAAGAAATATGTAAAGGGAAAGAAGTGTGCATAAGAAATATGTAAAGGGAAAGAAGTGTGCATAAGAAATATGTAAAGGGAAAGAAGTGTGCATAAGAAATATGTAAAGGGAAAGAAGTGTGCATACGAAATATGTAAAGGGAAAGAAGTGTGCATAAGAAATATATAAAGGGAAAGAAGTGTGCATAAGAAATATGTAAAGGGAAAAAAGTGTGCATAGGAAATATGTAAAGGGAAAGAAGTGTGCATAATAAATATGTAAAGGGAAAGAAGTGTGCATAAGAAATATGTAAAGGGAAAGAAGTGTGCATAAGAAATATGTAAAGGGAAAGAAGTGTGCATAAGAAATATGTAAAGGGAAAGAAGTGTGCATAAGAAATATGTAAAGGGAAAGAAGTGTGCATAAGAAATATGTAAAGGGAAAGAAGTGTGCATAAGAAATATGTAAAGGGAAAGAAGTGTGCATAAGAAATATGTAAAGGGAAAGAAGTGTGCATAAGAAATATGTAAAGGGAAAGAAGTGTGCATAAGAAATATGTAAAGGGAAAGAAGTGTGCATAAGAAATATGTAAAGGGAAAGAAGTGTGCATAAGAAATAAACACATGATGTGGGAACAAGCCCTCGAGTTAAATATGTAAAGGGAAAGAAGTGTGCATAAGAAATATGTAAAGGGAAAGAAGTGTGCATAAGAAATATGTAAAGGGAAAGAAGTGTGCATAAGAAATATGTAAAGGGAAAGAAGTGTGCATAAGAAATATGTAAAGGGAAAGAAGTGTGCATAAGAAATATGTAAAGGGAAAGAAGTGTGCATAAGAAATATGTAAAGGGAAAGAAGTGTGCATAAGAAATATGTAAAGGGAAAGAAGTGTGCATAAGAAATATGTAAAGGGAAAGAAGTGTGCATAAGAAATATGTAAAGGGACAGAAGTGTGCATAAGAAATATGTAAAAGGAAAGAAGTGTGCATAAGAAATATGTAAAGGGAAAGAAGTGTGCATAAGAAATATGTAAAGGGAAAGAAGTGTGCATAAGAAATATGTAAAGGGAAAGAAGTGTGCATAATAATCATGTAAAGGGAAAGAAGTGTGCATAAGAAATATGTAAAGGGAAAGAAGTGTGTATAAGAAATATGTAAAGGGAAAGAAGTGTGCATAAGAAATATGTAAAGGGAAAGAAGTGTGCATAAGAAATAAACACATGATGTCGGGACAAGCCCTCGAGTTAAATATGTAAAGGGAAAGAAGTGTGCATAAGAAATATGTGAAGGGAAAGAAGTGTGCATAAGAAATATGTAAAGGGAAAGAAGTGTGCATAAGAAATATGTAAAGGGAAAGAAGTGTGCATAAGAAATATGTAAAGGGAAAGAAGTGTGCATAAGAAATAAACACATGATGTCGGGACAAGCCCTCGAGTTAAATATGTAAAGGGAAAGAAGTGTGCATAAGAAATATGTAAAGGGAAAGAAGTGTGCATAAGAAATATGTAAAGGGAAAGAAGTGTGCATAAGAAATATGTAAAGGGAAAGAAGTGTGCATAAGAAATATGTAAAGGGAAAGTAGTGTGCATAAGAAATATGTAAAGGGAAAGAAGTGTGCATAGGAAATATGTAAAGGGAAAGAAGTGTGCGTAAGAAATATGTAAAGGGAAAGAAGTGTGCATAAGAAATATGTAAAGGGAAAGAAGTGTGCATAAGAAATATGTAAAGGGAAAGAAGTGTGCATAAGAAATATGTAAAGGGAAAGAAGTGTGCATAAGAAATAAACACATGATGTCGGGACAAGCCCTCGAGTTAAATATGTAAAGGGAAAGAAGTGTGCATAAGAAATATGTAAAGGGAAAGAAGTGTGCATAAGAAATATGTAAAGGGAAAGAAGTGTGCATAAGAAATATGTAAAGGGAAAGAAGTGTGCATAAGAAATATGTAAAGGGAAAGTAGTGTGCATAAGAAATATGTAAAGGGAAAGAAGTGTGCATAGGAAATATGTAAAGGGAAAGAAGTGTGCGTAAGAAATATGTAAAGGGAAAGAAGTGTGCATAAGAAATATGTAAAGGGAAAGAAGTGTGCATAAGAAATATGTAAAGGGAAAGAAGTGTGCATAAGAAATATATAAAGGGAAAGAAGTGTGCATAAGAAATATGTAAAGGGAAAGAAGTGTGCATAAGAAATATGTAAAGGGAAAGAAGTGTGCATAAGAAATATGTAAAGGGAAAGAAGTGTGCATAGGAAATATGTAAAGGGAAAGAAGTCTGCATAAGAAATATGTAAAGGGAAAGAAGTGTGCATAAGAAATATGTAAAGGGAAAGAATTGTGCATAAGAAATATGTAAAGGGAAAGAAGTGTGCATAAGAAATATGTAAAGGGAAAGAAGTGTGCATAAGAAATATGTAAAGGGAAAGAAGTGTGCATAAGAAATATGTAAAGGGAAAGAAGTGTGCATAAGAAATATGTAAAGGGAAAGAAGTGTGCATAAGAAATATGTAAAGGGAAAGAAGTGTGCATAAGAAATATGTAAAGGGAAAGAAGTGTGCATAAGAAATATGTAAAGGGAAAGAAGTGTGCATAAGAAATATGTAAAGGGAAAGAAGTGTGCATAAGAAATATGTAAAGGGAAAGAAGTGTGCATAAGAAATATGTAAAGGGAAAGAAGTGTGCATAAGAAATATGTAAAGGGAAAGAAGTGTGCATAAGAAATAAACACATGATGCGGGAACAAGCCCTCGAGTTAAATATGTAAAGGGAAAGAAGTGTGCATAAGAAATATGTAAAGGGAAAGAAGTGTGCATCAGAAATATGTAAAGGGAAAGAAGTGTGCATAAGAAATATGTAAAGGGAAAGAAGTGTGCATAAGAAATATGTAAAGGGAAAGAAGTGTGCATAAGAAATATGTAAAGGGAAAGAAGTGTGCATAAGAAATATGTAAAGAGAAAGAAGTGTGCATAAGAAATATGTAAAGGGAAAGAAGTGTGCATAAGAAATATGTAAAGGGAAAGAAGTGTGCATAAGAAATATGTAAAGGGAAAGAAGTGTGCATAAGAAATATGTAAAGGGAAAGAAGTGTGCATAAGAAATATGTAAAGGGAAAGAAGTGTGCATAAGAAATATGTAAAGGGAAAGAAGTGTGCATAAGAAATATGTAAAGGGAAAGAAGTGTGCATAAGAAATATGTAAAGGGAAAGAAGTGTGCATAAGAAATATGTAAAGGGAAAGAAGTGTGCATAAGAAATATGTAAAGGGAAAGAAGTGTGCATAAGAAATATGTAAAGGGAAAGAAGTGTGCATAAGAAATATGTAAAGGGAAAGAAGTGTGCATAAGAAATAAACACATGATGTGGGAACAAGCCCTCGAGTTAAATATGTAAAGGGAAAGAAGTGTGCATAAGAAATATGTAAAGGGAAAGAAGTGTGCATAAGAAATATGTAAAGGGAAAGAAGTGTGCATAAGAAATATGTAAAGGGAAAGAAGTGTGCATACGAAATATGTAAAGGGAAAGAAGTGTGCATAAGAAATATATAAAGGGAAAGAAGTGTGCATAAGAAATATGTAAAGGGAAAAAAGTGTGCATAGGAAATATGTAAAGGGAAAGAAGTGTGCATAATAAATATGTAAAGGGAAAGAAGTGTGCATAAGAAATATGTAAAGGGAAGGAAGTGTGCATAAGAAATATGTAAAGGGAAAGAAGTGTGCATAAGAAATATGTAAAGGGAAAGAAGTGTGCATAAGAAATATGTAAAGGGAAAGAAGTGTGCATAAGAAATATGTAAAGGGAAAGAAGTGTGCATAAGAAATATGTAAAGGGAAAGAAGTGTGCATAAGAAATATGTAAAGGGAAAGAAGTGTGCATAAGAAATATGTAAAGGGAAAGAAGTGTGCATAAGAAATATGTAAAGGGAAAGAAGTGTGCATAAGAAATATGTAAAGGGAAAGAAGTGTGCATAAGAAATAAACACATGATGTGGGAACAAGCCCTCGAGTTAAATATGTAAAGGGAAAGAAGTGTGCATAAGAAATATGTAAAGGGAAAGAAGTGTGCATAAGAAATATGTAAAGGGAAAGAAGTGTGCATAAGAAATATGTAAAGGGAAAGAAGTGTGCATAAGAAATATGTAAAGGGAAAGAAGTGTGCATAAGAAATATGTAAAGGGAAAGAAGTGTGCATAAGAAATATGTAAAGGGAAAGAAGTGTGCATAAGAAATATGTAAAGGGAAAGAAGTGTGCATAAGAAATATGTAAAGGGAAAGAAGTGTGCATAAGAAATATGTAAAGGGACAGAAGTGTGCATAAGAAATATGTAAAAGGAAAGAAGTGTGCATAAGAAATATGTAAAGGGAAAGAAGTGTGCATAAGAAATATGTAAAGGGAAAGAAGTGTGCATAAGAAATATGTAAAGGGAAAGAAGTGTGCATAATAATCATGTAAAGGGAAAGAAGTGTGCATAAGAAATATGTAAAGGGAAAGAAGTGTGTATAAGAAATATGTAAAGGGAAAGAAGTGTGCATAAGAAATATGTAAAGGGAAAGAAGTGTGCATAAGAAATATGTAAAGGGAAAGAAGTGTGCATAAGAAATATGTAAAGGGAAAGAAGTGTGCATAAGAAATATGTAAAGAGAAAGAAGTGTGCATAAGAAATATGTAAAGGGAAATAAGTGTGCATAAGAAATATGTAAAGGGAAATAAGTGTGCATAAGAAATATGTAAAGGGAAAGAAGTGTGCATAAGAAATATGTAAAGGGAAAGAAGTGTGCATAAGAAATATGTAAAGGGAAAGAAGTGTGCATAAGAAATATGTAAAGGGAAAGAAGTGTGCATAAGAAATATGTAAAGGGAAAGAAGTGTGCATAAGAAATATGTAAAGGGAAAGAAGTGTGCATAAGAAATATGTAAAGGGAAAGAAGTGTGCATACGAAATATGTAAAGGGAAAGAAGTGTGCATAAGAAATATATAAAGGGAAAGAAGTGTGCATAAGAAATATGTAAAGGGAAAAAAGTGTGCATAGGAAATATGTAAAGGGAAAGAAGTGTGCATAATAAATATGTAAAGGGAAAGAAGTGTGCATAAGAAATATGTAAAGGGAAAGAAGTGTGCATAAGAAATATGTAAAGGGAAAGAAGTGTGCATAAGAAATATGTAAAGGGAAAGAAGTGTGCATAAGAAATATGTAAAGGGAAAGAAGTGTGCATAAGAAATATGTAAAGGGAAAGAAGTGTGCATAAGAAATATGTAAAGGGAAAGAAGTGTGCATAAGAAATATGTAAAGGGAAAGAAGTGTGCATAAGAAATATGTAAAGGGAAAGAAGTGTGCATAAGAAATATGTAAAGGGAAAGAAGTGTGCATAAGAAATATGTAAAGGGAAAGAAGTGTGCATAAGAAATAAACACATGATGTGGGAACAAGCCCTCGAGTTAAATATGTAAAGGGAAAGAAGTGTGCATAAGAAATATGTAAAGGGAAAGAAGTGTGCATAAGAAATATGTAAAGGGAAAGAAGTGTGCATAAGAAATATGTAAAGGGAAAGAAGTGTGCATAAGAAATATGTAAAGGGAAAGAAGTGTGCATAAGAAATATGTAAAGGGAAAGAAGTGTGCATAAGAAATATGTAAAGGGAAAGAAGTGTGCATAAGAAATATGTAAAGGGACAGAAGTGTGCATAAGAAATATGTAAAAGGAAAGAAGTGTGCATAAGAAATATGTAAAGGGAAAGAAGTGTGCATAAGAAATATGTAAAGGGAAAGAAGTGTGCATAAGAAATATGTAAAGGGAAAGAAGTGTGCATAATAATCATGTAAAGGGAAAGAAGTGTGCATAAGAAATATGTAAAGGGAAAGAAGTGTGTATAAGAAATATGTAAAGGGAAAGAAGTGTGCATAAGAAATATGTAAAGGGAAAGAAGTGTGCATAAGAAATAAACACATGATGTCGGGACAAGCCCTCGAGTTAAATATGTAAAGGGAAAGAAGTGTGCATAAGAAATATGTGAAGGGAAAGAAGTGTGCATAAGAAATATGTAAAGGGAAAGAAGTGTGCATAAGAAATATGTAAAGGGAAAGAAGTGTGCATAAGAAATATGTAAAGGGAAAGAAGTGTGCATAAGAAATAAACACATGATGTCGGGACAAGCCCTCGAGTTAAATATGTAAAGGGAAAGAAGTGTGCATAAGAAATATGTAAAGGGAAAGAAGTGTGCATAAGAAATATGTAAAGGGAAAGAAGTGTGCATAAGAAATATGTAAAGGGAAAGAAGTGTGCATAAGAAATATGTAAAGGGAAAGTAGTGTGCATAAGAAATATGTAAAGGGAAAGAAGTGTGCATAGGAAATATGTAAAGGGAAAGAAGTGTGCGTAAGAAATATGTAAAGGGAAAGAAGTGTGCATAAGAAATATGTAAAGGGAAAGAAGTGTGCATAAGAAATATGTAAAGGGAAAGAAGTGTGCATAAGAAATATATAAAGGGAAAGAAGTGTGCATAAGAAATATGTAAAGGGAAAGAAGTGTGCATAAGAAATATGTAAAGGGAAAGAAGTGTGCATAAGAAATATGTAAAGGGAAAGAAGTGTGCATAGGAAATATGTAAAGGGAAAGAAGTGTGCATAAGAAATATGTAAAGGGAAAGAAGTGTGCATAAGAAATATGTAAAGGGAAAGAATTGTGCATAAGAAATATGTAAAGGGAAAGAAGTGTGCATAAGAAATATGTAAAGGGAAAGAAGTGTGCATAAGAAATATGTAAAGGGAAAGAAGTGTGCATAAGAAATATGTAAAGGGAAAGAAGTGTGCATAAGAAATATGTAAAGGGAAAGAAGTGTGCATAAGAAATATGTAAAGGGAAAGAAGTGTGCATAAGAAATATGTAAAGGGAAAGAAGTGTGCATAAGAAATATGTAAAGGGAAAGAAGTGTGCATAAGAAATATGTAAAGGGAAAGAAGTGTGCATAAGAAATATGTAAAGGGAAAGAAGTGTGCATAAGAAATATGTAAAGGGAAAGAAGTGTGCATAAGAAATATGTAAAGGGAAAGAAGTGTGCATAAGAAATAAACACATGATGTGGGAACAAGCCCTCGAGTTAAATATGTAAAGGGAAAGAAGTGTGCATAAGAAATATGTAAAGGGAAAGAAGTGTGCATCAGAAATATGTAAAGGGAAAGAAGTGTGCATAAGAAATATGTAAAGGGAAAGAAGTGTGCATAAGAAATATGTAAAGGGAAAGAAGTGTGCATAAGAAATATGTAAAGGGAAAGAAGTGTGCATAAGAAATATGTAAAGAGAAAGAAGTGTGCATAAGAAATATGTAAAGGGAAAGAAGTGTGCATAAGAAATATGTAAAGGGAAAGAAGTGTGCATAAGAAATATGTAAAGGGAAAGAAGTGTGCATAAGAAATATGTAAAGGGAAAGAAGTGTGCATAAGAAATATGTAAAGGGAAAGAAGTGTGCATAAGAAATATGTAAAGGGAAAGAAGTGTGCATAAGAAATATGTAAAGGGAAAGAAGTGTGCATAAGAAATATGTAAAGGGAAAGAAGTGTGCATAAGAAATATGTAAAGGGAAAGAAGTGTGCATAAGAAATATGTAAAGGGAAAGAAGTGTGCATAAGAAATATGTAAAGGGAAAGAAGTGTGCATAAGAAATATGTAAAGGGAAAGAAGTGTGCATAAGAAATAAACACATGATGTGGGAACAAGCCCTCGAGTTAAATATGTAAAGGGAAAGAAGTGTGCATAAGAAATATGTAAAGGGAAAGAAGTGTGCATAAGAAATATGTAAAGGGAAAGAAGTGTGCATAAGAAATATGTAAAGGGAAAGAAGTGTGCATACGAAATATGTAAAGGGAAAGAAGTGTGCATAAGAAATATATAAAGGGAAAGAAGTGTGCATAAGAAATATGTAAAGGGAAAAAAGTGTGCATAGGAAATATGTAAAGGGAAAGAAGTGTGCATAATAAATATGTAAAGGGAAAGAAGTGTGCATAAGAAATATGTAAAGGGAAAGAAGTGTGCATAAGAAATATGTAAAGGGAAAGAAGTGTGCATAAGAAATATGTAAAGGGAAAGAAGTGTGCATAAGAAATATGTAAAGGGAAAGAAGTGTGCATAAGAAATATGTAAAGGGAAAGAAGTGTGCATAAGAAATATGTAAAGGGAAAGAAGTGTGCATAAGAAATATGTAAAGGGAAAGAAGTGTGCATAAGAAATATGTAAAGGGAAAGAAGTGTGCATAAGAAATATGTAAAGGGAAAGAAGTGTGCATAAGAAATATGTAAAGGGAAAGAAGTGTGCATAAGAAATAAACACATGATGTGGGAACAAGCCCTCGAGTTAAATATGTAAAGGGAAAGAAGTGTGCATAAGAAATATGTAAAGGGAAAGAAGTGTGCATAAGAAATATGTAAAGGGAAAGAAGTGTGCATAAGAAATATGTAAAGGGAAAGAAGTGTGCATAAGAAATATGTAAAGGGAAAGAAGTGTGCATAAGAAATATGTAAAGGGAAAGAAGTGTGCATAAGAAATATGTAAAGGGAAAGAAGTGTGCATAAGAAATATGTAAAGGGAAAGAAGTGTGCATAAGAAATATGTAAAGGGAAAGAAGTGTGCATAAGAAATATGTAAAGGGACAGAAGTGTGCATAAGAAATATGTAAAAGGAAAGAAGTGTGCATAAGAAATATGTAAAGGGAAAGAAGTGTGCATAAGAAATATGTAAAGGGAAAGAAGTGTGCATAAGAAATATGTAAAGGGAAAGAAGTGTGCATAATAATCATGTAAAGGGAAAGAAGTGTGCATAAGAAATATGTAAAGGGAAAGAAGTGTGTATAAGAAATATGTAAAGGGAAAGAAGTGTGCATAAGAAATATGTAAAGGGAAAGAAGTGTGCATAAGAAATAAACACATGATGTCGGGACAAGCCCTCGAGTTAAATATGTAAAGGGAAAGAAGTGTGCATAAGAAATATGTGAAGGGAAAGAAGTGTGCATAAGAAATATGTAAAGGGAAAGAAGTGTGCATAAGAAATATGTAAAGGGAAAGAAGTGTGCATAAGAAATATGTAAAGGGAAAGAAGTGTGCATAAGAAATAAACACATGATGTCGGGACAAGCCCTCGAGTTAAATATGTAAAGGGAAAGAAGTGTGCATAAGAAATATGTAAAGGGAAAGAAGTGTGCATAAGAAATATGTAAAGGGAAAGAAGTGTGCATAAGAAATATGTAAAGGGAAAGAAGTGTGCATAAGAAATATGTAAAGGGAAAGTAGTGTGCATAAGAAATATGTAAAGGGAAAGAAGTGTGCATAGGAAATATGTAAAGGGAAAGAAGTGTGCGTAAGAAATATGTAAAGGGAAAGAAGTGTGCATAAGAAATATGTAAAGGGAAAGAAGTGTGCATAAGAAATATGTAAAGGGAAAGAAGTGTGCATAAGAAATATGTAAAGGGAAAGTAGTGTGCATAAGAAATATGTAAAGGGAAAGAAGTGTGCATAGGAAATATGTAAAGGGAAAGAAGTGTGCATAAGAAATATGTAAAGGGAAAGAAGTGTGCATAAGAAATATGTAAAGGGAAAGAATTGTGCATAAGAAATATGTAAAGGGAAAGAAGTGTGCATAAGAAATATGTAAAGGGGAAGAAGTGTGCATAAGAAATATGTAAAGGGAAAGAAGTGTGCATAAGAAATATGTAAAGGGAAAGAAGTGTGCATAAGAAATATGTAAAGGGAAAGAAGTGTGCATAAGAAATATGTAAAGGGAAAGAAGTGTGCATAAGAAATATGTAAAGGGAAAGAAGTGTGCATAAGAAATATGTAAAGGGAAAGAAGTGTGCATAAGAAATATGTAAAGGGAAAGAAGTGTGCATAAGAAATATGTAAAGGGAAAGAAGTGTGCATAAGAAATATGTAAAGGGAAAGAAGTGTGCATAAGAAATATGTAAAGGGAAAGAAGTGTGCATAAGAAATAAACACATGATGTGGGAACAAGCCCTCGAGTTAAATATGTAAAGGGAAAGAAGTGTGCATAAGAAATATGTAAAGGGAAAGAAGTGTGCATCAGAAATATGTAAAGGGAAAGAAGTGTGCATAAGAAATATGTAAAGGGAAAGAAGTGTGCATAAGAAATATGTAAAGGGAAAGAAGTGTGCATAAGAAATATGTAAAGGGAAAGAAGTGTGCATAAGAAATATGTAAAGAGAAAGAAGTGTGCATAAGAAATATGTAAAGGGAAAGAAGTGTGCATAAGAAATATGTAAAGGGAAAGAAGTGTGCATAAGAAATATGTAAAGGGAAAGAAGTGTGCATAAGAAATATGTAAAGGGAAAGAAGTGTGCATAAGAAATATGTAAAGGGAAAGAAGTGTGCATAAGAAATATGTAAAGGGAAAGAAGTGTGCATAATAAATATGTAAAGGGAAAGAAGTGTGCATAAGAAATATGTAAAGGGAAAGAAGTGTGCATAAGAAATATGTAAAGGGAAAGAAGTGTGCATAAGAAATATGTAAAGGGAAAGAAGTGTGCATAAGAAATATGTAAAGGGAAAGAAGTGTGCATAAGAAATAAACACATGATGTGGGAACAAGCCCTCGAGTTAAATATGTAAAGGGAAAGAAGTGTGCATAAGAAATATGTAAAGGGAAAGAAGTGTGCATCAGAAATATGTAAAGGGAAAGAAGTGTGCATAAGAAATATGTAAAGGGAAAGAAGTGTGCATAAGAAATATGTAAAGGGAAAGAAGTGTGCATAAGAAATATGTAAAGGGAAAGAAGTGTGCATAAGAAATATGTAAAGGGAAAGAAGTGTGCATAAGAAATATGTAAAGGGAAAGAAGTGTGCATAAGAAATATGTAAAGGGAAAGAAGTGTGCATAAGAAATATGTAAAGGGACAGAAGTGTGCATAAGAAATATGTAAAAGGAAAGAAGTGTGCATAAGAAATATGTAAAGGGAAAGAAGTGTGCATAAGAAATATGTAAAGGGAAAGAAGTGTGCATAAGAAATATGTAAAGGGACATAAGTGTGCATAATAATCATGTAAAGGGAAAGAAGTGTGCATAAGAAATATGTAAAGGGAAAGAAGTGTGTATAAGAAATATGTAAAGGGAAAGAAGTGTGCATAAGAAATATGTAAAGGGAAAGAAGTGTGCATAAGAAATAAACACATGATGTCGGGACAAGCCCTCGAGTTAAATATGTAAAGGGAAAGAAGTGTGCATAAGAAATATGTGAAGGGAAAGAAGTGTGCATAAGAAATATGTAAAGGGAAAGAAGTGTGCATAAGAAATATGTAAAGGGAAAGAAGTGTGCATAAGAAATATGTAAAGGGAAAGAAGTGTGCATAAGAAATAAACACATGATGTCGGGACAAGCCCTCGAGTTAAATATGTAAAGGGAAAGAAGTGTGCATAAGAAATATGTAAAGGGAAAGAAGTGTGCATAAGAAATATGTAAAGGGAAAGAAGTGTGCATAAGAAATATGTAAAGGGAAAGAAGTGTGCATAAGAAATATGTAAAGGGAAAGTAGTGTGCATAAGAAATATGTAAAGGGAAAGAAGTGTGCATAGGAAATATGTAAAGGGAAAGAAGTGTGCGTAAGAAATATGTAAAGGGAAAGAAGTGTGCATAAGAAATATGAAAAGGGAAAGAAGTGTGCATAAGAAATATGTAAAGGGAAAGAAGTGTGCATAAGAAATATATAAAGGGAAAGAAGTGTGCATAAGAAATATGTAAAGGGAAAGAAGTGTGCATAAGAAATATGTAAAGGGAAAGAAGTGTGCATAAGAAATATATAAAGGGAAAGAAGTGTGCATAAGAAATATGTAAAGGGAAAGAAGTGTGCATAAGAAATATGTAAAGGGAAAGAAGTGTGCATAAGAAATATGTAAAGGGAAAGAAGTGTGCATAGGAAATATGTAAAGGGAAAGAAGTGTGCATAAGAAATATGTAAAGGGAAAGAAGTGTGCATAAGAAATATGTAAAGGGAAAGAATTGTGCATAAGAAATATGTAAAGGGAAAGAAGTGTGCATAAGAAATATGTAAAGGGAAAGAAGTGTGCATAAGAAATATGTAAAGGAAAAGAAGTGTGCATAAGAAATATGTAAAGGGAAAGAAGTGTGCATAAGAAATATGTAAAGGGAAAGAAGTGTGCATAAGAAATATGTAAAGGGAAAGAAGTGTGCATAAGAAATATGTAAAGGGAAAGAAGTGTGCATAAGAAATATGTAAAGGGAAAGAAGTGTGCATAAGAAATATGTAAAGGGAAAGAAGTGTGCATAAGAAATATGTAAAGGGAAAGAAGTGTGCATAAGAAATATGTAAAGGGAAAGAAGTGTGAATAAGAAATATGTAAAGGGAAAGAAGTGTGCATAAGAAATATGTAAAGGGAAAGAAGTGTGCATAAGAAATATGTAAAGGGAAAGAGGTGTGCATAAGAAATATGTAAAGGGAAAGAAGTGTGCATAAGAAATAAACACATGATGTGGGAACAAGCCCTCGAGTTAAATATGTAAAGGGAAAGAAGTGTGCATAAGAAATATGTAAAGGGAAAGAAGTGTGCATAAGAAATATGTAAAGGGAAAGAAGTGTGCATAAGAAATATGTAAAGGGAAAGAAGTGTGCATAAGAAATATGTAAAGGGAAAGAAGTGTGCATAAGAAATATGTAAAGGGAAAGAAGTGTGTATAAGAAATATGTAAAGGGAAAGAAGTGTGCATAAGAAATATGTAAAGGGAAAGAAGTGTGCATAAGAAATATGTAAAGGGAAAGAAGTGTGCATAAGAAATATGTAAAGGGAAAGAAGTGTGCATAAGAAATAAACACATGATGTCGGGACAAGCCCTCGAGTTAAATATGTAAATGGAAAGAAGTGTGCATAAGAAATATGTGAAGGGAAAGAAGTGTGCATAAGAAATATGTAAAGGGAAAGAAGTGTGCATAAGAAATATGTAAAGGGAAAGAAGTGTGCATAAGAAATATGTAAAGGGAAAGAAGTGTGCATAAGAAATAAACACATGATGTCGGGACAAGCCCTCGAGTTAAATATGTAAAGGGAAAGAAGTGTGCATAAGAAATATGTAAAGGGAAAGAAGTGTGCATAAGAAATATGTAAAGGGAAAGAAGTGTGCATAAGAAATATGTAAAGGGAAAGAAGTGTGCATAAGAAATATGTAAAGGGAAAGAAGTGTGCATAAGAAATATGTAAAGGGAAAGAAGTGTGCATAGGAAATATGTAAAGGGAAAGAAGTGTGCATAAGAAATATGTAAAGGGAAAGAAGTGTGCATAAGAAATATGTAAAGGGAAAGAAGTGTGCATAAGAAATATGTAAAGGGAAAGAAATGTGCATAAGAAATATATAAACGGAAAGAAGTGTGCATAAGAAATATGTAAAGGGAAAGAAGTGTGCATAAGAAATATGTAAAGGGAAAGAAGTGTGCATAAGAAATATGTAAAGGGAAAGAAGTGTGCATAGGAAATATGTAAAGGGAAAGAAGTGTGCATAAGAAATATGTAAAGGGAAAGAAGTGTGCATAAGAAATATGTAAAGGGAAAGAAGTGTGCATAAGAAATATGTAAAGGGAAAGAAGTGTGCATAAGAAATATGTAAAGGGAAAGAAGTGTGCATAAGAAATATGTAAAGGGAAAGAAGTGTGCATAAGAAATATGTAAAGGGAAAGAAGTGTGCATAAGAAATATGTAAAGGGAAAGAAGTGTGCATAAGAAATATGTAAAGGGAAAGAAGTGTGCATAAGAAATATGTAAAGGGAAAGAAGTGTGCATAAGAAATATGTAAAGGGAAAGAAGTGTGCATAAGAAATATGTAAAGGGAAAGAAGTGTGCATAAGAAATATGTAAAGGGAAAGAAGTGTGCATAAGAAATATGTAAACGGAAAGAAGTGTGCATAAGAAATATGTAAAGGGAAAGAAGTGTGCATAAGAAATATGTAAAGGGAAAGAAGTGTGCATAAGAAATATGTAAAGGGAAAGAAGTGTGCATAAGAAATATGTAAAGGGAAAGAAGTGTGCATAAGAAATATGTAAAGGGAAAGAAGTGTGCATAAGAAATATGTAAAGGGAAAGAAGTGTGCATAAGAAATATGTAAAGGGAAAGAAGTGTGCATAAGAAATATGTAAAGGGAAAGAAGTGTGCATAAGAAATATGTAAAGGGAAAGAAGTGTGCATAAGAAATATGTAAACGGAAAGAAGTGTGCATAAGAAATATGTAAAGGGAAAGAAGTGTGCATAAGAAATATGTAAAGGGAAAGAAGTGTGCATAAGAAATATGTAAAGGGAAAGAAGTGTACATAAGAAATATGTAAAGGGAAAGAAGTGTGCATAAGAAATATGTAAAGGGAAAGAAGTGTGCATAAGAAATATGTAAAGGGAAAGAAGTGTGCATAAGAAATATGTAAAGGGAAAGAAGTGCGCATAAGAAATATGTAAAGGGAAAGAAGTGTGAATAAGAAATATGTAAAGGGAAAGAAGTGTGCATAAGAAATATGTAAAGGGAAAGAAGTGTGCATAAGAAATATGTAAAGGGAAAGAGGTGTGCATAAGAAATATGTAAAGGGAAAGAAGTGTGCATAAGAAATAAACACATGATGTGGGAACAAGCCCTCGAGTTAAATATGTAAAGGGAAAGAAGTGTGCATAAGAAATATGTAAAGGGAAAGAAGTGTGCATAAGAAATATGTAAAGGGAAAGAAGTGTGCATAAGAAATATGTAAAGGGAAAGAAGTGTGCATAAGAAATATGTAAAGGGAAAGAAGTGTGCATAAGAAATATGTAAAGGGAAAGAAGTGTGCATAAGAAATATGTAAAGGGAAAGAAGTGTGCATAATAAATATGTAAAGGGAAAGAAGTGTGCATAAGAAATATGTAAAGGGAAAGAAGTGTGCATAAGAAATATGTAAAGGGACAGAAGTGTGCATAAGAAATATGTAAAAGGAAAGAAGTGTGCATAAGAAATATGTAAAGGGAAAGAAGTGTGCATAAGAAATATGTAAAGGGAAAGAAGTGTGCATAAGAAATATGTAAAGGGAAAGAAGTGTGCATAATAAATATGTAAAGGGAAAGAAGTGTGCATAAGAAATATGTAAAGGGAAAGAAGTGTGTATAAGAAATATGTAAAGGGAAAGAAGTGTGCATAAGAAATATGTAAAGGGAAAGAAGTGTGCATAAGAAATATGTAAAGGGAAAGAAGTGTGCATAAGAAATATGTAAAGGGAAAGAAGTGTGCATAAGAAATATGTAAAGGGAAAGAAGTGTGCATAAGAAATATGTAAAGGGAAAGAAGTGTGCATAAGAAATATGTAAAGGGAAAGAAGTGTGCATAAGAAATATGTAAAGGGAAAGAAGTGTGCATAAGAAATATGTAAAGGGAAAGAAGTGTGCATAGGAAATATGTAAAGGGAAAGAAGTGTGCATAAGAAATATGTAAAGGGAAAGAAGTGTGCATAAGAAATATGTAAAGGGAAAGAAGTGTGCATAAGAAATATGTAAAGGGAAAGAAGTGTGCATAAGAAATATGTAAAGGGAAAGAAGTGTGCATAAGAAATATGTAAAGGGAAAGAAGTGTGCATAAGAAATATGTAAAGGGAAAGAAGTGTGCATAAGAAATATGTAAATGGAAAGAAGTGTGCATAAGAAATATGTAAAGGGAAAGAAGTGTGCATAAGAAATATGTAAAGGGAAAGAAGTGTGCATAAGAAATATGTAAAGGGAAAGAAGTGTGCATAAGAAATATGTAAAGGGAAAGAAGTGTGCATAAGAAATATGTAAAGGGAAAGAAGTGTGCATAAGAAATATGTAAAGGGAAAGAAGTGTGCATAAGAAATATGTAAAGGGAAAGAAGTGTGCATAAGAAATATGTAAAGGGAAAGAAGTGTGCATAAGAAATATGTAAAGGGAAATAAGTGTGCATAAGAAATATGTAAAGGGAAAGAAGTGTGCATAAGAAATATATAAAGGGAAAGAAGTGTGCATAAGAAATATGTAAAGGGAAAGAAGTGTGCATAAGAAATATGTAAAGGGAAAGAAGTGTGCATAAGAAATATGTAAAGGGAAAGAAGTGTGCATAAGAAATATGTAAAGGGAAAGAAGTGTGCATAAGAAATATGTAAAGGGAAAGAAGTGTGCATAAGAAATATGTAAAGGGAAAGAAGTGTGCATAAGAAATATGTAAAGGGAAAGAAGTGTGCATAAGAAATATGTAAAGGGAAAGAAGTGTGCATAAGAAATATGTAAAGGGAAAGAAGTGTGCATAAGAAATATGTAAAGGGACAGAAGTGTGCATAAGAAATATGTAAAGGGAAAGAAGTGTGCATAGGAAATATGTAAAGGAAAAGAAGTGTGCATAAGAAATATGTAAAGGGAAAGAAGTGTGCATAAGAAATATGTAAAGGGAAAGAAGTGTGCATAAGAAATATGTAAAGGGAAAGAAGTGTGCATAAGAAATATGTAAAGGGAAAGAAGTGTGCATAAGAAATATGTAAAGGGAAAGAAGTGTGCATAAGAAATATGTAAAGGGAAAGAAGTGTGCATACGAAATATGTAAAGGGAAAGAAGTGTGCATAAGAAATATGTAAAGGGAAAGAAGTGTGCATAAGAAATATGTAAAGGGAAAGAAGTGTGCATAAGAAATATGTAAAGGGAAAGAAGTGTGCATAAGAAATATGTAAAGGGAAAGAAGTGTGCATAAGAAATATGTAAAGGGAAAGAAGTGTGCATAAGAAATATGTAAAGGGAAAGAAGTTTGCATAAGAAATATGTAAAGGGAAAGAAGTGTGCATAAGAAATAAACACATGATGTCGGGACAAGCCCTCGAGTTAAATATGTAAAGGGAAAGAAGTGTGCATAAGAAATATGTAAAGGGAAAGAATTGTGCATAAGAAATATGTAAAGGGAAAGAAGTGTGCATAAGAAATATGTAAAGGGAAAGAAGTGTGCATAAGAAATATGTAAAGGGAAAGAAGTGTGCATAAGAAATATGTAAAGGGAAATAAGTGTGCATAAGAAATATGTAAAGGGAAATAAGTGTGCATAAGAAATATGTAAAGGGAAAGAAGTGTGCATAAGAAATATGTAAAGGGAAAGAAGTGTGCATAAGAAATATGTAAAGGGAAAGAAGTGTGCATAAGAAATATGTAAAGGGAAAGAAGTGTGCATAAGAAATATGTAAAGGGAAAGAAGTGTGCATAAGAAATATGTAAAGGGAAAGAAGTGTGCATAAGAAATATGTAAAGGGAAAGAAGTGTGCATACGAAATATGTAAAGGGAAAGAAGTGTGCATAAGAAATATGTAAAGGGAAAGAAGTGTGCATAAGAAATATGTAAAGGGAAAGAAGTGTGCATAATAAATATGTAAAGGGAAAGAAGTGTGCATAATAAATATGTAAAGGGAAAGAAGTGTGCATAAGAAATATGTAAAGGGAAAGAAGTGTGCATAATAAATATGTAAAGGGAAAGAAGTGTGCATAATAAATATGTAAAGGGAAAGAAGTGTGCATAAGAAATATGTAAAGGGAAAGAAGTGTGCATAAGAAATATGTAAAGGGAAAGAAGTGTGCATAAGAAATATGTAAAGGGAAAGAAGTGTGCATAAGAAATATGTAAAGGGAAAGAAGTGTGCATAAGAAATATGTAAAGGGAAAGAAGTGTGCATAAGAAATATGTAAAGGGAAAGAAGTTTGCATAAGAAATATGTAAAGGGAAAGAAGTGTGCATAAGAAATAAACACATGATGTCGGGACAAGCCCTCGAGTTAAATATGTAAAGGGAAAGAAGTGTGCATAAGAAATATGTAAAGGGAAAGAATTGTGCATAAGAAATATGTAAAGGGAAAGAAGTGTACATAAGAAATATGTAAAGGGAAAGAAGTGTGCATAAGAAATATGTAAAGGGAAAGAAGTGTGCATAAGAAATATGTAAAGGGAAAGAAGTGTGCATAAGAAATATGTAAAGGGAAAGAAGTGCGCATAAGAAATATGTAAAGGGAAAGAAGTGTGAATAAGAAATATGTAAAGGGAAAGAAGTGTGCATAAGAAATATGTAAAGGGAAAGAAGTGTGCATAAGAAATATGTAAAGGGAAAGAGGTGTGCATAAGAAATATGTAAAGGGAAAGAAGTGTGCATAAGAAATAAACACATGATGTGGGAACAAGCCCTCGAGTTAAATATGTAAAGGGAAAGAAGTGTGCATAAGAAATATGTAAAGGGAAAGAAGTGTGCATAAGAAATATGTAAAGGGAAAGAAGTGTGCATAAGAAATATGTAAAGGGAAAGAAGTGTGCATAAGAAATATGTAAAGGGAAAGAAGTGTGCATAAGAAATATGTAAAGGGAAAGAAGTGTGCATAAGAAATATGTAAAGGGAAAGAAGTGTGCATAAGAAATATGTAAAGGGAAAGAAGTGTGCATAAGAAATATGTAAAGGGAAAGAAGTGTGCATAAGAAATATGTAAAGGGAAAGAAGTGTGCATAAGAAATATGTAAAGGGAAAGAAGTGTGCATAAGAAATATGTAAAGGGACAGAAGTGTGCATAAGAAATATGTAAAAGGAAAGAAGTGTGCATAAGAAATATGTAAAGGGAAAGAAGTGTGCATAAGAAATATGTAAAGGGAAAGAAGTGTGCATAAGAAATATGTAAAGGGAAAGAAGTGTGCATAATAAATATGTAAAGGGAAAGAAGTGTGCATAAGAAATATGTAAAGGGAAAGAAGTGTGCATAAGAAATATGTAAAGGGAAAGAAGTGTGCATAAGAAATATGTAAAGGGAAAGAAGTGTGCATAAGAAATATGTAAAGGGAAAGAAGTGTGCATAAGAAATATGTAAAGGGAAAGAAGTGTGCATAGGAAATATGTAAAGGGAAAGAAGTGTGCATAAGAAATATGTAAAGGGAAAGAAGTGTGCATAAGAAATATGTAAAGGGAAAGAAGTGTGCATAAGAAATATGTAAAGGGAAAGAAGTGTGCATAAGAAATATGTAAAGGGAAAGAAGTGTGCATAAGAAATATGTAAAGGGAAAGAAGTGTGCATAAGAAATATGTAAAGGGAAAGAAGTGTGCATAAGAAATATGTAAATGGAAAGAAGTGTGCATAAGAAATATGTAAAGGGAAAGAAGTGTGCATAAGAAATATGTAAAGGGAAAGAAGTGTGCATAAGAAATATGTAAAGGGAAAGAAGTGTGCATAAGAAATATGTAAAGGGAAAGAAGTGTGCATAAGAAATATGTAAAGGGAAAGAAGTGTGCATAAGAAATATGTAAAGGGAAAGAAGTGTGCATAAGAAATATGTAAAGGGAAAGAAGTGTGCATAAGAAATATGTAAAGGGAAAGAAGTGTGCATAAGAAATATGTAAAGGGAAAGAAGTGTGCATAAGAAATATGTAAAGGGAAAGAAGTGTGCATAAGAAATATGTAAAGGGAAAGAAGTGTGCATAAGAAATATGTAAAGGGAAAGAAGTGTGCATAAGAAATATGTAAAGGGAAAGAAGTGTGCATAAGAAATATGTAAAGGGAAAGAAGTGTGCATAAGAAATATGTAAAGGGAAAGAAGTGTGCATAAGAAATATGTAAAGGGAAAGAAGTGTGCATAAGAAATATGTAAAGGGAAAGAAGTGTGCATAAGAAATATGTAAAGGGAAAGAAGTGTGCATAAGAAATATGTAAAGGGAAAGAAGTGTGCATAAGAAATATGTAAAGGGAAAGAAGTGTGCATAAGAAATATGTAAAGGGACAGAAGTGTGCATAAGAAATATGTAAAGGGAAAGAAGTGTGCATAGGAAATATGTAAAGGAAAAGAAGTGTGCATAAGAAATATGTAAAGGGAAAGAAGTGTGCATAAGAAATATGTAAAGGGAAAGAAGTGTGCATAAGAAATATGTAAAGGGAAAGAAGTGTGCATAAGAAATATGTAAAGGGAAAGAAGTGTGCATAAGAAATATGTAAAGGGAAAGAAGTGTGCATAAGAAATATGTAAAGGGAAAGAAGTGTGCATACGAAATATGTAAAGGGAAAGAAGTGTGCATAAGAAATATGTAAAGGGAAAGAAGTGTGCATAAGAAATATGTAAAGGGAAAGAAGTGTGCATAAGAAATATGTAAAGGGAAAGAAGTGTGCATAAGAAATATGTAAAGGGAAAGAAGTGTGCATAAGAAATATGTAAAGGGAAAGAAGTGTGCATAAGAAATATGTAAAGGGAAAGAAGTTTGCATAAGAAATATGTAAAGGGAAAGAAGTGTGCATAAGAAATAAACACATGATGTCGGGACAAGCCCTCGAGTTAAATATGTAAAGGGAAAGAAGTGTGCATAAGAAATATGTAAAGGGAAAGAATTGTGCATAAGAAATATGTAAAGGGAAAGAAGTGTGCATAAGAAATATGTAAAGGGAAAGAAGTGTGCATAAGAAATATGTAAAGGGAAAGAAGTGTGCATAAGAAATATGTAAAGGGAAATAAGTGTGCATAAGAAATATGTAAAGGGAAATAAGTGTGCATAAGAAATATGTAAAGGGAAAGAAGTGTGCATAAGAAATATGTAAAGGGAAAGAAGTGTGCATAAGAAATATGTAAAGGGAAAGAAGTGTGCATAAGAAATATGTAAAGGGAAAGAAGTGTGCATAAGAAATATGTAAAGGGAAAGAAGTGTGCATAAGAAATATGTAAAGGGAAAGAAGTGTGCATAAGAAATATGTAAAGGGAAAGAAGTGTGCATACGAAATATGTAAAGGGAAAGAAGTGTGCATAAGAAATATGTAAAGGGAAAGAAGTGTGCATAAGAAATATGTAAAGGGAAAGAAGTGTGCATAATAAATATGTAAAGGGAAAGAAGTGTGCATAATAAATATGTAAAGGGAAAGAAGTGTGCATAAGAAATATGTAAAGGGAAAGAAGTGTGCATAAGAAATATGTAAAGGGAAAGAAGTGTGCATAAGAAATATGTAAAGGGAAAGAAGTGTGCATAAGAAATATGTAAAGGGAAAGAAGTGTGCATAAGAAATATGTAAAGGGAAAGAAGTGTGCATAAGAAATATGTAAAGGGAAAGAAGTGTGCATAAGAAATATGTAAAGGGAAAGAAGTGTGCATAAGAAATATGTAAAGGGAAAGAAGTGTGCATAAGAAATATGTAAAGGGAAAGAAGTTTGCATAAGAAATATGTAAAGGGAAAGAAGTGTGCATAAGAAATAAACACATGATGTCGGGACAAGCCCTCGAGTTAAATATGTAAAGGGAAAGAAGTGTGCATAAGAAATATGTAAAGGGAAAGAATTGTGCATAAGAAATATGTAAAGGGAAAGAAGTGTGCATAAGAAATATGTAAAGGGAAAGAAGTGTGCATAAGAAATATGTAAAGGGAAAGAAGTGTGCATAAGAAATATGTAAAGGGAAATAAGTGTGCATAAGAAATATGTAAAGGGAAATAAGTGTGCATAAGAAATATGTAAAGGGAAAGAAGTGTGCATAAGAAATATGTAAAGGGAAAGAAGTGTGCATAAGAAATATGTAAAGGGAAAGAAGTGTGCATAAGAAATATGTAAAGGGAAAGAAGTGTGCATAAGAAATATGTAAAGGGAAAGAAGTGTGCATAAGAAATATGTAAAGGGAAAGAAGTGTGCATAAGAAATATGTAAAGGGAAAGAAGTGTGCATACGAAATATGTAAAGGGAAAGAAGTGTGCATAAGAAATATGTAAAGGGAAAGAAGTGTGCATAAGAAATATGTAAAGGGAAAGAAGTGTGCATAATAAATATGTAAAGGGAAAGAAGTGTGCATAATAAATATGTAAAGGGAAAGAAGTGTGCATAATAAATATGTAAAGGGAAAGAAGTGTGCATAAGAAATATGTAAAGGGAAAGAAGTGTGCATAAGAAATATGTAAAGGGAAAGAAGTGTGCATAAGAAATATGTAAAGGGAAAGAAGTGTGCATAAGAAATATGTAAAGGGAAAGAAGTGTGCATAAGAAATATGTAAAGGGAAAGAAGTGTGCATAAGAAATATGTAAAGGGAAAGAAGTGTGCATAAGAAATATGTAAAGGGAAAGAAGTGTGCATAAGAAATATGTAAAGAGAAAGAAGTGTGCATAAGAAATATGTAAAGGGAAAGAAGTGTGCATAAGAAATATGTAAAGGGAAAGAAGTGTGCATAAGAAATATGTAAAGGGAAAGAAGTGTGCATAAGAAATATGTAAAGGGAAAGAAGTGTGCATAAGAAATAAACACATGATGTGGGAACAAGCCCTCGAGTTAAATATGTAAAGGGAAAGAAGTGTGCATAAGAAATATGTAAAGGGAAAGAAGTGTGCATGAGAAATATGTAAAGGGAAAGAAGTGTGCATAAGAAATATGTAAAGGGAAAGAAGTGTGCATAAGAAATATGTAAAGGGAAAGAAGTGTGCATAAGAAATATGTAAAGGGAAAGAAGTGTGCATAAGAAATATGTAAAGGGAAAGAAGTGTGCATAAGAAATATGTAAAGGGAAAGAAGTGTGCATAAGAAATATGTAAAGGGAAAGAAGTGTGCATAAGAAATATGTAAAGGGAAAGAAGTGTGCATAAGAAATATGTAAAGGGAAAGAAGTGTGCATAAGAAATATGTAAAGGGAAAGAAGTGTGCATAAGAAATATGTAAAGGGAAAGAAGTGTGCATAAGAAATATGTAAAGGGAAAGAAGTGTGCATAAGAAATATGTAAAGGGAAAGAAGTGTGCATAAGAAATATGTAAAGGGAAAGGAGTGTGCATAAGAAATATGTAAAGGGAAAGAAGTGTGCATAAGAAATATGTAAAGGGAAAGAAGTGTGCATAGGAAATATGTAAAGGGAAAGAAGTGTGCATAAGAAATATGTAAAGGGAAAGAAGTGTGCATAAGAAATATGTAAAGGGAAAGAAGTGTGCATAAGAAATATGTAAAGGGAAAGAAGTGTGCACAAGAAATATGTAAAGGGAAAGAAGTGTGCATAAGAAATATGTAAAGGGAAAGAAGTGTGCATAAGAAATATGTAAAGGGAAAGAAGTGTGCATAAGAAATATGTAAAGGGAAAGAAGTGTGCATAAGAAATATGTAAATGGAAAGAAGTGTGCATAAGAAATATGTAAAGGGAAAGAAGTGTGCATAATAAATATGTAAAGGGAAAGAAGTGTGCATAAGAAATATGTAAAGGGAAAGAAGTGTGCATAAGAAATATGTAAAGGGAAAGAAGTGTGCATAAGAAATATGTAAAGGGAAAGAAGTGTGCATAAGAAATATGTAAAGGGAAAGAAGTGTGCATAAGAAATATGTAAAGGGAAAGAAGTGTGCATAAGAAATATGTAAAGGGAAAGAAGTGTGCATAAGAAATATGTAAAGGGAAAGAAGTGTGCATAAGAAATATGTAAAGGGAAAGAAGTGTGCATAAGAAATATGTAAAGGGAAAGAAGTGTGCATAAGAAATATGTAAATGGAAAGAAGTGTGCATAAGAAATATGTAAAGGGAAAGAAGTGTGCATAATAAATATGTAAAGGGAAAGAAGTGTGCATAAGAAATATGTAAAGGGAAAGAAGTGTGCATAAGAAATATGTAAAGGGAAAGAAGTGTGCATAAGAAATATGTAAAGGGAAAGAAGTGTGCATAAGAAATATGTAAAGGGAAAGAAGTGTGCATAAGAAATATGTAAAGGGAAAGAAGTGTGCATAATAAATATGTAAAGGGAAAGAAGTGTGCATAAGAAATATGTAAAGGGAAAGAAGTGTGCATAAGAAATATGTAAAGGGAAAGAAGTGTGCATAAGAAATATGTAAAGGGAAAGAAGTGTGCATAAGAAATATGTAAAGGGAAAGAAGTGTGCATAAGAAAAATGTAAAGGGAAAGAAGTGTGCATACGAAATATGTAAAGGGAAAGAAGTGTGCATACGAAATATGTAAAGGGAAAGAAGTGTGCATAAGAAATATGTAAAGGGAAAGAAGTGTGCATAAGAAATATGTAAAGGGAAAGAAGTGTGCATAAGAAATATGTAAAGGGAAAGAAGTGTGCATAAGAAATATGTAAAGGGAAAGAAGTGTGCATAAGAAATATGTAAAGGGAAAGAAGTGTGCATAAGAAATATGTAAAGGGAAAGAAGTGTGCATAAGAAATATGTAAAGGGAAAGAAGTGTGCATAAGAAATATGTAAAGGGAAAGAAGTGTGCATGAGAAATATGTAAAGGGAAAGAAGTGTGCATAAGAAATATGTAAAGGGAAAGAAGTGTGCATAAGAAATATGTAAAGGGAAAGAAGTGTGCATAAGAAATATGTAAAGGGAAAGAAGTGTGCATAAGAAATATGTAAAGGGAAAGAAGTGTGCATAAGAAATATGTAAAGGGAAAGAAGTGTGCATAAGAAATATGTAAAGGGAAAGAAGTGTGCATAAGAAATATGTAAAGGGAAAGAAGTGTGCATAAGAAATATGTAAAGGGAAAGAAGTGTGCATAAGAAATATGTAAAGGGAAAGAAGTGTGCATAAGAAATATGTAAAGGGAAAGAAGTGTGCATAAGAAATATGTAAAGGGAAAGAAGTGTGCATAAGAAATATGTAAAGGGAAAGAAGTGTGCATAAGAAATATGTAAAGGGAAAGAAGTGTGCATAAGAAATATGTAAAGGGAAAGAAGTGTGCATAAGAAATATGTAAAGGGAAAGAAGTGTGCATAAGAAATATGTAAAGGGAAAGAAGTGTGCATAAGAAATATGTAAAGGGAAAGAAGTGTGCATAAGAAATATGTAAAGAGAAAGAAGTGTGCATAAGAAATATGTAAAGGGAAAGAAGTGTGCATAAGAAATATGTAAAGGGAAAGAAGTGTGCATAAGAAATATGTAAAGGGAAAGAAGTGTGCATAAGAAATATGTATAGGGAAAGAAGTGTGCATAAGAAATATGTAAAGGGAAAGAAGTGTGCATAAGAAATATTTAAAGGGAAAGAAGTGTGCATAAGAAATATGTAAAGGGAAAGAAGTGTGCATAAGAAATATGTAAAGGGAAAGAAGTGTGCATAAGAAATATGTAAAGGGAAAGAAGTGTGCATAAGAAATATGTAAAGGGAAAGAAGTGTGCATAAGAAATATGTAAAGGGAAAGAATTGTGCATAAGAAATATGTAAAGGGAAAGAAGTGTGCATAAGAAATATGTAAAGGGAAAGAAGTGTGCATAAGAAATATGTAAAGGGAAAGAAGTGTGCATAAGAAATATGTAAAGGGAAAGGAGTGTGCATAAGAAATATGTAAAGGGAAAGAAGTGTGCATAAGAAATATGTAAAGGGAAAGAAGTGTGCATAGGAAATATGTAAAGGGAAAGAAGTGTGCATAAGAAATATGTAAAGGGAAAGAAGTGTGCATAAGAAATATGTAAAGGGAAAGAAGTGTGCATAAGAAATATGTAAAGGGAAAGAAGTGTGCACAAGAAATATGTAAAGGGAAAGAAGTGTGCATAAGAAATATGTAAAGGGAAAGAAGTGTGCATAAGAAATATGTAAAGGGAAAGAAGTGTGCATAAGAAATATGTAAAGGGAAAGAAGTGTGCATAAGAAATATGTAAAGGGAAAGAAGTGTGCATAAGAAATATGTAAAGGGAAAGAAGTGTGCATAATAAATATGTAAAGGGAAAGAAGTGTGCATAAGAAATATGTAAAGGGAAAGAAGTGTGCATAAGAAATATGTAAAGGGAAAGAAGTGTGCATAAGAAATATGTAAAGGGAAAGAAGTGTGCATAAGAAATATGTAAAGGGAAAGAAGTGTGCATAAGAAATATGTAAAGGGAAAGAAGTGTGCATAATAAATATGTAAAGGGAAAGAAGTGTGCATAAGAAATATGTAAAGGGAAAGAAGTGTGCATAAGAAATATGTAAAGGGAAAGAAGTGTGCATAAGAAATATGTAAAGGGAAAGAAGTGTGCATAAGAAATATGTAAAGGGAAAGAAGTGTGCATAAGAAATAAACACATGATGTGGGAACAAGCCCTCGAGTTAAATATGTAAAGGGAAAGAAGTGTGCATAAGAAATATGTAAAGGGAAAGAAGTGTGCATAAGAAATATGTAAAGGGAAAGAAGTGTGCATAAGAAATATGTAAAGGGAAAGAAGTGTGCATAAGAAATATGTAAAGGGAAAGAAGTTTGCATAAGAAATATGTAAAGGGAAAGAAGTGTGCATAAGAAATATGTAAAGGGAAAGAAGTGTGCATAAGAAATATGTAAAGGGAAAGAAGTGTGCATAAGAAATATGTAAAGGGAAAGAAGTGTGCATAAGAAATATGTAAAGGGAAAGAAGTGTGCATAAGAAATATGTAAAGGGAAAGAAGTGTGCATAAAAAATATGTAAAGGGAAAGAAGTGTGCATAAGAAATATGTAAAGGGAAAGAAGTGTGCATAAGAAATATGTAAAGGGAAAGAAGTGTGCATAAGAAATATGTAAAGGGAAAGAAGTGTGCATAAGAAATATGTAAAGGGAAAGAAGTGTGCATAAGAAATATGTAAAGGGAAAGAAGTGTGCATAAGAAATATGTAAAGGGAAAGAAGTGTGCATAAGAAATATGTAAAGGGAAAGAAGTGTGCATAAGAAATATGTAAAGGGAAAGAAGTGTGCATAAGAAATATGTAAAGGGAAAGAAGTGTGCATAAGAAATATGTAAAGGGAAAGAAGTGTGCATAAGAAATATGTAAAGGGAAAGAAGTGTGCATAAGAAATATGTAAAGGGAAAGAAGTGTGCATAAGAAATATGTAAAGGGAAAGAAGTGTGCATAAGAAATATGTAAAGAGAAAGAAGTGTGCATAAGAAATATGTAAAGGGAAAGAAGTGTGCATAATAAATATGTAAAGGGAAAGAAGTGTGCATACGAAATATGTAAAGGGAAAGAAGTGTGCATAAGAAATATGTATAGGGAAAGAAGTGTGCATAAGAAATATGTAAAGGGAAAGAAGTGTGCATAAGAAATATTTAAAGGGAAAGAAGTGTGCATAAGAAATATGTAAAGGGAAAGAAGTGTGCATAAGAAATATGTAAAGGGAAAGAAGTGTGCATAAGAAATATGTAAAGGGAAAGAAGTGTGCATAAGAAATATTTAAAGGGAAAGAAGTGTGCATAAGAAATATGTAAAGGGAAAGAAGTGTGCATAAGAAATATGTAAAGGGAAAGAAGTGTGCATAAGAAATATGTAAAGGGAAAGAAGTGTGCATAAGAAATATGTAAAGGGAAAGAAGTGTGCATAAGAAATATGTAAAGGGAAAGAAGTGTGCATAAGAAATATGTAAAGGGAAAGAAGTGTGCATAAGAAATATGTAAAGGGAAAGAAGTGTGCATAAGAAATATGTAAAGGGAAAGAAGTGTGCATAAGAAATATGTAAAGGGAAAGAAGTGTGCATAAGAAATATGTAAAGGGAAAGAAGTGTGCATAAGAAATATGTAAAGGGAAAGAAGTGTGCATAAGAAATATGTAAAGGGAAAGAAGTGTGCATAAGAAATATGTAAAGGGAAAGAAGTGTGCATAATAAATATGTAAAGGGAAAGAAGTGTGCATAAGAAATATGTAAAGGGAAAGAAGTGTGCATAAGAAATATGTAAAGGGAAAGAAGTGTGCATAAGAAATATGTAAAGGGAAAGAAGTGTGCATAAGAAATATGTAAAGGGAAAGAAGTGTGCATAAGAAAAATGTAAAGGGAAAGAAGTGTGCATACGAAATATGTAAAGGGAAAGAAGTGTGCATACGAAATATGTAAAGGGAAAGAAGTGTGCATAAGAAATATGTAAAGGGAAAGAAGTGTGCATAAGAAATATGTAAAGGGAAAGAAGTGTGCATAAGAAATATGTAAAGGGAAAGAAGTGTGCATAAGAAATATGTAAAGGGAAAGAAGTGTGCATAAGAAATATGTAAAGGGAAAGAAGTGTGCATAAGAAATATGTAAAGGGAAAGAAGTGTGCATAAGAAATATGTAAAGGGAAAGAAGTGTGCATAAGAAATATGTAAAGGGAAAGAAGTGTGCATGAGAAATATGTAAAGGGAAAGAAGTGTGCATAAGAAATATGTAAAGGGAAAGAAGTGTGCATAAGAAATATGTAAAGGGAAAGAAGTGTGCATAAGAAATATGTAAAGGGAAAGAAGTGTGCATAAGAAATATGTAAAGGGAAAGAAGTGTGCATAAGAAATATGTAAAGGGAAAGAAGTGTGCATAAGAAATATGTAAAGGGAAAGAAGTGTGCATAAGAAATATGTAAAGGGAAAGAAGTGTGCATAAGAAATATGTAAAGGGAAAGAAGTGTGCATAAGAAATATGTAAAGGGAAAGAAGTGTGCATAAGAAATATGTAAAGGGAAAGAAGTGTGCATAAGAAATATGTAAAGGGAAAGAAGTGTGCATAAGAAATATGTAAAGGGAAAGAAGTGTGCATAAGAAATATGTAAAGGGAAAGAAGTGTGCATAAGAAATATGTAAAGGGAAAGAAGTGTGCATAAGAAATATGTAAAGGGAAAGAAGTGTGCATAAGAAATATGTAAAGGGAAAGAAGTGTGCATAAGAAATATGTAAAGGGAAAGAAGTGTGCATAAGAAATATGTAAAGAGAAAGAAGTGTGCATAAGAAATATGTAAAGGGAAAGAAGTGTGCATAAGAAATATGTAAAGGGAAAGAAGTGTGCATAAGAAATATGTAAAGGGAAAGAAGTGTGCATAAGAAATATGTATAGGGAAAGAAGTGTGCATAAGAAATATGTAAAGGGAAAGAAGTGTGCATAAGAAATATTTAAAGGGAAAGAAGTGTGCATAAGAAATATGTAAAGGGAAAGAAGTGTGCATAAGAAATATGTAAAGGGAAAGAAGTGTGCATAAGAAATATGTAAAGGGAAAGAAGTGTGCATAAGAAATATGTAAAGGGAAAGAAGTGTGCATAAGAAATATGTAAAGGGAAAGAATTGTGCATAAGAAATATGTAAAGGGAAAGAAGTGTGCATAAGAAATATGTAAAGGGAAAGAAGTGTGCATAAGAAATATGTAAAGGGAAAGAAGTGTGCATAAGAAATATGTAAAGGGAAAGGAGTGTGCATAAGAAATATGTAAAGGGAAAGAAGTGTGCATAAGAAATATGTAAAGGGAAAGAAGTGTGCATAGGAAATATGTAAAGGGAAAGAAGTGTGCATAAGAAATATGTAAAGGGAAAGAAGTGTGCATAAGAAATATGTAAAGGGAAAGAAGTGTGCATAAGAAATATGTAAAGGGAAAGAAGTGTGCATAAGAAATATGTAAAGGGAAAGAAGTGTGCATAAGAAATATGTATAGGGAAAGAAGTGTGCATAAGAAATATGTAAAGGGAAAGAAGTGTGCATAAGAAATATTTAAAGGGAAAGAAGTGTGCATAAGAAATATGTAAAGGGAAAGAAGTGTGCATAAGAAATATGTAAAGGGAAAGAAGTGTGCATAAGAAATATGTAAAGGGAAAGAAGTGTGCATAAGAAATATGTAAAGGGAAAGAAGTGTGCATAAGAAATATGTAAAGGGAAAGAATTGTGCATAAGAAATATGTAAAGGGAAAGAAGTGTGCATAAGAAATATGTAAAGGGAAAGAAGTGTGCATAAGAAATATGTAAAGGGAAAGAAGTGTGCATAAGAAATATGTAAAGGGAAAGGAGTGTGCATAAGAAATATGTAAAGGGAAAGAAGTGTGCATAAGAAATATGTAAAGGGAAAGAAGTGTGCATAGGAAATATGTAAAGGGAAAGAAGTGTGCATAAGAAATATGTAAAGGGAAAGAAGTGTGCATAAGAAATATGTAAAGGGAAAGAAGTGTGCATAAGAAATATGTAAAGGGAAAGAAGTGTGCACAAGAAATATGTAAAGGGAAAGAAGTGTGCATAAGAAATATGTAAAGGGAAAGAAGTGTGCATAAGAAATATGTAAAGGGAAAGAAGTGTGCATAAGAAATATGTAAAGGGAAAGAAGTGTGCATAAGAAATATGTAAAGGGAAAGAAGTGTGCATAAGAAATATGTAAAGGGAAAGAAGTGTGCATAATAAATATGTAAAGGGAAAGAAGTGTGCATAAGAAATATGTAAAGGGAAAGAAGTGTGCATAAGAAATATGTAAAGGGAAAGAAGTGTGCATAAGAAATATGTAAAGGGAAAGAAGTGTGCATAAGAAATATGTAAAGGGAAAGAAGTGTGCATAAGAAATATGTAAAGGGAAAGAAGTGTGCATAATAAATATGTAAAGGGAAAGAAGTGTGCATAAGAAATATGTAAAGGGAAAGAAGTGTGCATAAGAAATATGTAAAGGGAAAGAAGTGTGCATAAGAAATATGTAAAGGGAAAGAAGTGTGCATAAGAAATATGTAAAGGGAAAGAAGTGTGCATAAGAAATAAACACATGATGTGGGAACAAGCCCTCGAGTTAAATATGTAAAGGGAAAGAAGTGTGCATAAGAAATATGTAAAGGGAAAGAAGTGTGCATAAGAAATATGTAAAGGGAAAGAAGTGTGCATAAGAAATATGTAAAGGGAAAGAAGTGTGCATAAGAAATATGTAAAGGGAAAGAAGTTTGCATAAGAAATATGTAAAGGGAAAGAAGTGTGCATAAGAAATATGTAAAGGGAAAGAAGTGTGCATAAGAAATATGTAAAGGGAAAGAAGTGTGCATAAGAAATATGTAAAGGGAAAGAAGTGTGCATAAGAAATATGTAAAGGGAAAGAAGTGTGCATAAGAAATATGTAAAGGGAAAGAAGTGTGCATAAAAAATATGTAAAGGGAAAGAAGTGTGCATAAGAAATATGTAAAGGGAAAGAAGTGTGCATAAGAAATATGTAAAGGGAAAGAAGTGTGCATAAGAAATATGTAAAGGGAAAGAAGTGTGCATAAGAAATATGTAAAGGGAAAGAAGTGTGCATAAGAAATATGTAAAGGGAAAGAAGTGTGCATAAGAAATATGTAAAGGGAAAGAAGTGTGCATAAGAAATATGTAAAGGGAAAGAAGTGTGCATAAGAAATATGTAAAGGGAAAGAAGTGTGCATAAGAAATATGTAAAGGGAAAGAAGTGTGCATAAGAAATATGTAAAGGGAAAGAAGTGTGCATAAGAAATATGTAAAGGGAAAGAAGTGTGCATAAGAAATATGTAAAGGGAAAGAAGTGTGCATAAGAAATATGTAAAGGGAAAGAAGTGTGCATAAGAAATATGTAAAGAGAAAGAAGTGTGCATAAGAAATATGTAAAGGGAAAGAAGTGTGCATAAGAAATATGTAAAGGGAAAGAAGTGTGCATACGAAATATGTAAAGGGAAAGAAGTGTGCATAAGAAATATGTATAGGGAAAGAAGTGTGCATAAGAAATATGTAAAGGGAAAGAAGTGTGCATAAGAAATATTTAAAGGGAAAGAAGTGTGCATAAGAAATATGTAAAGGGAAAGAAGTGTGCATAAGAAATATGTAAAGGGAAAGAAGTGTGCATAAGAAATATGTAAAGGGAAAGAAGTGTGCATAAGAAATATGTAAAGGGAAAGAAGTGTGCATAAGAAATATGTAAAGGGAAAGAATTGTGCATAAGAAATATGTAAAGGGAAAGAAGTGTGCATAAGAAATATGTAAAGGGAAAGAAGTGTGCATAAGAAATATGTAAAGGGAAAGAAGTGTGCATAAGAAATATGTAAAGGGAAAGGAGTGTGCATAAGAAATATGTAAAGGGAAAGAAGTGTGCATAAGAAATATGTAAAGGGAAAGAAGTGTGCATAGGAAATATGTAAAGGGAAAGAAGTGTGCATAAGAAATATGTAAAGGGAAAGAAGTGTGCATAAGAAATATGTAAAGGGAAAGAAGTGTGCATAAGAAATATGTAAAGGGAAAGAAGTGTGCATAAGAAATATGTAAAGGGAAAGAAGTGTGCATAAGAAATATGTAAAGGGAAAGAAGTGTGCATAAGAAATATGTAAAGGGAAAGAAGTGTGCATAAGAAATATGTAAAGGGAAAGAAGTGTGCATAAGAAATATGTAAAGGGAAAGAAGTGTGCATAAGAAATATGTAAAGGGAAAGAAGTGTGCATAATAAATATGTAAAGGGAAAGAAGTGTGCATAAGAAATATGTAAAGGGAAAGAAGTGTGCATAAGAAATATGTAAAGGGAAAGAAGTGTGCATAAGAAATATGTAAAGGGAAAGAAGTGTGCATAAGAAATATGTAAAGGGAAAGAAGTGTGCATAAGAAATATGTAAAGGGAAAGAAGTGTGCATAAGAAATATGTAAAGGGAAAGAATTGTGCATAAGAAATATGTAAAGGGAAAGAAGTGTGCATAAGAAATATGTAAAGGGAAAGAAGTGTGCATAAGAAATATGTAAAGGGAAAGAAGTGTGCATAAGAAATATGTAAAGGGAAAGGAGTGTGCATAAGAAATATGTAAAGGGAAAGAAGTGTGCATAAGAAATATGTAAAGGGAAAGAAGTGTGCATAGGAAATATGTAAAGGGAAAGAAGTGTGCATAAGAAATATGTAAAGGGAAAGAAGTGTGCATAAGAAATATGTAAAGGGAAAGAAGTGTGCATAAGAAATATGTAAAGGGAAAGAAGTGTGCATAAGAAATATGTAAAGGGAAAGAAGTGTGCATAAGAAATATGTAAAGGGAAAGAAGTGTGCATAAGAAATATGTAAAGGGAAAGAAGTGTGCATAAGAAATATGTAAAGGGAAAGAAGTGTGCATAAGAAATATGTAAAGGGAAAGAAGTGTGCATAATAAATATGTAAAGGGAAAGAAGTGTGCATAATAAATATGTAAAGGGAAAGAAGTGTGCATAAGAAATATGTAAAGGGAAAGAAGTGTGCATAAGAAATATGTAAAGGGAAAGAAGTGTGCATAAGAAATATGTAAAGGGAAAGAAGTGTGCATAAGAAATATGTAAAGGGAAAGAAGTGTGCATAAGAAATATGTAAAGGGAAAGAAGTGTGCATAAGAAATATGTAAAGGGAAAGAAGTGTGCATAAGAAATATGTAAAGGGAAAGAAGTGTGCATAAGAAATATGTAAAGGGAAAGAAGTGTGCATAAGAAATAAACACATGATGTGGGAACAAGCCCTCGAGTTAAATATGTAAAGGGAAAGAAGTGTGCATAAGAAATATGTAAAGGGAAAGAAGTGTGCATAAGAAATATGTAAAGGGAAAGAAGTGTGCATAAGAAATATGTAAAGGGAAAGAAGTTTGCATAAGAAATATGTAAAGGGAAAGAAGTGTGCATAAGAAATATGTAAAGGGAAAGAAGTGTGCATAAGAAATATGTAAAGGGAAAGAAGTGTGCATAAGAAATATGTAAAGGGAAAGAAGTGTGCATAAGAAATATGTAAAGGGAAAGAAGTGTGCATAAGAAATATGTAAAGGGAAAGAAGTGTGCATAAAAAATATGTAAAGGGAAAGAAGTGTGCATAAGAAATATGTAAAGGGAAAGAAGTGTGCATAAGAAATATGTAAAGGGAAAGAAGTGTGCATAAGAAATATGTAAAGGGAAAGAAGTGTGCATAAGAACTATGTAAAGGGAAAGAAGTGTGCATAAGAAATATGTAAAGGGAAAGAAGTGTGCATAAGAAATATGTAAAGGGAAAGAAGTGTGCATAAGAAATATGTAAAGGGAAAGAAGTGTGCATAAGAAATATGTAAAGGGAAAGAAGTGTGCATAAGAAATATGTAAAGGGAAAGAAGTGTGCATAAGAAATATGTAAAGGGAAAGAAGTGTGCATAAGAAATATGTAAAGGGAAAGAAGTGTGCATAAGAAATATGTAAAGGGAAAGAAGTGTGCATAAGAAATATGTAAAGGGAAAGAAGTGTGCATAAGAAATATGTAAAGAGAAAGAAGTGTGCATAAGAAATATGTAAAGGGAAAGAAGTGTGCATACGAAATATGTAAAGGGAAAGAAGTGTGCATACGAAATATGTAAAGGGAAAGAAGTGTGCATAAGAAATATGTATAGGGAAAGAAGTGTGCATAAGAAATATGTAAAGGGAAAGAAGTGTGCATAAGAAATATTTAAAGGGAAAGAAGTGTGCATAAGAAATATGTAAAGGGAAAGAAGTGTGCATAAGAAATATGTAAAGGGAAAGAAGTGTGCATAAGAAATATGTAAAGGGAAAGAAGTGTGCATAAGAAATATGTAAAGGGAAAGAAGTGTGCATAAGAAATATGTAAAGGGAATGAATTGTGCATAAGAAATATGTAAAGGGAAAGAAGTGTGCATAAGAAATATGTAAAGGGAAAGAAGTGTGCATAGGAAATATGTAAAGGGAAAGAAGTGTGCATAAGAAATATGTAAAGGGAAAGAAGTGTGCATAAGAAATATGTAAAGGGAAAGAAGTGTGCATAAGAAATATGTAAAGGGAAAGAAGTGTGCATAAGAAATATGTAAAGGGAAAGAAGTGTGCATAAGAAATATGTAAAGGGAAAGAAGTGTGCATAAGAAATATGTAAAGGGAAAGAAGTGTGCATAAGAAATATGTAAAGGGAAAGAAGTGTGCATAAGAAATATGTAAAGGGAAAGAAGTGTGCATAATAAATATGTAAAGGGAAAGAAGTGTGCATAATAAATATGTAAAGGGAAAGAAGTGTGCATAAGAAATATGTAAAGGGAAAGAAGTGTGCATAAGAAATATGTAAAGGGAAAGAAGTGTGCATAAGAAATATGTAAAGGGAAAGAAGTGTGCATAAGAAATATGTAAAGGGAAAGAAGTGTGCATAAGAAATATGTAAAGGGAAAGAAGTGTGCATAAGAAATATGTAAAGGGAAAGAAGTGTGCATAAGAAATATGTAAAGGGAAAGAAGTGTGCATAAGAAATATGTAAAGGGAAAGAAGTGTGCATAAGAAATATGTAAAGGGAAAGAAGTGTGCATAAGAAATATGTAAAGGGAAAGAAGTGTGCATAAGAAATAAACACATGATGTGGGAACAAGCCCTCGAGTTAAATATGTAAAGGGAAAGAAGTGTGCATAAGAAATATGTAAAGGGAAAGAAGTGTGCATAAGAAATATGTAAAGGGAAAGAAGTGTGCATAAGAAATATGTAAAGGGAAAGAAGTGTGCATAAGAAATATGTAAAGGGAAAGAAGTGTGCATAAGAAATATGTAAAGGGAAAGAAGTGTGCATAAGAAATATGTAAAGGGAAAGAAGTGTGCATAAGAAATATGTAAAGGGAAAGAAGTGTGCATAAGAAATATGTAAAGGGAAAGAAGTGTGCATAAGAAATATGTAAAGGGAAAGAAGTGTGCATAAGAAATATGTAAAGGGAAAGAAGTGTGCATAAGAAATATGTAAAGGGAAAGAAGTGTGCATAAGAAATATGTAAAGGGAAAGAAGTGTGCATAAGAATTATGTAAAGGGAAAGAAGTGTGCATAAGAAATATGTAAAGGGAAAGAAGTGTGCATAAGAAATAAGTAAAGGGAAAGAAGTGTGCATAAGAAATATGTAAAGGGAAAGAAGTGTGCATAAGAAATATGTAAAGGGAAAGAAGTGTGCATAAGAAATATGTAAAGGGAAAGAAGTGTGCATAAGAAATATGTAAAAGGAAAGAAGTGTGCATAAGAAATATGTAAAGGGAAAGAAGTGTGCATAAGAAATATGTAAAGGGAAAGAAGTGTGCATAAGAAATATGTAAAGGGAAAGAAGTGTGCATAAGAAATATGTAAAGGGAAAGAAGTGTGCATAAGAAATATGTAAAGGGAAAGAAGTGTGCATAAGAAATATGTAAAGGGAAAGAAGTGTGCATAAGAAATATGTAAAGGGAAAGAAGTGTGCATAAGAAATATGTAAAGGGAAAGAAGTGTGCATAAGAAATATGTAAAGGGAAAGAATTGTGCATAAGAAATATGTAAAGGGAAAGAAGTGTGCATAAGAAATATGTAAAGGGAAAGAAGTGTGCATAAGAAATATGTAAAGGGAAAGAAGTGTGCATAAGAAATATGTAAAGGGAAAGGAGTGTGCATAAGAAATATGTAAAGGGAAAGAAGTGTGCATAAGAAATATGTAAAGGGAAAGAAGTGTGCATAGGAAATATGTAAAGGGAAAGAAGTGTGCATAAGAAATATGTAAAGCGAAATAAGTGTGCATAAGAAATATGTAAAGGGAAAGAAGTGTGCATAAGAAATATGTAAAGGGAAAGAAGTGTGCATAAGAAATATGTAAAGGGAAAGAAGTGTGCATAAGAAATATGTAAAGGGAAAGAAGTGTGCATAAGAAATATGTAAAGGGAAAGAAGTGTGCATAAGAAATATGTAAAGGGAAAGAAGTGTGCATAATAAATATGTAAAGGGAAAGAAGTGTGCATAATAAATATGTAAAGGGAAAGAAGTGTGCATAATAAATATGTAAAGGGAAAGAAGTGTGCATAAGAAATATGTAAAGGGAAAGAAGTGTGCATAAGAAATATGTAAAGGGAAAGAAGTGTGCATAAGAAATATGTAAAGGGAAAGAAGTGTGCATAAGAAATATGTAAAGGGAAAGAAGTGTGCATAAGAAATATGTAAAGGGAAAGAAGTGTGCATAAGAAATATGTAAAGGGAAAGAAGTGTGCATAAGAAATATGTAAAGGGAAAGAAGTGTGCATAAGAAATATGTAAAGGGAAAGAAGTGTGCATAAGAAATATGTAAAGGGAAAGAAGTGTGCATAAGAAATATGTAAAGGGAAAGAAGTGTGCATAAGAAATAAACACATGATGTGGGAACAAGCCCTCGAGTTAAATATGTAAAGGGAAAGAAGTGTGCATAAGAAATATGTAAAGGGAAAGAAGTGTGCATAAGAAATATGTAAAGGGAAAGAAGTGTGCATAAGAAATATGTAAAGGGAAAGAAGTGTGCATAAGAAATTTGTAAAGGGAAAGAAGTGTGCATAAGAAATATGTAAAGGGAAAGAAGTGTGCATAAGAAATATGTAAAGGGAAAGAAGTGTGCATAAGAAATATGTAAAGGGAAAGAAGTGTGCATAAGAAATATGTAAAGGGAAAGAAGTGTGCATAAGAAATATGTAAAGGGAAAGAAGTGTGCATAAGAAATATGTAAAGGGAAAGAAGTGTGCATAAGAAATATGTAAAGGGAAAGAAGTGTGCATAAGAAATATGTAAAGGGAAAGAAGTGTGCATAAGAATTATGTAAAGGGAAAGAAGTGTGCATAAGAAATATGTAAAGGGAAAGAAGTGTGCATAAGAAATAAGTAAAGGGAAAGAAGTGTGCATAAGAAATATGTAAAGGGAAAGAAGTGTGCATAAGAAATATGTAAAGGGAAAGAAGTGTGCATAAGAAATATGTAAAGGGAAAGAAGTGTGCATAAGAAATATGTAAAAGGAAAGAAGTGTGCATAAGAAATATGTAAAGGGAAAGAAGTGTGCATAAGAAATATGTAAAGGGAAAGAAGTGTGCATAAGAAATATGTAAAGGGAAAGAAGTGTGCATAAGAAATATGTAAAGGGAAAGAAGTGTGCATAAGAAATATGTAAAGGGAAAGAAGTGTGCATAATAAATATGTAAAGGGAAAGAAGTGTGCATAAGAAATATGTAAAGGGAAAGAAGTGTGAATAAGAAATATGTAAAGGGAAAGAAGTGTGCATAAAAAATATGTAAAGGGAAAGAAGTGTGCATAAAAAATATGTAAAGGGAAAGAAGTGTGCATAAGAAATATGTAAAGGGAAAGAAGTGTGCATAAGAAATATGTAAAGGGAAAGAAGTGTGCATAAGAAATATGTAAAGGGAAAGAAGTGTGCATAAGAAATATGTAAAGGGAAAGAAGTGTGCATAAGAAATATGTAAAGGGAAAGAAGTGTGCATAAGAAATATGTAAAGGGAAAGAAGTGTGCATAAGAAATATGTAAAGGGAAAGAAGTGTGCATAAGAAATATGTAAAGGGAAAGAAGTGTGCATAAGAAATATGTAAAGGGAAAGAAGTGTGCATAAGAAATATGTAAAGGGAAAGAAGTGTGCATAAGAAATATGTAAAGGGAAAGAAGTGTGCATAAGAATTTTGTAAAGAGAAAGAAGTGTGCATAAGAAATATGTAAAGGGAAAGAAGTGTGCATAAGAAATATGTAAAGGGAAAGAAGTGTGCATACGAAATATGTAAAGGGAAAGAAGTGTGCATAAGAAATATGTATAGGGAAAGAAGTGTGCATAAGAAATATGTAAAGGGAAAGAAGTGTGCATAAGAAATATTTAAAGGGAAAGAAGTGTGCATAAGAAATATGTAAAGGGAAAGAAGTGTGCATAATAAATATGTAAAGGGAAAGAAGTGTGCATAAGAAATATGTAAAGGGAAAGAAGTGTGCATAAGAAATATGTAAAGGGAAAGAAGTGTGCATAAGAAATATGTAAAGGGAAAGAATTGTGCATAAGAAATATGTAAAGGGAAAGAAGTGTGCATAAGAAATATGTAAAGGGAAAGAAGTGTGCATAAGAAATATGTAAAGGGAAAGAAGTGTGCATAAGAAATATGTAAAGGGAAAGGAGTGTGCATAAGAAATATGTAAAGGGAAAGAAGTGTGCATAAGAAATATGTAAAGGGAAAGAAGTGTGCATAGGAAATATGTAAAGGGAAAGAAGTGTGCATAAGAAATATGTAAAGGGAAAGAAGTGTGCATAAGAAATATGTAAAGGGAAAGAAGTGTGCATAAGAAATATGTAAAGGGAAAGAAGTGTGCATAAGAAATATGTAAAGGGAAAGAAGTGTGCATAAGAAATATGTAAAGGGAAAGAAGTGTGCATAAGAAATATGTAAAGGGAAAGAAGTGTGCATAAGAAATATGTAAAGGGAAAGAAGTGTGCATAAGAAATATGTAAAGGGAAAGAAGTGTGCATAATAAATATGTAAAGGGAAAGAAGTGTGCATAATAAATATGTAAAGGGAAAGAAGTGTGCATAATAAATATGTAAAGGGAAAGAAGTGTGCATAATAAATATGTAAAGGGAAAGAAGTGTGCATAAGAAATATGTAAAGGGAAAGAAGTGTGCATAAGAAATATGTAAAGGGAAAGAAGTGTGCATAAGAAATATGTAAAGGGAAAGAAGTGTGCATAAGAAATATGTAAAGGGAAAGAAGTGTGCATAAGAAATATGTAAAGGGAAAGAAGTGTGCATAAGAAATATGTAAAGGGAAAGAAGTGTGCATAAGAAATATGTAAAGGGAAAGAAGTGTGCATAAGAAATATGTAAAGGGAAAGAAGTGTGCATAAGAAATAAACACATGATGTGGGAACAAGCCCTCGAGTTAAATATGTAAAGGGAAAGAAGTGTGCATAAGAAATATGTAAAGGGAAAGAAGTGTGCATAAGAAATATGTAAAGGGAAAGAAGTGTGCATAAGAAATATGTAAAGGGAAAGAAGTTTGCATAAGAAATATGTAAAGGGAAAGAAGTGTGCATAAGAAATATGTAAAGGGAAAGAAGTGTGCATAAGAAATATGTAAAGGGAAAGAAGTGTGCATAAGAAATATGTAAAGGGAAAGAAGTGTGCATAAGAAATATGTAAAGGGAAAGAAGTGTGCATAAGAAATATGTAAAGGGAAAGAAGTGTGCATAAGAAATATGTAAAGGGAAAGAAGTGTGCATAAGAAATATGTAAAGGGAAAGAAGTGTGCATAAGAAATATGTAAAGGGAAAGAAGTGTGCATAAGAAATATGTAAAGGGAAAGAAGTGTGCATAAGAAATATGTAAAGGGAAAGAAGTGTGCATAAGAAATATGTAAAGGGAAAGAAGTGTGCATAAGAATTATGTAAAGGGAAAGAAGTGTGCATAAGAAATATGTAAAGGGAAAGAAGTGTGCATAAGAAATAAGTAAAGGGAAAGAAGTGTGCATAAGAAATATGTAAAGGGAAAGAAGTGTGCATAAGAAATATGTAAAGGGAAAGAAGTGTGCATAAGAAATATGTAAAGGGAAAGAAGTGTGCATAAGAAATATGTAAAAGGAAAGAAGTGTGCATAAGAAATATGTAAAGGGAAAGAAGTGTGCATAAGAAATATGTAAAGGGAAAGAAGTGTGCATAAGAAATATGTAAAGGGAAAGAAGTGTGCATAAGAAATATGTAAAGGGAAAGAAGTGTGCATAAGAAATATGTAAAGGGAAAGAAGTGTGCATAAGAAATATGTAAAGGGAAAGAAGTGTGCATAAGAAATATGTAAAGGGAAAGAAGTGTGCATAAGAAATATGTAAAGGGAAAGAAGTGTGCATAAGAAATAAACACATGATGTGGGAACAAGCCCTCGAGTTAAATATGTAAAGGGAAAGAAGTGTGCATAAGAAATATGTAAAGGGAAAGAAGTGTGCATAAGAAATATGTAAAGGGAAAGAAGTGTGCATAAGAATTATGTAAAGGGAAAGAAGTGTGCATAAGAAATATGTAAAGGGAAAGAAGTGTGCATAAGAAATAAGTAAAGGGAAAGAAGTGTGCATAAGAAATATGTAAAGGGAAAGAAGTGTGCATAAGAAATATGTAAAGGGAAAGAAGTGTGCATAAGAAATATGTAAAGGGAAAGAAGTGTGCATAAGAAATATGTAAAAGGAAAGAAGTGTGCATAAGAAATATGTAAAGGGAAAGAAGTGTGCATAAGAAATATGTAAAGGGAAAGAAGTGTGCATAAGAAATATGTAAAGGGAAAGAAGTGTGCATAAGAAATATGTAAAGGGAAAGAAGTGTGCATAAGAAATATGTAAAGGGAAAGAAGTGTGCATAAGAAATATGTAAAGGGAAAGAAGTGTGCATAAGAAATATGTAAAGGGAAAGAAGTGTGAATAAGAAATATGTAAGGGGAAAGAAGTGTGCATAAGAAATATGTAAAGGGAAAGAAGTGTGCATAAGAAATATGTAAAGGGAAAGAAGTGTGCATAAGAAATATGTAAAGGGAAAGAAGTGTGCATAAGAAATATGTAAAGGGAAAGAAGTGTGCATAAGAAATATGCAAAGGGAAAGAAGTGTGCATAAGAAATATGTAAAGGGAAAGAAGTGTGCATAAGAAATATGTAAAGGGAAAGAAGTGTGCATAAGAAATATGTAAAGGGAAAGAAGTGTGCATAAGAAATATGTAAAGGGAAAAAAGTGTGCATAAGAAATATGTAAAGGGAAAGAAGTGTTCATAAGAAATATGTAAAGGGAAAGAAGTGTGCATAAGAAATATGTAAAGGGAAAGAAGTGTGCATAAGAAATATGTAAAGGGAAAGAAGTGTGCATAAGAAATATGTAAAGGGAAAGAAGTGTGCATAAGAAATATGTAAAGGGAAAGAAGTGTGCATAAGAAATATGTAAAGGGAAAGAAGTGTGCATAAGAAATATGTAAAGGGAAATAAGTGTGCATAAGAAATATGTAAAGGGAAAGAAGTGTGCATAAGAAATATGTAAAGGGAAAGAAGTGTGCATAAGAAATATGTAAAGGGAAAGAAGTGTGCATAAGAAATATGTAAAGGGAAAGAAGTGTGCATAAGAAATATGTAAAGGGAAAGAAGTGTGCATAAGAAATATGTAAAGGGAAAGAAGTGTGCATAAGAAATATGTAAAGGGAAAGAAGTGTGCATAAGAAATATGTAAAGGGAAATAAGTGTGCATAAGAAATATGTAAAGGGAAAGAAGTGTGCATAAGAAATATGTAAAGGGAAAGAAGTGTGCATAAGAAATATGTAAAGGGAAAGAAGTGTGCATAAGAAATAAACACATGATGTGGGAACAAGCCCTCGAGTTAAATATGTAAAGGGAAAGAAGTGTGCATAAGAAATATGTAAAGGGAAAGAAGTGTGCATAAGAAATATGTAAAGGGAAAGAAGTGTGCATAAGAAATATGTAAAGGGAAAGAAGTGTGCATAAGAAATATGTAAAGGGAAAGAAGTGTGCATAAGAAATATGTAAAGGGAAAGAAGTGTGCATAAGAAATATGTAAAGGGAAAGAAGTGTGCATAAGAAATATGTAAAGGGAAAGAAGTGTGTATAAGAAATATGTAAAGGGAAAGAAGTGTGCATAAGAAATATGTAAAGGGAAAGAAGTGTGCATAAGAAATATGTAAAGGGAAAGAAGTGTGCATAAGAAATATGTAAAGGGAAAGAAGTGTGCATAAGAAATATGTAAAGGGAAAGAAGTGTGCATAAGAAATATGTAAAGGGAAAGAAGTGTGCATAAGAAATATGTAAAGGGAAAGAAGTGTGCATAAGAAATATGTAAAGGGAAAGAAGTGTGCATAAGAAATATGTAAAGGGAAAGAAGTGTGCATAAGAAATATGTAAAGGGAAAGAAGTGTGCATAGGAAATATGTAAAGGGAAAGAAGTGTGCATAAGAAATATGTAAAGGGAAAGAAGTGTGCATAAGAAATATGTAAAGGGAAAGAAGTGTGCATAAGAAATATGTAAAGGGAAAGAAGTGTGCATAAGAAATATGTAAAGGGAAAGAAGTGTGCATAAGAAATATGTAAAGGGAAAGAAGTGTGCATAAGAAATATGTAAAGGGAAAGAAGTGTGCATAAGAAATATGTAAAGGGAAAGAAGTGTGCATAAGAAATATGTAAAGGGAAAGAAGTGTGCATAAGAAATATGTAAAGGGAAAGAAGTGTGCATAAGAAATATGTAAAGGGAAAGAAGTGTGCATAAGAAATATGTAAAGGGAAAGAAGTGTGCATAAGAAATATGTAAAGGGAAAGAAGTGTGCATAAGAAATATGTAAAGGGAAAGAAGTGTGCATAAGAAATATGTAAAGGGAAAGAAGTGTGCATAAGAAATATGTAAAGGGAAAGAAGTGTGCATAAGAAATATGTAAAGGGAAAGAAGTGTGCATAAGAAATATGTAAAGGGAAAGAAGTGTGCATAAGAAATATGTAAAGGGAAAGAAGTGTGCATAAGAAATATGTAAAGGGAAAGAAGTGTGCATAAGAAATATGTAAAGGGAAAGAAGTGTGCATAAGAAATATGTAAAGGGAAAGAAGTGTGCATAAGAAATATGTAAAGGGAAAGAAGTGTGCATAAGAAATATGTAAAGGGAAAGAAGTGTGCATAAGAAATATGTAAAGGGAAAGAAGTGTGCATAAGACATATGTAAAGGGAAAGAAGTGTTCATAAGAAATAAACACATGATGTGGGAACAAGCCCTCGAGTTAAATATGTAAAGGGAAAGAAGTGTGCATAAGAAATATGTAAAGGGAAAGAAGTGTGCATAAGAAATATGTAAAGGGAAAGAAGTGTGCATAAGAAATATGTAAAGGGAAAGAAGTGTGCATAAGAAATATGTAAAGGGAAAGAAGTGTGCATAAGAAATATGTAAAGGGAAAGAAGTGTGCATAAGAAATATGTAAAGGGAAAGAAGTGTGCATAAGAAATATGTAAAGGGAAAGAAGTGTACATAAGAAATATGTAAAGGGAAAGAAGTGTGCATAAGAAATATGTAATTGGAAAGAAGTGTGCATAAGAAATATGTAAAGGGAAAGAAGTGTGCATAAGAAATATGTAAAGGGAAAGAAGTGTGCATAAGAAATATGTAATTGGAAAGAAGTGTGCATAAGAAATATGTAAAGGGAAAGAAGTGTGCATAAGAAATATGTAAAGGGAAAGAAGTGTGCATAAGAAATATGTAAAGGGAAAGAAGTGTGCATAAGAAATATGTAAAGGGAAAGAAGTGTGCATAAGAAATATGTAAAGGGAAAGAAGTGTGCATAAGAAATATGTAAAGGGAAAGAAGTGTGCATAAGAAATATGTAAAGGGAAAGAAGTGTGCATAAGAAATATGTAAAGGGAAAGAAGTGTGCATAATAAATATGTAAAGGGAAAGAAGTGTGCATAAGAAATATGTAAAGGGAAAGAAGTGTGCATAAGAAATATGTAAAGGGAAAGAAGTGTGCATAAGAAATATGTAAAGGGAAAGAAGTGTGCATAAGAAATATGTAAAGGGAAAGAAGTGTGAATAAGAAATATGTAAAGGGAAAGAAGTGTGCATAAGAAATATGTAAAGGGAAAGAAGTGTGCATAAGAAATATGTAAAGGGAAAGAAGTGTGCATAAGAAATATGTAAAGGGAAAGAAGTGTGCATAAGAAATATGTAAAGGGAAAGAAGTGTGCATAAGAAATATGCAAAGGGAAAGAAGTGTGCATAAGAAATATGTAAAGGGAAAGAAGTGTGCATAAGAAATATGTAAAGGGAAAGAAGTGTGCATAAGAAATATGTAAAGGGAAAGAAGTGTGCATAAGAAATATGTAAAGGGAAAAAAGTGTGCATAAGAAATATGTAAAGGGAAAGAAGTGTTCATAAGAAATATGTAAAGGGAAAGAAGTGTGCATAAGAAATATGTAAAGGGAAAGAAGTGTGCATAAGAAATATGTAAAGGGAAAGAAGTGTGCATAAGAAATATGTAAAGGGAAAGAAGTGTGCATAAGAAATATGTAAAGGGAAAGAAGTGTGCATAAGAAATATGTAAAGGGAAAGAAGTGTGCACAAGAAATATGTAAAGGGAAATAAGTGTGCATAAGAAATATGTAAAGGGAAAGAAGTGTGCATAAGAAATATGTAAAGGGAAAGAAGTGTGCATAAGAAATATGTAAAGGGAAAGAAGTGTGCATAAGAAATATGTAAAGGGAAAGAAGTGTGCATAAAAAATATGTAAAGGGAAAGAAGTGTGCATAAGAAATATGTAAAGGGAAAGAAGTGTGCATAAGAAATATGTAAAGGGAAAGAAGTGTGCATAAGAAATATGTAAAGGGAAATAAGTGTGCATAAGAAATATGTAAAGGGAAAGAAGTGTGCATAAGAAATATGTAAAGGGAAAGAAGTGTGCATAAGAAATATGTAAAGGGAAAGAAGTGTGCATAAGAAATAAACACATGATGTGGGAACAAGCCCTCGAGTTAAATATGTAAAGGGAAAGAAGTGTGCATAAGAAATATGTAAAGGGAAAGAAGTGTGCATAAGAAATATGTAAAGGGAAAGAAGTGTGCATAAGAAATATGTAAAGGGAAAGAAGTGTGCATAAGAAATATGTAAAGGGAAAGAAGTGTGCATAAGAAATATGTAAAGGGAAAGAAGTGTGCATAAGAAATATGTAAAGGGAAAGAAGTGTGCATAAGAAATATGTAAAGGGAAAGAAGTGTGTATAAGAAATATGTAAAGGGAAAGAAGTGTGCATAAGAAATATGTAAAGGGAAAGAAGTGTGCATAAGAAATATGTAAAGGGAAAAAAGTGTGCATAAGAAATATGTAAAGGGAAAGAAGTGTGCATAAGAAATATGTAAAGGGAAAGAAGTGTGCATAAGAAATATGTAAAGGGAAAGAAGTGTGCATAAGAAATATGTAAAGGGAAAGAAGTGTGCATAAGAAATATGTAAAGGGAAAGAAGTGTGCATAAGAAATATGTAAAGGGAAAGAAGTGTGCATAAGAAATATGTAAAGGGAAAGAAGTGTGCATAGGAAATATGTAAAGGGAAAGAAGTGTGCATAAGAAATATGTAAAGGGAAAGAAGTGTGCATAAGAAATATGTAAAGGGAAAGAAGTGTGCATAAGAAATATGTAAAGGGAAAGAAGTGTGCATAAGAAATATGTAAAGGGAAAGAAGTGTGCATAAGAAATATGTAAAGGGAAAGAAGTGTGCATAAGAAATATGTAAAGGGAAAGAAGTGTGCATAAGAAATATGTAAAGGGAAAGAAGTGTGCATAAGAAATATGTAAAGGGAAAGAAGTGTGCATAAGAAATATGTAAAGGGAAAGAAGTGTGCATAAGAAATATGTAAAGGGAAAGAAGTGTGCATAAGAAATATGTAAAGGGAAAGAAGTGTGCATAAGAAATATGTAAAGGGAAAGAAGTGTGCATAAGAAATATGTAAAGGGAAAGAAGTGTGCATAAGAAATATGTAAAGGGAAAGAAGTGTGCATAAGAAATATGTAAAGGGAAAGAAGTGTGCATAAGAAATATGTAAAGGGAAAGAAGTGTGCATAAGAAATATGTAAAGGGAAAGAAGTGTGCATAAGAAATATGTAAAGGGAAAGAAGTGTGCATAAGAAATATGTAAAGGGAAAGAAGTGTGCATAAGAAATATGTAAAGGGAAAGAAGTGTGCATAAGAAATATGTAAAGGGAAAGAAGTGTGCATAAGAAATATGTAAAGGGAAAGAAGTGTGCATAAGAAATATGTAAAGGGAAAGAAGTGTGCATAAGACATATGTAAAGGGAAAGAAGTGTGCATAAGAAATAAACACATGATGTGGGAACAAGCCCTCGAGTTAAATATGTAAAGGGAAAGAAGTGTGCATAAGAAATATGTAAAGGGAAAGAAGTGTGCATAAGAAATATGTAAAGGGAAAGAAGTGTGCATAAGAAATATGTAAAGGGAAAGAAGTGTGCATAAGAAATATGTAAAGGGAAAGAAGTGTGCATACGAAATATGTAAAGGGAAAGAAGTGTGCATAAGAAATATGTAAAGGGAAAGAAGTGTGCATAAGAAATATGTAAAGGGAAAGAAGTGTGCATAAGAAATATGTAAAGGGAAAGAAGTGTACATAAGAAATATGTAAAGGGAAAGAAGTGTGCATAAGAAATATGTAAAGGGAAAGAAGTGTGCATAAGAAATATGTAAAGGGAAAGAAGTGTGCATAAGAAATATGTAAAGGGAAAGAAGTGTGCATAAGAAATATGTAAAGGGAAAGAAGTGTGCATAAGAAATATGTAAAGGGAAAGAAGTGTGCATAAGAAATATGTAAAGGGAAAGAAGTGTGCATAAGAAATATGTAAAGGGAAAGAAGTGTGCATAAGAAATATGTAAAGGGAAAGAAGTGTGCATAAGAAATATGTAAAGGGAAAGAAGTGTGCATAAGAAATATGTAAAGGGAAAGAAGTGTGCATAAGAAATATGTAAAGGGAAAGAAGTGTGCATAAGAAATATGTAAAGGGAAAGAAGTGTGCATAAGAAATATGTAAAGGGAAAGAAGTGTGCATAAGAAATATGTAAAGGGAAAGAAGTGTGCATAAGAAATATGTAAAGGGAAAGAAGTGTGCATAAGAAATATGTAAAGGGAAAGAAGTGTGCATAAGAAATATGTAAAGGGAAAGAAGTGTGCATAAGAAATATGTAAAGGGAAAGAAGTGTGCATAAGAAATATGTAAAGGGAAAGAAGTGTGCATAAGAAATATGTAAAGGGAAAGAAGTGTGCATAAGAAATATGTAAAGGGAAAGAAGTGTGCATAAGAAATATGTAAAGGGAAAGAAGTGTGCATAAGAAATATGTAAAGGGAAAGAAGTGTGCATAAGAAATATGTAAAGGGAAAGAAGTGTGCATAAGAAATATGTAAAGGGAAAGAAGTGTGAATAAGAAATATGTAAAGGGAAAGAAGTGTGCATAAGAAATATGTAAAGGGAAAGAAGTGTGCATAAGAAATATGTAAAGGGAAAGAAGTGTGCATAAGAAATATGTAAAGGGAAAGAAGTGTGCATAAGAAATATGTAAAGGGAAAGAAGTGTGCATAAGAAATATGCAAAGGGAAAGAAGTGTGCATAAGAAATATCTAAAGGGAAAGAAGTGTGCATAAGAAATATGTAAAGGGAAAGAAGTGTGCATAAGAAATATGTAAAGGGAAAGAAGTGTGCATAAGAAATATGTAAAGGGAAAAAAGTGTGCATAAGAAATATGTAAAGGGAAAGAAGTGTTCATAAGAAATATGTAAAGGGAAAGAAGTGTGCATAAGAAATATGTAAAGGGAAAGAAGTGTGCATAAGAAATATGTAAAGGGAAAGAAGTGTGCATAAGAAATATGTAAAGGGAAAGAAGTGTGCATAAGAAATATGTAAAGGGAAAGAAGTGTGCATAAGAAATATGTAAAGGGAAAGAAGTGTGCACAAGAAATATGTAAAGGGAAATAAGTGTGCATAAGAAATATGTAAAGGGAAAGAAGTGTGCATAAGAAATATGTAAAGGGAAAGAAGTGTGCATAAGAAATATGTAAAGGGAAAGAAGTGTGCATAAGAAATATGTAAAGGGAAAGAAGTGTGCATAAGAAATATGTAAAGGGAAAGAAGTGTGCATAAGAAATATGTAAAGGGAAAGAAGTGTGCATAAGAAATATGTAAAGGGAAAGAAGTGTGCATAAGAAATATGTAAAGGGAAATAAGTGTGCATAAGAAATATGTAAAGGGAAAGAAGTGTGCATAAGAAATATGTAAAGGGGAAGAAGTGTGCATAAGAAATATGTAAAGGGAAAGAAGTGTGCATAAGAAATAAACACATGATGTGGGAACAAGCCCTCGAGTTAAATATGTAAAGGGAAAGAAGTGTGCATAAGAAATATGTAAAGGGAAAGAAGTGTGCATAAGAAATATGTAAAGGGAAAGAAGTGTGCATAAGAAATATGTAAAGGGAAAGAAGTGTGCATAAGAAATATGTAAAGGGAAAGAAGTGTGCATAAGAAATATGTAAAGGGAAAGAAGTGTGCATAAGAAATATGTAAAGGGAAAGAAGTGTGCATAAGAAATATGTAAAGGGAAAGAAGTGTGTATAAGAAATATGTAAAGGGAAAGAAGTGTGCATAAGAAATATGTAAAGGGAAAGAAGTGTGCATAAGAAATATGTAAAGGGAAAAAAGTGTGCATAAGAAATATGTAAAGGGAAAGAAGTGTGCATAAGAAATATGTAAAGGGAAAGAAGTGTGCATAAGAAATATGTAAAGGGAAAGAAGTGTGCATAAGAAATATGTAAAGGGAAAGAAGTGTGCATAAGAAATATGTAAAGGGAAAGAAGTGTGCATAAGAAATATGTAAAGGGAAAGAAGTGTGCATAAGAAATATGTAAAGGGAAAGAAGTGTGCATAGGAAATATGTAAAGGGAAAGAAGTGTGCATAAGAAATATGTAAAGGGAAAGAAGTGTGCATAAGAAATATGTAAAGGGAAAGAAGTGTGCATAAGAAATATGTAAAGGGAAAGAAGTGTGCATAAGAAATATGTAAAGGGAAAGAAGTGTGCATAAGAAATATGTAAAGGGAAAGAAGTGTGCATAAGAAATATGTAAAGGGAAAGAAGTGTGCATAAGAAATATGTAAAGGGAAAGAAGTGTGCATAAGAAATATGTAAAGGGAAAGAAGTGTGCATAAGAAATATGTAAAGGGAAAGAAGTGTGCATAAGAAATATGTAAAGGGAAAGAAGTGTGCATAAGAAATATGTAAAGGGAAAGAAGTGTGCATAAGAAATATGTAAAGGGAAAGAAGTGTGCATAAGAAATATGTAAAGGGAAAGAAGTGTGCATAAGAAATATGTAAAGGGAAAGAAGTGTGCATAAGAAATATGTAAAGGGAAAGAAGTGTGCATAAGAAATATGTAAAGGGAAAGAAGTGTGCATAAGAAATATGTAAAGGGAAAGAAGTGTGCATAAGAAATATGTAAAGGGAAAGAAGTGTGCATAAGAAATATGTAAAGGGAAAGAAGTGTGCATAAGAAATATGTAAAGGGAAAGAAGTGTGCATAAGAAATATGTAAAGGGAAAGAAGTGTGCATAAGAAATATGTAAAGGGAAAGAAGTGTGCATAAGACATATGTAAAGGGAAAGAAGTGTGCATAAGAAATAAACACATGATGTGGGAACAAGCCCTCGAGTTAAATATGTAAAGGGAAAGAAGTGTGCATAAGAAATATGTAAAGGGAAAGAAGTGTGCATGAGAAATATGTAAAGGGAAAGAAGTGTGCATAAGAAATATGTAAAGGGAAAGAAGTGTGCATAAGAAATATGTAAAGGGAAAGAAGTGTGCATACGAAATATGTAAAGGGAAAGAAGTGTGCATAAGAAATATGTAAAGGGAAAGAAGTGTGCATAAGAAATATGTAAAGGGAAAGAAGTGTGCATAAGAAATATGTAAAGGGAAAGAAGTGTACATAAGAAATATGTAAAGGGAAAGAAGTGTGCATAAGAAATATGTAAAGGGAAAGAAGTGTGCATAAGAAATATGTAAAGGGAAAGAAGTGTGCATAAGAAATATGTAAAGGGAAAGAAGTGTGCATAAGAAATATGTAAAGGGAAAGAAGTGTGCATAAGAAATATGTAAAGGGAAAGAAGTGTGCATAAGAAATATGTAAAGGGAAAGAAGTGTGCATAAGAAATATGTAAAGGGAAAGAAGTGTGCATAAGAAATATGTAAAGGGAAAGAAGTGTGCATAAGAAATATGTAAAGGGAAAGAAGTGTGCATAAGAAATATGTAAAGGGAAAGAAGTGTGCATAAGAAATATGTAAAGGGAAAGAAGTGTGCATAAGAAATATGTAAAGGGAAAGAAGTGTGCATAAGAAATATGTAAAGGGAAAGAAGTGTGCATAAGAAATATGTAAAGGGAAAGAAGTGTGCATAAGAAATATGTAAAGGGAAAGAAGTGTGCATAAGAAATATGTAAAGGGAAAGAAGTGTGCATAAGAAATATGTAAAGGGAAAGAAGTGTGCATAAGAAATATGTAAAGGGAAAGAAGTGTGCATAAGAAATATGTAAAGGGAAAGAAGTGTGCATACGAAATATGTAAAGGGAAAGAAGTGTGCATAAGAAATATGTAAAGGGAAAGAAGTGTGCATAAGAAATATGTAAAGGGAAAGAAGTGTGCATAAGAAATATGTAAAGGGAAAGAAGTGTGCATAAGAAATATGTAAAGGGAAAGAAGTGTGCATAAGAAATATGTAAAGGGAAAGAAGTGTGCATAAAAAATATGTAAAGGGAAAGAAGTGTGCATAAGAAATATGTAAAGGGAAAGAAGTGTGCATAAGAAATATGTAAAGGGAAAGAAGTGTGCATAAGAAATATGTAAAGGGAAAGAAGTGTGCATAAGAAATATGTAAAGGGAAAGAAGTGTGCATAAGAAATATGTAAAGGGAAAGAAGTGTGCATAAGAAATATGTAAAGGGAAAGAAGTGTGCATAAGAAATATGTAAAGGGAAAGAAGTGTGCATAAGAAATATGTAAAGGGAAAGAAGTGTGCATAAGAAATATGTAACGGGAAAGAAGTGTGCATAAGAAATATGTAAAGGGAAAGAAGTGTGCATAAGAAATATGTAAAGGGAAAGAAGTGTGCATAAGAAATATGTAAAGGGAAAGAAGTGTGCATAAGAAATATGTAAAGGGAAAGAAGTGTGCATAAGAAATATGTAAAGGGAAAGAAGTGTGCATAAGAAATATGTAAAGGGAAAGAAGTGTGCATAAGAAATATGTAAAGGGAAAGAAGTGTGCATAAGAAATATGTAAAGGGAAAGAAGTGTGCATAAGAAATATGTAAAGGGAAAGAAGTGTGCATAAGAAATATGTAAAGGGAAAGAAGTGTGCATAAGAAATATGTAAAGGGAAAGAAGTGTGCATAAGAAATATGTAAAGGGAAAGAAGTGTGCATAAGAAATATGTAAAGGGAAAGAAGTGTGCATAAGAAATATGTAAAGGGAAAGAAGTGTGCATAAGAAATATGTAAAGGGAAAGAAGTGTGCATAAGAAATATGTAAAGGGAAAGAAGTGTGCATAAGAAATAAACACATGATGTGGGAACAAGCCCTCGAGTTAAATATGTAAAGGGAAAGAAGTGTGCATAAGACATATGTAAAGGGAAAGAAGTGTGCATAAGAAATAAACACATGATGTGGGAACAAGCCCTCGAGTTAAATATGTAAAGGGAAAGAAGTGTGCATAAGAAATATGTAAAGGGAAAGAAGTGTGCATAAGAAATATGTAAAGGGAAAGAAGTGTGCATAAGAAATATGTAAAGGGAAAGAAGTGTGCATAAGAAATATGTAAAGGGAAAGAAGTGTGCATAAGAAATATGTAAAGGGAAAGAAGTGTGCATAAGAAATATGTAAAGGGAAAGAAGTGTGCATAAGAAATATGTAAAGGGAAAGAAGTGTGCATAAGAAATATGTAAAGGGAAAGAAGTGTGCATAAGAAATATGTAAAGGGAAAGAAGTGTGCATAAGAAATATGTAAAGGGAAAGAAGTGTGCATAAGAAATATGTAAAGGGAAAGAAGTGTGCATAAGAAATATGTAAAGGGAAAGAAGTGTGCATAATAAATATGTAAAGGGAAAGAAGTGTGCATAAGAAATATGTAAAGGGAAAGAAGTGTGCATAAGAAATATGTAAAGGGAAAGAAGTGTGCATAAGAAATATGTAAAGGGAAAGAAGTGTGCATAAGAAATATGTAAAGGGAAAGAAGTGTGCATAAGACATATGTAAAGGGAAAGAAGTGTGCATAAGAAATAAACACATGATGTGGGAACAAGCCCTCGAGTTAAATATGTAAAGGGAAAGAAGTGTGCATAAGAAATATGTAAAGGGAAAGAAGTGTGCATAAGAAATATGTAAAGGGAAAGAAGTGTGCATAAGAAATATGTAAAGGGAAAGAAGTGTGCATAAGAAATATGTAAAGGGAAAGAAGTGTGCATAAGAAATATGTAAAGGGAAAGAAGTGTGCATAAGAAATATGTAAAGGGAAAGAAGTGTGCATAAGAAATATGTAAAGGGAAAGAAGTGTGCATAAGAAATATGTAAAGGGAAAGAAGTGTGCATAAGAAATATGTAAAGGGAAAGATGTGTGCATAATAAATATGTAAAGGGAAAGAAGTGTGCATAAGAAATATGTAAAGGGAAAGAAGTGTGCATAAGAAATATGTAAAGGGAAAGAAGTGTGCATAAGAAATATGTAAAGGGAAAGAAGTGTGCATAAGAAATATGTAAAGGGAAAGAAGTGTGCATAAGAAATATGTAAAGGGAAAGAAGTGTGCATAAGAAATATGTAAAGGGAAAGAAGTGTGCATAAGAAATATGTAAAGGGAAAGAAGTGTGCATAAGAAATATGTAAAGGGAAAGAAGTGTGCATAAGAAATATGTAAAGGGAAAGAAGTGTGCATAAGAAATATGTAAAGGGAAAGAAGTGTGCATAAGAAATATGTAAAGGGAAAGAAGTGTGCATAAGAAATATGTAAAGGGAAAGAAGTGTGCATAAGAAATATGTAAAGGGAAAGAAGTGTGCATAAGAAATATGTAAAGGGAAAGAAGTGTGCATAAGAAATATGTAAAGGGAAAGAAGTGTGCATAAGAAATATGTAAAGGGAAAGAAGTGTGCATAAGAAATATGTAAAGGGAAAGAAGTGTGCATAAGAAATATGTAAAGGGAAAGAAGTGTGCATAAGAAATATGTAAAGGGAAAGAAGTGTGCATAAGAAATATGTAAAGGGAAAGAAGTGTGCATAAGAAATATGTAAAGGGAAAGAAGTGTGCATAAGAAATATGTAAAGGGAAAGAAGTGTGCATAAGAAATATGTAAAGGGAAAGAAGTGTGCATAAGAAATATGTAAAGGGAAAGAAGTGTGCATAAGAAATATGTAAAGGGAAAGAAGTGTGCATAAGAAATATGTAAAGGGAAAGAAGTGTGCATAAGAAATATGTAAAGGGAAAGAAGTGTGCATAAGAAATATGTAAAGGGAAAGAAGTGTGCATAAGAAATATGTAAAGGGAAAGAAGTGTGCATAAGAAATATGTAACGGGAAAGAAGTGTGCATAAGAAATATGTAAAGGGAAAGAAGTGTGCATAAGAAATATGTAAAGGGAAAGAAGTGTGCATAAGAAATATGTAAAGGGAAAGAAGTGTGCATAAGAAATATGTAAAGGAGAAGGAGTGTGCATAAGAAATATGTAAAGGGAAAGAAGTGTGCATAAGAAATATGTAAAGGGAAAGAAGTGTGCATAAGAAATATGTAAAGGGAAAGAAGTGTGCATAAGAAATATGTAAAGGGAAAGAAGTGTGCATAAGAAATATGTAAAGGGAAAGAAGTGTGCATAAGAAATATGTAAAGGGAAAGAAGTGTGCATAAGAAATATGTAAAGGGAAAGAAGTGTGCATAAGAAATATGTAAAGGGAAAGAAGTGTGCATAAGAAATATGTAAAGGGAAAGAAGTGTGCATAAGAAATATGTAAAGGGAAAGAAGTGTGCATAAGAAATATGTAAAGGGAAAGAAGTGTGCATAAGAAATATGTAAAGGGAAAGAAGTGTGCATAAGAAATAAACACATGATGTGGGAACAAGCCCTCGAGTTAAATATGTAAAGGGAAAGAAGTGTGCATAAGACATATGTAAAGGGAAAGAAGTGTGCATAAGAAATAAACACATGATGTGGGAACAAGCCCTCGAGTTAAATATGTAAAGGGAAAGAAGTGTGCATAAGAAATATGTAAAGGGAAAGAAGTGTGCATAAGAAATATGTAAAGGGAAAGAAGTGTGCATAAGAAATATGTAAAGGGAAAGAAGTGTGCATAAGAAATATGTAAAGGGAAAGAAGTGTGCATAAGAAATATGTAAAGGGAAAGAAGTGTGCATAAGAAATATGTAAAGGGAAAGAAGTGTGCATAAGAAATATGTAAAGGGAAAGAAGTGTGCATAAGAAATATGTAAAGGGAAAGAAGTGTGCATAAGAAATATGTAAAGGGAAAGAAGTGTGCATAAGAAATAAACACATGATGTGGGAACAAGCCCTCGAGTTAAATATGTAAAGGGAAAGAAGTGTGCATAAGAAATATGTAAAGGGAAAGAAGTGTGCATAAGAAATATGTAAAGGGAAAGAAGTGTGCATAAGAAATATGTAAAGGGAAAGAAGTGTGCATAAGAAATATGTAAAGGGAAAGAAGTGTGCATAAGAAATATGTAAAGGGAAAGAAGTGTGCATAAGAAATATGTAAAGGGAAAGAAGTGTGCATAAGAAATATGTAAAGGGAAAGAAGTGTGCATAAGAAATATGTAAAGGGAAAGAAGTGTGCATAAGAAATAAACACATGATGTGGGAACAAGCCCTCGAGTTAAATATGTAAAGGGAAAGAAGTGTGCATAAGAAATATGTAAAGGGAAAGAAGTGTGCATAAGAAATATGTAAAGGGAAAGAAGTGTGCATAAGAAATATGTAAAGGGAAAGAAGTGTGCATAAGAAATATGTAAAGGGAAAGAAGTGTGCATAAGAAATATGTAAAGGGAAAGAAGTGTGCATAAGAAATATGTAAAGGGAAAGAAGTGTGCATAAGAAATATGTAAAGGGAAAGAAGTGTGCATAAGAAATATGTAAAGGGAAAGAAGTGTGCATAAGAAATATGTAAAGGGAAAGAAGTGTGCATAAGAAATATGTAAAGGGAAAGAAGTGTGCATAAGAAATATGTAAAGGGAAAGAAGTGTGCATAAGAAATATGTAAAGGGAAAGAAGTGTGCATAAGAAATATGTAAAGGGAAAGAAGTGTGCATAAGAAATATGTAAAGGGAAAGAAGTGTGCATAAGAAATATGTAAAGGGAAAGAAGTGTGCATAATAAATATGTAAAGGGAAAGAAGTGTGCATAAGAAATATGTAAAGGGAAAGAAGTGTGCATAAGAAATATGTAAAGGGAAAGAAGTGTGCATAAGAAATATGTAAAGGGAAAGAAGTGTGCATAAGAAATATGTAAAGGGAAAGAAGTGTGCATAAGACATATGTAAAGGGAAAGAAGTGTGCATAAGAAATAAACACATGATGTGGGAACAAGCCCTCGAGTTAAATATGTAAAGGGAAAGAAGTGTGCATAAGAAATATGTAAAGGGAAAGAAGTGTGCATAAGAAATATGTAAAGGGAAAGAAGTGTGCATAAGAAATATGTAAAGGGAAAGAAGTGTGCATAAGAAATATGTAAAGGGAAAGAAGTGTGCATAAGAAATATGTAAAGGGAAAGAAGTGTGCATAAGAAATATGTAAAGGGAAAGAAGTGTGCATAAGAAATATGTAAAGGGAAAGAAGTGTGCATAAGAAATATGTAAAGGGAAAGAAGTGTGCATAAGAAATATGTAAAGGGAAAGAAGTGTGCATAAGAAATATGTAAAGGGAAAGATGTGTGCATAATAAATATGTAAAGGGAAAGAAGTGTGCATAAGAAATATGTAAAGGGAAAGAAGTGTGCATAAGAAATATGTAAAGGGAAAGAAGTGTGCATAAGAAATATGTAAAGGGAAAGAAGTGTGCATAAGAAATATGTAAAGGGAAAGAAGTGTGCATAAGAAATATGTAAAGGGAAAGAAGTGTGCATAAGAAATATGTAAAGGGAAAGAAGTGTGCATAAGAAATATGTAAAGGGAAAGAAGTGTGCATAAGAAATATGTAAAGGGAAAGAAGTGTGCATAAGAAATATGTAAAGGGAAAGAAGTGTGCATAAGAAATATGTAAAGGGAAAGAAGTGTGCATAAGAAATATGTAAAGGGAAAGAAGTGTGCATAAGAAATATGTAAAGGGAAAGAAGTGTGCATAAGAAATATGTAAAGGGAAAGAAGTGTGCATAAGAAATATGTAAAGGGAAAGAAGTGTGCATAAGAAATATGTAAAGGGAAAGAAGTGTGCATAAGAAATATGTAAAGGGAAAGAAGTGTGCATAAGAAATATGTAAAGGGAAAGAAGTGTGCATAAGACATATGTAAAGGGAAAGAAGTGTGCATAAGAAATAAACACATGATGTGGGAACAAGCCCTCGAGTTAAATATGTAAAGGGAAAGAAGTGTGCATAAGAAATATGTAAAGGGAAAGAAGTGTGCATAAGAAATATGTAAAGGGAAAGAAGTGTGCATAAGAAATATGTAAAGGGAAAGAAGTGTGCATAAGAAATATGTAAAGGGAAAGAAGTGTGCATAAGAAATATGTAAAGGGAAAGAAGTGTGCATAAGAAATATGTAAAGGGAAAGAAGTGTGCATAAGAAATATGTAAAGGGAAAGAAGTGTGCATAAGAAATATGTAAAGGGAAAGAAGTGTGCATACAAAATATGTAAAGGGAAAGAAGTGTGCATAAGAAATATGTAAAGGGAAATAAGTGTGCATAAGAAATATGTAAAGGGAAAGAAGTGTGCATAAGAAATATGTAAAGGGAAAGAAGTGTGCATAAGAAATATGTAAAGGGAAAGAAGTGTGCATAAGAAATATGTAAAGGGAAAGAAGTGTGCATAAGAAATATGTAAAGGGAAAGAAGTGTGCATAAGAAATATGTAAAGGGAAAGAAGTGTGCATAAGAAATATGTAAAGGGAAAGAAGTGTGCATAAGAAATATGTAAAGGGAAAGAAGTGTGCATAAGAAATATGTAAAGGGAAAGAAGTGTGCATAAGAAATATGTAAAGGGAAAGAAGTGTGCATAAGAAATATGTAAAGGGAAAGAAGTGTGCATAAGAAATATGTAAAGGGAAAGAAGTGTGCATAAGAAATATGTAAAGGGAAAGAAGTGTGCATAAGAAATATGTAAAGGGAAAGAAGTGTGCATAAGAAATATGTAAAGGGAAAGAAGTGTGCATAAGGAATATGTAAAGGGAAAGAAGTGTGCATAAGAAATATGTAAAGGGAAAGAAGTGTGCATAAGAAATATGTAAAGGGAAAGAAGTGTGCATAAGAAATATGTAAAGGGAAAGAAGTGTACATAAGAAATATGTAAAGGGAAATAAGTGTGCATAAGAAATATGTAAAGGGAAAGAAGTGTGCATAAGAAATATGTAAAGGGAAAGAAGTGTGCATAAGAAATATGTAAAGGGAAAGAAGTGTGCATAAGAAATATGTAAAGGGAAAGAAGTGTGCATAAGAAATATGTAAAGGGAAAGAAGTGTGCATAAGAAATATGTAAAGGGAAAGAAGTGTGCATAAGAAATATGTAAAGGGAAAGAAGTGTGCATAAGAAATATGTAAAGGGAAAGAAGTGTGCATAAGAAATATGTAAAGGGAAAGAAGTGTGCATAAGAAATATGTAAAGGGAAAGAAGTGTGCATAAGAAATATGTAAAGGGAAAGAAGTGTGCATAAGAAATATGTAAAGGGAAAGAAGTGTGCATAAGAAATATGTAAAGGGAAAGAAGTGTGCATAAGAAATATGTAAAGGGAAAGAAGTGTGCATAAGAAATATGTAAAGGGAAAGAAGTGTGCATAAGGAATATGTAAAGGGAAAGAAGTGTGCATAAGAAATATGTAAAGGGAAAGAAGTGTGCATTAGAAATATGTAAAGGGAAAGAAGTGTGCATAAGAAATATGTAAAGGGAAAGAAGTGTGCATAAGAAATATGTAAAGGGAAAGAAGTGTGCATAAGAAATATGTAAAGGGAAAGAAGTGTGCATAAGAAATATGTAAAGGGAAAGAAGTGTGCATAAGAAATATGTAAAGGGAAAGAAGTGTGCATAAGAAATATGTAAAGGGAAAGAAGTGTGCATAAGAAATATGTAAAGGGAAATAAGTGTGCATAAGAAATATGTAAAGGGAAAGAAGTGTGCATAAGAAATATGTAAAGGGAAAGAAGTGTGCATAAGAAATATGTAAAGGGAAAGAAGTGTGCATAAGAAATATGTAAAGGGAAAGAAGTGTGCATAAGAAATATGTAAAGGGAAAGAAGTGTGCATAAGAAATATGTAAAGGGAAAGAAGTGTGCATAAGAAATATGTAAAGGGAAAGAAGTGTGCATAAGAAATATGTAAAGGGAAAGAAGTGTGCATAAGAAATATGTAAAGGGAAAGAAGTGTGCATAAGAAATATGTAAAGGGAAAGAAGTGTGCATAAGAAATATGTAAAGGGAAAGAAGTGTGCATAAGAAATATGTAAAGGGAAAGAAGTGTGCATAAGAAATATGTAAAGGGAAAGAAGTGTGCATAAGGAATATGTAAAGGGAAAGAAGTGTGCATAAGAAATATGTAAAGGGAAAGAAGTGTGCATAAGAAATATGTAAAGGGAAAGAAGTGTGCATAAGAAATATGTAAAGGGAAAGAAGTGTGCATAAGAAATATGTAAAGGGAAAGAAGTGTGCATAAGAAATATGTAAAGGGAAAGAAGTGTGCATAAGAAATATGTAAAGGGAAAGAAGTGTGCATAAGAAATATGTAAAGGGAAAGAAGTGTGCATAAGAAATATGTAAAGGGAAAGAAGTGTGCATAAGAAATATGTAAAGGGAAAGAAGTGTGCATAATAAATATGTAAAGGGAAAGAAGTGTGCATAAGAAATATGTAAAGGGAAAGAAGTGTGCATAAGAAATATGTAAAGGGAAAGAAGTGTGCATAAGAAATATGTAAAGGGAAAGAAGTGTGCATACGAAATATGTAAAGGGAAAGAAGTGTGCATAAGAAATATGTAAAGGGAAAGAAGTGTGCATAAGAAATATGTAAAGGGAAAGAAGTGTGCATAAGAAATATGTAAAGGGAAAGAAGTGTGCATAAGAAATATGTAAAGGGAAAGAAGTGTGCATAAGAAATATGTAAAGGGAAAGAAGTGTGCATAAGAAATATGTAAAGGGAAAGAAGTGTGCATAAGAAATATGTAAAGGGAAAGAAGTGTGCATAAGAAATATGTAAAGGGAAAGAAGTGTGCATAAGAAATATGTAAAGGGAAAGAAGTGTGCATAAGAAATATGTAAAGGGAAAGAAGTGTGCATAAGACATATGTAAAGGGAAAGAAGTGTGCATAAGAAATAAACACATGATGTGGGAACAAGCCCTCGAGTTAAATATGTAAAGGGAAAGAAGTGTGCATAAGAAATATGTAAAGGGAAAGAAGTGTGCATAAGAAATATGTAAAGGGAAAGAAGTGTGCATAAGAAATATGTAAAGGGAAAGAAGTGTGCATAAGAAATATGTAAAGGGAAAGAAGTGTGCATAAGAAATATGTAAAGGGAAAGAAGTGTGCATAAGACATATGTAAAGGGAAAGAAGTGTGCATAAGAAATAAACACATGATGTGGGAACAAGCCCTCGAGTTAAATATGTAAAGGGAAAGAAGTGTGCATAAGAAATATGTAAAGGGAAAGAAGTGTGCATAAGAAATATGTAAAGGGAAAGAAGTGTGCATAAGAAATATGTAAAGGGAAAGAAGTGTGCATAAGAAATATGTAAAGGGAAAGAAGTGTGCATAAGAAATATGTAAAGGGAAAGAAGTGTGCATAAGAAATATGTAAAGGGAAAGAAGTGTGCATAAGAAATATGTAAAGGGAAAGATGTGTGCATAAGAAATATGTAAAGGGAAAGAAGTGTGCATAAGAAATATGTAAAGGGAAAGAAGTGTGCATAAGAAATATGTAAAGGGAAAGAAGTGTGCATAAGAAATATGTAAAGGGAAAGAAGTGTGCATAAGAAATATGTAAAGGGAAAGAAGTGTGCATAAGAAATATGTAAAGGGAAAGAAGTGTGCATAAGAAATATGTAAAGGGAAAGAAGTGTGCATAAGAAATATGTAAAGGGAAAGAAGTGTGCATAAGAAATATGTAAAGGGAAAGAAGTGTGCATAAGAAATATGTAAAGGGAAAGAAGTGTGCATAAGAAATATGTAAAGGGAAAGAAGTGTGCATAAGAAATATGTAAAGGGAAAGAAGTGTGCATAAGAAATATGTAAAGGGAAAGAAGTGTGCATAAGAAATATGTAAAGGGAAAGAAGTGTGCATAAGAAATATGTAAAGGGAAAGAAGTGTGCATAAGAAATATGTAAAGGGAAAGAAGTGTGCATAAGAAATATGTAAAGGGAAAGAAGTGTGCATAAGAAATATGTAAAGGGAAAGAAGTGTGCATAAGGAATATGTAAAGGGAAAGAAGTGTGCATAAGAAATATGTAAAGGGAAAGAAGTGTGCATAAGAAATATGTAAAGGGAAAGAAGTGTGCATAAGAAATATGTAAAGGGAAAGAAGTGTGCATAAGAAATATGTAAAGGGAAAGAAGTGTGCATAAGAAATATGTAAAGGGAAAGAAGTGTGCATAAGAAATATGTAAAGGGAAAGAAGTGTGCATAAGAAATATGTAAAGGGAAAGAAGTGTGCATAAGAAATATGTAAAGGGAAAGAAGTGTGCATAAGAAATATGTAAAGGGAAATAAGTGTGCATAAGAAATATGTAAAGGGAAAGAAGTGTGCATAAGAAATATGTAAAGGGAAAGAAGTGTGCATAAGAAATATGTAAAGGGAAAGAAGTGTGCATAAGAAATATGTAAAGGGAAAGAAGTGTGCATAAGAAATATGTAAAGGGAAAGAAGTGTGCATAAGAAATATGTAAAGGGAAAGAAGTGTGCATAAGAAATATGTAAAGGGAAAGAAGTGTGCATAAGAAATATGTAAAGGGAAAGAAGTGTGCATAAGAAATATGTAAAGGGAAAGAAGTGTGCATAAGAAATATGTAAAGGGAAAGAAGTGTGCATAAGAAATATGTAAAGGGAAAGAAGTGTGCATAAGAAATATGTAAAGGGAAAGAAGTGTGCATAAGAAATATGTAAAGGGAAAGAAGTGTGCATAAGAAATATGTAAAGGGAAAGAAGTGTGCATAAGGAATATGTAAAGGGAAAGAAGTGTGCATAAGAAATATGTAAAGGGAAAGAAGTGTGCATAAGAAATATGTAAAGGGAAAGAAGTGTGCATAAGAAATATGTAAAGGGAAAGAAGTGTGCATAAGAAATATGTAAAGGGAAAGAAGTGTGCATAAGAAATATGTAAAGGGAAAGAAGTGTGCATAAGAAATATGTAAAGGGAAAGAAGTGTGCATAAGAAATATGTAAAGGGAAAGAAGTGTGCATAAGAAATATGTAAAGGGAAAGAAGTGTGCATAAGAAATATGTAAAGGGAAAGAAGTGTGCATAAGAAATATGTAAAGGGAAAGAAGTGTGCATAAGAAATATGTAAAGGGAAAGAAGTGTGCATAAGAAATATGTAAAGGGAAAGAAGTGTGCATAAGAAATAAACACATGATGTGGGAACAAGCCCTCGAGTTAAATATGTAAAGGGAAAGAAGTGTGCATAAGAAATATGTAAAGGGAAAGAAGTGTGCATAAGAAATATGTAAAGGGAAAGAAGTGTGCATAAGAAATATGTAAAGGGAAAGAAGTGTGCATAAGAAATATGTAAAGGGAAAGAAGTGTGCATAAGAAATATGTAAAGGGAAAGAAGTGTGCATAAGAAATATGTAAAGGGAAAGAAGTGTGCATAAGAAATATGTAAAGGGAAAGAAGTGTGCATAAGAAATATGTAAAGGGAAATAAGTGTGCATAAGAAATATGTAAAGGGAAAGAAGTGTGCATAAGAAATATGTAAAGGGAAAGAAGTGTGCATAAGAAATATGTAAAGGGAAAGAAGTGTGCATAAGAAATATGTAAAGGGAAAGAAGTGTGCATAAGAAATATGTAAAGGAAAAGAAGTGTGCATAAGAAATATGTAAAGGGAAAGAAGTGTGCATAAGAAATATGTAAAGGGAAAGAAGTGTGCATAAGAAATATGTAAAGGGAAAGAAGTGTGCATAAGAAATATGTAAAGAGAAAGAAGTGTGCATAAGAAATATGTAAAGGGAAAGAAGTGTGCATAAGAAATATGTAAAGGGAAAGAAGTGTGCATAAGAAATATGTAAAGGGAAAGAAGTGTGCATAAGAAATATGTAAAGGGAAAGAAGTGTGCATAAGAAATATGTAAAGGGAAAGAAGTGTGCATAAGAAATATGTAAAGGGAAAGAAGTGTGCATAAGAAATATGTAAAGGGAAAGAAGTGTGCATAAGAAATATGTAAAGGGAAAGAAGTGTGCATAAGAAATATGTAAAGGGAAAGAAGTGTGCATAAGAAATATGTAAAGGGAAAGAAGTGTGCATAAGAAATATGTAAAGGGAAAGAAGTGTGCATAAGAAATATGTAAAGGGAAAGAAGTGTGCATAAGAAATATGTAAAGGGAAAGAAGTGTGCATAAGACATATGTAAAGGGAAAGAAGTGTGCATAAGAAATAAACACATGATGTGGGAACAAGCCCTCGAGTTAAATATGTAAAGGGAAAGAAGTGTGCATAAGAAATATGTAAAGGGAAAGAAGTGTGCATAAGAAATATGTAAAGGGAAAGAAGTGTGCATAAGAAATATGTAAAGGGAAAGAAGTGTGCATAAGAAATATGTAAAGGGAAAGAAGTGTGCATAAGAAATATGTAAAGGGAAAGAAGTGTGCATAAGACATATGTAAAGGGAAAGAAGTGTGCATAAGAAATAAACACATGATGTGGGAACAAGCCCTCGAGTTAAATATGTAAAGGGAAAGAAGTGTGCATAAGAAATATGTAAAGGGAAAGAAGTGTGCATAAGAAATATGTAAAGGGAAAGAAGTGTGCATAAGAAATATGTAAAGAGAAAGAAGTGTGCATAAGAAATATGTAAAGGGAAAGAAGTGTGCATAAGAAATATGTAAAGGGAAAGAAGTGTGCATAAGAAATATGTAAAGGGAAAGAAGTGTGCATAAGAAATATGTAAAGGGAAAGAAGTGTGCATAAGAAATATGTAAAGGGAAAGAAGTGTGCATAAGAAATATGTAAAGGGAAAGAAGTGTGCATAAGAAATATGTAAAGGGAAAGAAGTGTGCATAAGAAATATGTAAAGGGAAAGAAGTGTGCATAAGAAATATGTAAAGGGAAAGAAGTGTGCATAAGAAATATGTAAAGGGAAAGAAGTGTGCATAAGAAATATGTAAAGGGAAAGAAGTGTGCATAAGAAATATGTAAAGGGAAAGAAGTGTGCATAAGAAATATGTAAAGGGAAAGAAGTGTGCATAAGACATATGTAAAGGGAAAGAAGTGTGCATAAGAAATAAACACATGATGTGGGAACAAGCCCTCGAGTTAAATATGTAAAGGGAAAGAAGTGTGCATAAGAAATATGTAAAGGGAAAGAAGTGTGCATAAGAAATATGTAAAGGGAAAGAAGTGTGCATAAGAAATATGTAAAGGGAAAGAAGTGTGCATAAGAAATATGTAAAGGGAAAGAAGTGTGCATAAGAAATATGTAAAGGGAAAGAAGTGTGCATAAGACATATGTAAAGGGAAAGAAGTGTGCATAAGAAATAAACACATGATGTGGGAACAAGCCCTCGAGTTAAATATGTAAAGGGAAAGAAGTGTGCATAAGAAATATGTAAAGGGAAAGAAGTGTGCATAAGAAATATGTAAAGGGAAAGAAGTGTGCATAAGAAATATGTAAAGGGAAAGAAGTGTGCATAAGAAATATGTAAAGGGAAAGAAGTGTGCATAAGAAATATGTAAAGGGAAAGAAGTGTGCATAAGAAATATGTAAAGGGAAAGAAGTGTGCATAAGAAATATGTAAAGGGAAAGAAGTGTGCATAAGAAATATGTAAAGGGAAAGAAGTGTGCATAAGAAATATGTAAAGGGAAAGAAGTGTGCATAAGAAATATGTAAAGGGAAAGAAGTGTGCATAAGAAATATGTAAAGGGAAAGAAGTGTGCATAAGAAATATGTAAAGGGAAATAAGTGTGCATAAGAAATATGTAAAGGGAAAGAAGTGTGCATAAGAAATATGTAAAGGGAAAGAAGTGTGCATAAGAAATATGTAAAGGGAAAGAAGTGTGCATAAGAAATATGTAAAGGGAAAGAAGTGTGCATAAGAAATATGTAAAGGAAAAGAAGTGTGCATAAGAAATATGTAAAGGGAAAGAAGTGTGCATAAGAAATATGTAAAGGGAAAGAAGTGTGCATAAGAAATATGTAAAGGGAAAGAAGTGTGCATAAGAAATATGTAAAGGGAAAGAAGTGTGCATAAGAAATATGTAAAGGGAAAGAAGTGTGCATAAGAAATATGTAAAGGGAAAGAAGTGTGCATAAGAAATATGTAAAGGGAAAGAAGTGTGCATAAGAAATATGTAAAGGGAAAGAAGTGTGCATAAGAAATATGTAAAGGGAAAGAAGTGTGCATAAGAAATATGTAAAGGGAAAGAAGTGTGCATAAGAAATATGTAAAGGGAAAGAAGTGTGCATAAGAAATATGTAAAGGGAAAGAAGTGTGCATAAGACATATGTAAAGGGAAAGAAGTGTGCATAAGAAATAAACACATGATGTGGGAACAAGCCCTCGAGTTAAATATGTAAAGGGAAAGAAGTGTGCATAAGAAATATGTAAAGGGAAAGAAGTGTGCATAAGAAATATGTAAAGGGAAAGAAGTGTGCATAAGAAATATGTAAAGGGAAAGAAGTGTGCATAAGAAATATGTAAAGGGAAAGAAGTGTGCATAAGAAATATGTAAAGGGAAAGAAGTGTGCATAAGACATATGTAAAGGGAAAGAAGTGTGCATAAGAAATAAACACATGATGTGGGAACAAGCCCTCGAGTTAAATATGTAAAGGGAAAGAAGTGTGCATAAGAAATATGTAAAGGGAAAGAAGTGTGCATAAGAAATATGTAAAGGGAAAGAAGTGTGCATAAGAAATATGTAAAGGGAAAGAAGTGTGCATAAGAAATATGTAAAGGGAAAGAAGTGTGCATAAGAAATATGTAAAGGGAAAGAAGTGTGCATAAGAAATATGTAAAGGGAAAGAAGTGTGCATAAGAAATATGTAAAGGGAAAGAAGTGTGCATAAGAAATATGTAAAGGGAAAGAAGTGTGCATAAGAAATATGTAAAGGGAAAGAAGTGTGCATAAGAAATATGTAAAGGGAAAGAAGTGTGCATAAGAAATATGTAAAGGGAAAGAAGTGTGCATAAGAAATATGTAAAGGGAAATAAGTGTGCATAAGAAATATGTAAAGGGAAAGAAGTGTGCATAAGAAATATGTAAAGGGAAAGAAGTGTGCATAAGAAATATGTAAAGGGAAAGAAGTGTGCATAAGAAATATGTAAAGGGAAAGAAGTGTGCATAAGAAATATGTAAAGGAAAAGAAGTGTGCATAAGAAATATGTAAAGGGAAAGAAGTGTGCATAAGAAATATGTAAAGGGAAAGAAGTGTGCATAAGAAATATGTAAAGGGAAAGAAGTGTGCATAAGAAATATGTAAAGGGAAAGAAGTGTGCATAAGAAATATGTAAAGGGAAAGAAGTGTGCATAAGAAATATGTAAAGGGAAAGAAGTGTGCATAAGAAATATGTAAAGGGAAAGAAGTGTGCATAAGAAATATGTAAAGGGAAAGAAGTGTGCATAAGAAATATGTAAAGGGAAAGAAGTGTGCATAAGAAATATGTAAAGGGAAAGAAGTGTGCATAAGAAATATGTAAAGGGAAAGATGTGTGCATAAGAAATATGTAAAGGGAAAGAAGTGTGCATAAGAAATATGTAAAGGGAAAGAAGTGTGCATAAGAAATATGTAAAGGGAAAGAAGTGTGCATAAGAAATATGTAAAGGGAAAGAAGTGTGCATAAGAAATATGTAAAGGGAAAGAAGTGTGCATAAGAAATATGTAAAGGGAAAGAAGTGTGCATAAGAAATATGTAAAGGGAAAGATGTGTGCATAAGAAATATGTAAAGGGAAAGAAGTGTGCATAAGAAATATGTAAAGGGAAAGAAGTGTGCATAAACAATATGTAAAGGGAAAGAAGTGTGCATAAGAAATATGTAAAGGGAAAGAAGTGTGCATAAGAAATATGTAAAGGGAAAGAAGTGTGCATAAGAAATATGTAAAGGGAAAGAAGTGTGCATAAGAAATATGTAAAGGGAAAGAAGTGTGCATAAGAAATATGTAAAGGGAAAGAAGTGTGCATAAGAAATATGTAAAGGGAAAGAAGTGTGCATAAGAAATATGTAAAGGGAAAGAAGTGTGCATAAGACATATGTAAAGGGAAAGAAGTGTGCATAAGAAATAAACACATGATGTGGGAACAAGCCCTCGAGTTAAATATGTAAAGGGAAAGAAGTGTGCATAAGAAATATGTAAAGGGAAAGAGGTGTGCATAAGAAATATGTAAAGGGAAAGAAGTGTGCATAAGAAATATGTAAAGGGAAAGAAGTGTGCATAAGAAATATGTAAAGGGAAAGAAGTGTGCATAAGAAATATGTAAAGGGAAAGAAGTGTGCATAAGAAATATGTAAAGGGAAAGAAGTGTGCATAAGAAATATGTAAAGGGAAAGAAGTGTGCATAAGAAATATGTAAAGGGAAAGAAGTGTGCATAAGAAATATGTAAAGGGAAAGAAGTGTGCATAAGAAATATGTAAAGGGAAAGAAGTGTGCATAAGAAATATGTAAAGGGAAAGAAGTGTGCATAAGACATATGTAAAGGGAAAGAAGTGTGCATAAGAAATAAACACATGATGTGGGAACAAGCCCTCGAGTTAAATATGTAAAGGGAAAGAAGTGTGCATAAGAAATATGTAAAGGGAAAGAAGTGTGCATAAGAAATATGTAAAGGGAAAGAAGTGTGCATAAGAAATATGTAAAGGGAAAGAAGTGTGCATAAGAAATATGTAAAGGGAAAGAAGTGTGCATAAGAAATATGTAAAGGGAAAGAAGTGTGCATAAGACATATGTAAAGGGAAAGAAGTGTGCATAAGAAATAAACACATGATGTGGGAACAAGCCCTCGAGTTAAATATGTAAAGGGAAAGAAGTGTGCATAAGAAATATGTAAAGGGAAAGAAGTGTGCATAAGAAATATGTAAAGGGAAAGAAGTGTGCATAAGAAATATGTAAAGGGAAAGAAGTGTGCATAAGAAATATGTAAAGGGAAAGAAGTGTGCATAAGAAATATGTAAAGGGAAAGAAGTGTGCATAAGAAATATGTAAAGGGAAAGAAGTGTGCATAAGAAATATGTAAAGGGAAAGAAGTGTGCATAAGAAATATGTAAAGGGAAAGAAGTGTGCATAAGAAATATGTAAAGGGAAAGAAGTGTGCATAAGAAATATGTAAAGGGAAAGAAGTGTGCATAAGAAATATGTAAAGGGAAATAAGTGTGCATAAGAAATATGTAAAGGGAAAGAAGTGTGCATAAGAAATATGTAAAGGGAAAGAAGTGTGCATAAGAAATATGTAAAGGGAAAGAAGTGTGCATAAGAAATATGTAAAGGGAAAGAAGTGTGCATAAGAAATATGTAAAGGGAAAGAAGTGTGCATAAGAAATATGTAAAGGGAAAGAAGTGTGCATAAGAAATATGTAAAGGGAAAGAAGTGTGCATAAGAAATATGTAAAGGGAAAGAAGTGTGCATAAGAAATATGTAAAGGGAAAGAAGTGTGCATAAGAAATATGTAAAGGGAAAGAAGTGTGCATAAGAAATATGTAAAGGGAAAGAAGTGTGCATAAGAAATATGTAAAGGGAAAGAAGTGTGCATAAGAAATATGTAAAGGGAAAGAAGTGTGCATAAGAAATATGTAAAGGGAAAGATGTGTGCATAAGAAATATGTAAAGGGAAAGAAGTGTGCATAAGAAATATGTAAAGGGAAAGAAGTGTGCATAAGAAATATGTAAAGGGAAAGAAGTGTGCATAAGAAATATGTAAAGGGAAAGAAGTGTGCATAAGAAATATGTAAAGGGAAAGAAGTGTGCATAAGAAATATGTAAAGGGAAAGAAGTGTGCATAAGAAATATGTAAAGGGAAAGATGTGTGCATAAGAAATATGTAAAGGGAAAGAAGTGTGCATAAGAAATATGTAAAGGGAAAGAAGTGTGCATAAACAATATGTAAAGGGAAAGAAGTGTGCATAAGAAATATGTAAAGGGAAAGAAGTGTGCATAAGAAATATGTAAAGGGAAAGAAGTGTGCATAAGAAATATGTAAAGGGAAAGAAGTGTGCATAAGAAATATGTAAAGGGAAAGAAGTGTGCATAAGAAATATGTAAAGGGAAAGAAGTGTGCATAAGAAATATGTAAAGGGAAAGAAGTGTGCATAAGAAATATGTAAAGGGAAAGAAGTGTGCATAAGACATATGTAAAGGGAAAGAAGTGTGCATAAGAAATAAACACATGATGTGGGAACAAGCCCTCGAGTTAAATATGTAAAGGGAAAGAAGTGTGCATAAGAAATATGTAAAGGGAAAGAAGTGTGCATAAGAAATATGTAAAGGGAAAGAAGTGTGCATAAGAAATATGTAAAGGGAAAGAAGTGTGCATAAGAAATATGTAAAGGGAAAGAAGTGTGCATAAGAAATATGTAAAGGGAAAGAAGTGTGCATAAGAAATATGTAAAGGGAAAGAAGTGTGCATAAGAAATATGTAAAGGGAAAGAAGTGTGCATAAGAAATATGTAAAGGGAAAGAAGTGTGCATAAGAAATATGTAAAGGGAAAGAAGTGTGCATAGGAAATATGTAAAGGGAAAGAAGTGTGCATAAGAAATATGTAAAGGGAAAGAAGTGTGCATAAGAAATATGTAAAGGGAAAGAAGTGTGCATAAGAAATATGTAAAGGGAAATAAGTGTGCATAAGAAATATGTAAAGGGAAAGAAGTGTGCATAAGAAATATGTAAAGGGAAAGAAGTGTGCATAAGAAATATGTAAAGGGAAAGAAGTGTGCATAAGAAATATGTAAAGGGAAAGAAGTGTGCATAAGAAATATGTAAAGGGAAAGAAGTGTGCATAAGAAATATGTAAAGGGAAAGAAGTGTGCATAAGAAATATGTAAAGGGAAAGAAGTGTGCATAAGAAATATGTAAAGGGAAAGAAGTGTGCATAAGAAATATGTAAAGGGAAAGAAGTGTGCATAAGAAATATGTAAAGGGAAAGAAGTGTGCATAAGAAATATGTAAAGGGAAAGAAGTGTGCATAAGAAATATGTAAAGGGAAAGAAGTGTGTATAAGAAATATGTAAAGGGAAAGAAGTGTGCATAAGAAATATGTAAAGGGAAAGAAGTGTGCATAAGAAATATGTAAAGGGAAAGAAGTGTGCATAAGAAATATGTAAAGGGAAAGAAGTGTGCATAAGAAATATGTAAAGGGAAAGAAGTGTGCATAAGAAATATGTAAAGGGAAAGAAGTGTGCATAAGAAATATGTAAAGGGAAAGAAGTGTGCATAAGAAATATGTAAAGGGAAAGAAGTGTGCATAATAAATATGTAAAGGGAAAGAAGTGTGCATAAGAAATATGTAAAGGGAAAGAAGTGTGCATAAGAAATATGTAAAGGGAAAGAAGTGTGCATAAGAAATATGTAAAGGGAAAGAAGTGTGCATAAGAAATATGTAAAGGGAAAGAAGTGTGCATAAGAAATATGTAAAGGGAAAGAAGTGTGCATAAGAAATATGTAAAGGGAAAGAAGTGTGCATAAGAAATATGTAAAGGAAAAGAAGTGTGCATAAGAAATATGTAAAGGGAAAGAAGTGTGCATAAGAAATATGTAAAGGGAAAGAAGTGTGCATAAGAAATATGTAAAGGGAAAGATGTGTGCATAAGAAATATGTAAAGGGAAAGAAGTGTGCATAAGAAATATGTAAAGGGAAAGAAGTGTGCATAAACAATATGTAAAGGGAAAGAAGTGTGCATAAACAATATGTAAAGGGAAAGAAGTGTGCATAAGAAATATGTAAAGGGAAAGAAGTGTGCATAAGAAATATGTAAAGGGAAAGAAGTGTGCATAAGAAATATGTAAAGGGAAAGAAGTGTGCATAAGAAATTTGTAAAGGGAAAGAAGTGTGCATAAGAAATATGTAAAGGGAAAAAAGTGTGCATAAGAAATATGTAAAGGGAAAGAAGTGTGCATAAGACATATGTAAAGGGAAAGAAGTGTGCATAAGAAATAAACACATGATGTGGGAACAAGCCCTCGAGTTAAATATGTAAAGGGAAAGAAGTGTGCCTAAGAAATATGTAAAGGGAAAGAAGTGTGCATAAGAAATATGTAAAGGGAAAGAAGTGTGCATAAGAAATATGTAAAGGGAAAGAAGTGTGCATAAGAAATATGTAAAGGGAAAGAAGTGTGCATAAGAAATATGTAAAGGGAAAGAAGTGTGCATAAGAAATATGTAAAGGGAAAGAAGTGTGCATAAGAAATATGTAAAGGGAAAGAAGTGTGCATAAGAAATATGTAAAGGGAAAGAAGTGTGCATAAGAAATATGTAAAGGGAAAGAAGTGTGCATAGGAAATATGTAAAGGGAAAGAAGTGTGCATAAGAAATATGTAAAGGGAAAGAAGTGTGCATAAGAAATATGTAAAGGGAAAGAAGTGTGCATAAGAAATATGTAAAGGGAAATAAGTGTGCATAAGAAATATGTAAAGGGAAAGAAGTGTGCATAAGAAATATGTAAAGGGAAAGAAGTGTGCATAAGAAATATGTAAAGGGAAAGAAGTGTGCATAAGAAATATGTAAAGGGAAAGAAGTGTGCATAAGAAATATGTAAAGGGAAAGAAGTGTGCATAAGAAATATGTAAAGGGAAAGAAGTGTGCATAAGAAATATGTAAAGGGAAAGAAGTGTGCATAAGAAATATGTAAAGGGAAAGAAGTGTGCATAAGAAATATGTAAAGGGAAAGAAGTGTGCATAAGAAATATGTAAAGGGAAAGAAGTGTGCATAAGAAATATGTAAAGGGAAAGAAGTGTGCATAAGAAATATGTAAAGGGAAAGAAGTGTGCATAAGAAATATGTAAAGGGAAAGAAGTGTGCATAAGAAATATGTAAAGGGAAAGAAGTGTGCATAAGAAATATGTAAAGGGAAAGAAGTGTGCATAAGAAATATGTAAAGGGAAAGAAGTGTGCATAAGAAATATGTAAAGGGAAAGAAGTGTGCATAAGAAATATGTAAAGGGAAAGAAGTGTGCATAAGAAATATGTAAAGGGAAAGAAGTGTGCATAAGAAATATGTAAAGGGAAAGAAGTGTGCATAAGAAATATGTAAAGGGAAAGAAGTGTGCATAAGAAATATGTAAAGGGAAAGAAGTGTGCATAAGAAATATGTAAAGGGAAAGAAGTGTGCATAAGAAATATGTAAAGGGAAAGAAGTGTGCATAAGAAATATGTAAAGGGAAAGAAGTGTGCATAAGAAATATGTAAAGGGAAAGAAGTGTGCATAAGAAATATGTAAAGGGAAAGAAGTGTGCATAAGAAATATGTAAAGGAAAAGAAGTGTGCATAAGAAATATGTAAAGGGAAAGAAGTGTGCATAAGAAATATGTAAAGGGAAAGAAGTGTGCATAAGAAATATGTAAAGGGAAAGAAGTGTGCATAAGAAATATGTAAAGGGAAAGAAGTGTGCATAAGAAATATGTAAAGGGAAAGAAGTGTGCATAAGAAATATGTAAAGGGAAAGAAGTGTGCATAAGAAATATGTAAAGGGAAAGAAGTGTGCATAAGAAATATGTAAAGAGAAAGAAGTGTGCATAAGAAATATGTAAAGGGAAAGAAGTGTGCATAAGAAATATGTAAAGGGAAAGAAGTGTGCATAAGAAATATGTAAAGGGAAAGAAGTGTGCATAAGAAATAAACACATGATGTGGGAACAAGCCCTCGAGTTAAATATGTAAAGGGAAAGAAGTGTGCATAAGAAATATGTAAAGGGAAAGAAGTGTGCATAAGAAATATGTAAAGGGAAAGAAGTGTGCATAAGAAATATGTAAAGGGAAAGAAGTGTGCATAAGAAATATGTAAAGGGAAAGAAGTGTGCATAAGAAATATGTAAAGGGAAAGAAGTGTGCATAAGAAATATGTAAAGGGAAAGAAGTGTGCATAAGAAATATGTAAAGGGAAAGAAGTGTGCATAAGAAATATGTAAAGGGAAAGAAGTGTGCATAAGAAATATGTAAAGGGAAAGAAGTGTGCATAAGAAATATGTAAAGGGAAAGAAGTGTGCATAAGAAATATGTAAAGGGAAAGAAGTGTGCATAAGAAATATGTAAAGGGAAAGAAGTGTGCATAAGAAATATGTAAAGGGAAAGAAGTGTGCATAAGAAATATGTAAAGGGAAAGAAGTGTGCATAAGAAATATGTAAAGGGAAAGAAGTGTGCATAAGAAATATGTAAAGGGAAAGAAGTGTGCATAAGAAATATGTAAAGGGAAAGAAGTGTGCATAAGAAATATGTAAAGGGAAAGAAGTGTGCATAAGAAATATGTAAAGGGAAAGAAGTGTGCATAAGAAATATGTAAAGGGAAAGAAGTGTGCATAAGAAATATGTAAAGGGAAAGAAGTGTGCATAAGAAATATGTAAAGGGAAAGAAGTGTGCATAAGAAATATGTAAAGGGAAAGAAGTGTGCATAAGAAATATGTAAAGGGAAAGAAGTGTGCATAAGAAATATGTAAAGGGAAAGAAGTGTGCATAAGAAATATGTAAAGGGAAAGATGTGTGCATAATAAATATGTAAAGGGAAAGAAGTGTGCATAAGAAATATGTAAAGGGAAAGAAGTGTGCATAAGAAATATGTAAAGGGAAAGAAGTGTGCATAAGAAATATGTAAAGGGAAAGAAGTGTGCATAAGAAATATGTAAAGGGAAAGAAGTGTGCATAAGAAATATGTAAAGGGAAAGAAGTGTGCATAAGAAATATGTAAAGGGAAAGAAGTGTGCATAAGAAATATGTAAAGGGAAAGAAGTGTGCATAAGAAATATGTAAAGGGAAAGAAGTGTGCATAAGAAATATGTAAAGGGAAAGAAGTGTGCATAAGAAATATGTAAAGGGAAAGAAGTGTGCATAAGAAATATGTAAAGGGAAAGAAGTGTGCATAAGAAATATGTAAAGGGAAAGAAGTGTGCATAAGAAATATGTAAAGGGAAAGAAGTGTGCATAAGAAATATGTAAAGGGAAAGAAGTGTGCATAAGAAATATGTAAAGGGAAAGAAGTGTGCATAAGACATATGTAAAGGGAAAGAAGTGTGCATAAGAAATAAACACATGATGTGGGAACAAGCCCTCGAGTTAAATATGTAAAGGGAAAGAAGTGTGCATAAGAAATATGTAAAGGGAAAGAAGTGTGCATAAGAAATATGTAAAGGGAAAGAAGTGTGCATAAGAAATATGTAAAGGGAAAGAAGTGTGCATAAGAAATATGTAAAGGGAAAGAAGTGTGCATAAGAAATATGTAAAGGGAAAGAAGTGTGCATAAGAAATATGTAAAGGGAAAGAAGTGTGCATAAGAAATATGTAAAGGGAAAGAAGTGTGCATAAGAAATATGTAAAGGGAAAGAAGTGTGCATAAGAAATATGTAAAGGGAAAGAAGTGTGCATAAGAAATATGTAAAGGGAAAGAAGTGTGCATAAGAAATATGTAAAGGGAAAGAAGTGTGCATAAGAAATATGTAAAGGGAAAGAAGTGTGCATAAGAAATATGTAAAGGGAAAGAAGTGTGCATAAGAAATATGTAAAGGGAAAGAAGTGTGCATAAGAAATATGTAAAGGGAAAGAAGTGTGCATAAGAAATATGTAAAGGGAAAGAAGTGTGCATAATAAATAAGTAAAGGGAAAGAAGTGTGCATAAGAAATATGTAAAGGGAAAGAAGTGTGCATAAGAAATATGTAAAGGGAAAGAAGTGTGCATAAGAAATATGTAAAGGGAAAGAAGTGTGCATAAGAAATATGTAAAGGGAAAGAAGTGTGCATAAGAAATATGTAAAGGGAGAGAAGTGTGCATAATAAATATGTAAAGGGAAAGAAGTGTGCATAAGAAATATGTAAAGGGAAAGAAGTGTGCATAAGAAATATGTAAAGGGAAAGAAGTGTGCATAAGAAATATGTAAAGGGAAAGAAGTGTGCATAAGAAATATGTAAAGGGAAAGAAGTGTGCATAAGAAATATGTAAAGGGAAAGAAGTGTGCATAAGACATATGTAAAGGGAAAGAAGTGTGCATAAGAAATAAACACATGATGTGGGAACAAGCCCTCGAGTTAAATATGTAAAGGGAAAGAAGTGTGCATAAGAAATATGTAAAGGGAAAGAAGTGTGCATAAGAAATATGTAAAGGGAAAGAGGTGTGCATAAGAAATATGTAAAGGGAAAGAAGTGTGCATAAGAAATATGTAAAGGGAAAGAAGTGTGCATAAGAAATATGTAAAGGGAAAGAAGTGTGCATAAGAAATATGTAAAGGGAAAGAAGTGTGCATAAGAAATATGTAAAGGGAAAGAAGTGTGCATAAGAAATATGTAAAGGGAAAGAAGTGTGCATAAGAAATATGTAAAGGGAAAGAAGTGTGCATAAGAAATATGTAAAGGGAAAGAAGTGTGCATAAGAAATATGTAAAGGGAAAGAAGTGTGCATAAGAAATATGTAAAGGGAAAGAAGTGTGCATAAGAAATATGTAAAGGGAAAGAAGTGTGCATAAGAAATATGTAAAGGGAAAGAAGTGTGCATAAGAAATATGTAAAGGGAAAGAAGTGTGCATAAGAAATATGTAAAGGGAAAGAAGTGTGCATAAGAAATATGTAAAGGGAAAGAAGTGTGCATAAGAAATATGTAAAGGGAAAGATGTGTGCATAATAAATATGTAAAGGGAAAGAAGTGTGCATAAGAAATATGTAAAGGGAAAGAAGTGTGCATAAGAAATATGTAAAGGGAAAGAAGTGTGCATAAGAAATATGTAAAGGGAAAGAAGTGTGCATAAGAAATATGTAAAGGGAAAGAAGTGTGCATAAGAAATATGTAAAGGGAAAGAAGTGTGCATAAGAAATATGTAAAGGGAAAGAAGTGTGCATAAGAAATATGTAAAGGGAAAGAAGTGTGCATAAGAAATATGTAAAGGGAAAGAAGTGTGCATAAGAAATATGTAAAGGGAAAGAAGTGTGCATAAGAAATATGTAAAGGGAAAGAAGTGTGCATAAGAAATATGTAAAGGGAAAGAAGTGTGCATAAGAAATATGTAAAGGGAAAGAAGTGTGCATAAGAAATATGTAAAGGGAAAGAAGTGTGCATAAGAAATATGTAAAGGGAAAGAAGTGTGCATAAGAAATATGTAAAGGGAAAGAAGTGTGCATAAGAAATATGTAAAGGGAAAGAAGTGTGCATAAGAAATAAACACATGATGTGGGAACAAGCCCTCGAGTTAAATATGTAAAGGGAAAGAAGTGTGCATAAGAAATATGTAAAGGGAAAGAAGTGTGCATAAGAAATATGTAAAGGGAAAGAGGTGTGCATAAGAAATATGTAAAGGGAAAGAAGTGTGCATAAGAAATATGTAAAGGGAAAGAAGTGTGCATAAGAAATATGTAAAGGGAAAGAAGTGTGCATAAGAAATATGTAAAGGGAAAGAAGTGTGCATAAGACATATGTAAAGGGAAAGAAGTGTGCATAAGAAATAAACACATGATGTGGGAACAAGCCCTCGAGTTAAATATGTAAAGGGAAAGAAGTGTGCATAAGAAATATGTAAAGGGAAAGAAGTGTGCATAAGAAATATGTAAAGGGAAAGAAGTGTGCATAAGAAATATGTAAAGGGAAAGAAGTGTGCATAAGAAATATGTAAAGGGAAAGAAGTGTGCATAAGAAATATGTAAAGGGAAAGAAGTGTGCATAAGAAATATGTAAAGGGAAAGAAGTGTGCATAAGAAATATGTAAAGGGAAAGAAGTGTGCATAAGAAATATGTAAAGGGAAAGAAGTGTGCATAAGAAATATGTAAAGGGAAAGAAGTGTGCATAAGAAATATGTAAAGGGAAAGAAGTGTGCATAAGAAATATGTAAAGGGAAATAAGTGTGCATAAGAAATATGTAAAGGGAAATAAGTGTGCATAAGAAATATGTAAAGGGAAAGAAGTGTGCATAAGAAATATGTAAAGGGAAAGAAGTGTGCATAAGAAATATGTAAAGGGAAAGAAGTGTGCATAAGAAATATGTAAAGGGAAAGAAGTGTGCATAAGAAATATGTAAAGGGAAAGAAGTGTGCATAAGAAATATGTAAAGGGAAAGAAGTGTGCATAAGAAATATGTAAAGGGAAAGAAGTGTGCATAAGAAATATGTAAAGGGAAAGAAGTGTGCATAAGAAATATGTAAAGGGAAAGAAGTGTGCATAAGAAATATGTAAAGGGAAAGAAGTGTGCATAAGAAATATGTAAAGGGAAAGAAGTGTGCATAAGAAATATGTAAAGGGAAAGAAGTGTGCATAAGAAATATGTAAAGGGAAAGAAGTGTGCATAAGAAATATGTAAAGGGAAAGAAGTGTGCATAAGAAATATGTAAAGGGAAAGAAGTGTGCATAAGAAATATGTAAAGGGAAAGAAGTGTGCATAAGAAATATGTAAAGGGAAAGAAGTGTGCATAAGAAATATGTAAAGGGAAAGAAGTGTGCATAAGACATATGTAAAGGGAAAGAAGTGTGCATAAGAAATAAACACATGATGTGGGAACAAGCCCTCGAGTTAAATATGTAAAGGGAAAGAAGTGTGCATAAGAAATATGTAAAGGGAAAGAAGTGTGCATAAGAAATATGTAAAGGGAAAGAAGTGTGCATAAGAAATATGTAAAGGGAAAGAAGTGTGCATAAGAAATATGTAAAGGGAAAGAAGTGTGCATAAGAAATATGTAAAGGGAAAGAAGTGTGCATAAGAAATATGTAAAGGGAAAGAAGTGTGCATAAGAAATATGTAAAGGGAAAGAAGTGTGCATAAGAAATATGTAAAGGGAAAGAAGTGTGCATAAGAAATATGTAAAGGGAAAGAAGTGTGCATAAGAAATATGTAAAGGGAAAGAAGTGTGCATAAGAAATATGTAAAGGGAAAGAAGTGTGCATAAGAAATATGTAAAGGGAAAGAAGTGTGCATAAGAAATATGTAAAGGGAAAGAAGTGTGCATAAGAAATATGTAAAGGGAAAGAAGTGTGCATAAGAAATATGTAAAGGGAAAGAAGTGTGCATAAGAAATATGTAAAGGGAAAGAAGTGTGCATAAGAAATATGTAAAGGGAAAGAAGTGTGCATAAGAAATATGTAAAGGGAAAGAAGTGTGCATAAGAAATATGTAAAGGGAAAGAAGTGTGCATAAGAAATATGTAAAGGGAAAGAAGTGTGCATAAGAAATATGTAAAGGGAAAGAAGTGTGCATAAGAAATATGTAAAGGGAGAGAAGTGTGCATAATAAATATGTAAAGGGAAAGAAGTGTGCATAAGAAATATGTAAAGGGAAAGAAGTGTGCATAAGAAATATGTAAAGGGAAAGAAGTGTGCATAAGAAATATGTAAAGGGAAAGAAGTGTGCATAAGAAATATGTAAAGGGAAAGAAGTGTGCATAAGAAATATGTAAAGGGAAAGAAGTGTGCATAAGACATATGTAAAGGGAAAGAAGTGTGCATAAGAAATAAACACATGATGTGGGAACAAGCCCTCGAGTTAAATATGTAAAGGGAAAGAAGTGTGCATAAGAAATATGTAAAGGGAAAGAAGTGTGCATAAGAAATATGTAAAGGGAAAGAGGTGTGCATAATAAATATGTAAAGGGAAAGAAGTGTGCATAAGAAATATGTAAAGGGAAAGAAGTGTGCATAAGAAATATGTAAAGGGAAAGAAGTGTGCATAAGAAATATGTAAAGGGAAAGAAGTGTGCATAAGACATATGTAAAGGGAAAGAAGTGTGCATAAGAAATAAACACATGATGTGGGAACAAGCCCTCGAGTTAAATATGTAAAGGGAAAGAAGTGTGCATAAGAAATATGTAAAGGGAAAGAAGTGTGCATAAGAAATATGTAAAGGGAAAGAAGTGTGCATAAGAAATATGTAAAGGGAAAGAAGTGTGCATAAGAAATATGTAAAGGGAAAGAAGTGTGCATAAGAAATATGTAAAGGGAAAGAAGTGTGCATAAGAAATATGTAAAGGGAAAGAAGTGTGCATAAGAAATATGTAAAGGGAAAGAAGTGTGCATAAGAAATATGTAAAGGGAAAGAAGTGTGCATAAGAAATATGTAAAGGGAAAGAAGTGTGCATAAGAAATATGTAAAGGGAAAGAAGTGTGCATAAGAAATATGTAAAGGGAAAGAAGTGTGCATAAGAAATATGTAAAGGGAAAGAAGTGTGCATAAGAAATATGTAAAGGGAAAGAAGTGTGCATAAGAAATATGTAAAGGGAAAGAAGTGTGCATAAGAAATATGTAAAGGGAAAGAAGTGTGCATAAGAAATATGTAAAGGGAAAGAAGTGTGCATAAGAAATATGTAAAGGGAAAGAAGTGTGCATAAGAAATATGTAAAGAGAAAGAAGTGTGCATAAGAAATATGTAAAGGGAAAGAAGTGTGCATAAGAAATATGTAAAGGGAAAGAAGTGTGCATAAGAAATATGTAAAGGGAAAGAAGTGTGCATAAGAAATATGTAAAGGGAAAGAAGTGTGCATAAGACATATGTAAAGGGAAAGAAGTGTGCATAAGAAATAAACACATGATGTGGGAACAAGCCCTCGAGTTAAATATGTAAAGGGAAAGAAGTGTGCATAAGAAATATGTAAAGGGAAAGAAGTGTGCATAAGAAATATGTAAAGGGAAAGAAGTGTGCATAAGACATATGTAAAGGGAAAGAAGTGTGCATAAGAAATAAACACATGATGTGGGAACAAGCCCTCGAGTTAAATATGTAAAGGGAAAGAAGTGTGCATAAGAAATATGTAAAGGGAAAGAAGTGTGCATAAGAAATATGTAAAGGGAAAGAGGTGTGCATAAGAAATATGTAAAGGGAAAGAAGTGTGCATAAGAAATATGTAAAGGGAAAGAAGTGTGCATAAGAAATATGTAAAGGGAAAGAAGTGTGCATAAGAAATATGTAAAGGGAAAGAAGTGTGCATAAGACATATGTAAAGGGAAAGAAGTGTGCATAAGAAATAAACACATGATGTGGGAACAAGCCCTCGAGTTAAATATGTAAAGGGAAAGAAGTGTGCATAAGAAATATGTAAAGGGAAAGAAGTGTGCATAAGAAATATGTAAAGGGAAAGAAGTGTGCATAAGAAATATGTAAAGGGAAAGAAGTGTGCATAAGAAATATGTAAAGGGAAAGAAGTGTGCATAAGAAATATGTAAAGGGAAAGAAGTGTGCATAAGAAATATGTAAAGGGAAAGAAGTGTGCATAAGAAATATGTAAAGGGAAAGAAGTGTGCATAAGAAATATGTAAAGGGAAAGAAGTGTGCATAAGAAATATGTAAAGGGAAAGAAGTGTGCATAAGAAATATGTAAAGGGAAAGAAGTGTGCATAAGAAATATGTAAAGGGAAATAAGTGTGCATAAGAAATATGTAAAGGGAAATAAGTGTGCATAAGAAATATGTAAAGGGAAAGAAGTGTGCATAAGAAATATGTAAAGGGAAAGAAGTGTGCATAAGAAATATGTAAAGGGAAAGAAGTGTGCATAAGAAATATGTAAAGGGAAAGAAGTGTGCATAAGAAATATGTAAAGGGAAAGAAGTGTGCATAAGAAATATGTAAAGGGAAATAAGTGTGCATAAGAAATATGTAAAGGGAAATAAGTGTGCATAAGAAATATGTAAAGGGAAAGAAGTGTGCATAAGAAATATGTAAAGGGAAAGAAGTGTGCATAAGAAATATGTAAAGGGAAAGAAGTGTGCATAAGAAATATGTAAAGGGAAAGAAGTGTGCATAAGAAATATGTAAAGGGAAAGAAGTGTGCATAAGAAATATGTAAAGGGAAAGAAGTGTGCATAAGAAATATGTAAAGGGAAAGAAGTGTGCATAAGAAATATGTAAAGGGAAAGAAGTGTGCATAAGAAATATGTAAAGGGAAAGAAGTGTGCATAAGAAATATGTAAAGGGAAACAAGTGTGCATAAGAAATATGTAAAGGGAAAGAAGTGTGCATAAGAAATATGTAAAGGGAAAGAAGTGTGCATAAGAAATATGTAAAGGGAAAGAAGTGTGCATAAGAAATATGTAAAGGGAAAGAAGTGTGCATAAGAAATATGTAAAGGGAAAGAAGTGTGCATAAGAAATATGTAAAGGGAAAGAAGTGTGCATAAGAAATATGTAAAGGGAAAGAAGTGTGCATAAGAAATATGTAAAGGGAAAGAAGTGTGCATAAGAAATATGTAAAGGGAAAGAAGTGTGCATAAGAAATATGTAAAGGGAAAGAAGTGTGCATAAGAAATATGTAAAGGGAAAGAAGTTTGCATAAGAAATATGTAAAGGGAAAGAAGTGTGCATAAGAAATATGTAAAGGGAAAGAAGTGTGCATAAGAAATAAACACATGATGTGGGAACAAGCCCTCGAGTTAAATATGTAAAGGGAAAGAAGTGTGCATAAGAAATATGTAAAGGGAAAGAAGTGTGCATAAGAAATATGTAAAGGGAAAGAAGTGTGCATAAGAAATATGTAAAGGGAAAGAAGTGTGCATAAGAAATATGTAAAGGGAAAGAAGTGTGCATAAGAAATATGTAAAGGGAAAGAAGTGTGCATAAGAAATATGTAAAGGGAAAGAAGTGTGCATAAGAAATATGTAAAGGGAAAGAAGTGTGCATACGAAATATGTAAAGGGAAAGAAGTGTGCATAAGAAATATGTAAAGGGAAAGAAGTGTGCATAAGAAATATGTAAAGGGAAAGAAGTGTGCATAAGAAATATGTAAAGGGAAAGAAGTGTGCATAAGAAATATGTAAAGGGAAAGAAGTGTGCATAAGAAATATGTAAAGGGAAAGAAGTGTGTATAAGAAATAAACACATGATGTGGGAACAAGCCCTCGAGTTAAATATGTAAAGGGAAAGAAGTGTGCATAAGAAATATGTAAAGGGAAAGAAGTGTGCATAAGAAATATGTAAAGGGAAAGAAGTGTGCATAAGAAATATGTAAAGGGAAAGAAGTGTGCATAAGAAATATGTAAAGGGAAAGAAGTGTGCATAAGAAATATGTAAAGGGAAAGAAGTGTGCATAAGAAATATGTAAAGGGAAAGAAGTGTGCATAAGAAATATGTAAAGGGAAAGAAGTGTGCATAAGACATATGTAAAGGGAAAGAAGTGTGCATAAGAAATAAACACATGATGTGGGAACAAGCCCTCGAGTTAAATATGTAAAGGGAAAGAAGTGTGCATAAGAAATATGTAAAGGGAAAGAAGTGTGCATAAGAAATATGTAAAGGGAAAGAGGTGTGCATAAGAAATATGTAAAGGGAAAGAAGTGTGCATAAGAAATATGTAAAGGGAAAGAAGTGTGCATAAGAAATATGTAAAGGGAAAGAAGTGTGCATAAGAAATATGTAAAGGGAAAGAAGTGTGCATAAGACATATGTAAAGGGAAAGAAGTGTGCATAAGAAATAAACACATGATGTGGGAACAAGCCCTCGAGTTAAATATGTAAAGGGAAAGAAGTGTGCATAAGAAATATGTAAAGGGAAAGAAGTGTGCATAAGAAATATGTAAAGGGAAAGAAGTGTGCATAAGAAATATGTAAAGGGAAAGAAGTGTGCATAAGAAATATGTAAAGGGAAAGAAGTGTGCATAAGAAATATGTAAAGGGAAAGAAGTGTGCATAAGAAATATGTAAAGGGAAAGAAGTGTGCATAAGACATATGTAAAGGGAAAGAAGTGTGCATAAGAAATAAACACATGATGTGGGAACAAGCCCTCGAGTTAAATATGTAAAGGGAAAGAAGTGTGCATAAGAAATATGTAAAGGGAAAGAAGTGTGCATAAGAAATATGTAAAGGGAAAGAGGTGTGCATAAGAAATATGTAAAGGGAAAGAAGTGTGCATAAGAAATATGTAAAGGGAAAGAAGTGTGCATAAGAAATATGTAAAGGGAAAGAAGTGTGCATAAGAAATATGTAAAGGGAAAGAAGTGTGCATAAGACATATGTAAAGGGAAAGAAGTGTGCATAAGAAATAAACACATGATGTGGGAACAAGCCCTCGAGTTAAATATGTAAAGGGAAAGAAGTGTGCATAAGAAATATGTAAAGGGAAAGAAGTGTGCATAAGAAATATGTAAAGGGAAAGAAGTGTGCATAAGAAATATGTAAAGGGAAAGAAGTGTGCATAAGAAATATGTAAAGGGAAAGAAGTGTGCATAAGAAATATGTAAAGGGAAAGAAGTGTGCATAAGAAATATGTAAAGGGAAAGAAGTGTGCATAAGAAATATGTAAAGGGAAAGAAGTGTGCATAAGAAATATGTAAAGGGAAAGAAGTGTGCATAAGAAATATGTAAAGGGAAAGAAGTGTGCATAAGAAATATGTAAAGGGAAAGAAGTGTGCATAAGAAATATGTAAAGGGAAAGAAGTGTGCATAAGAAATATGTAAAGGGAAAGAAGTGTGCATAAGAAATATGTAAAGGGAAAGAAGTGTGCATAAGAAATATGTAAAGGGAAAGAAGTGTGCATAAGAAATATGTAAAGAGAAAGAAGTGTGCATAAGAAATATGTAAAGGGAAAGAAGTGTGCATAAGAAATATGTAAAGGGAAAGAAGTGTGCATAAGAAATATGTAAAGGGAAAGAAGTGTGCATAAGAAATATGTAAAGGGAAAGAAGTGTGCATAAGACATATGTAAAGGGAAAGAAGTGTGCATAAGAAATAAACACATGATGTGGGAACAAGCCCTCGAGTTAAATATGTAAAGGGAAAGAAGTGTGCATAAGAAATATGTAAAGGGAAAGAAGTGTGCATAAGAAATATGTAAAGGGAAAGAAGTGTGCATAAGACATATGTAAAGGGAAAGAAGTGTGCATAAGAAATAAACACATGATGTGGGAACAAGCCCTCGAGTTAAATATGTAAAGGGAAAGAAGTGTGCATAAGAAATATGTAAAGGGAAAGAAGTGTGCATAAGAAATATGTAAAGGGAAAGAGGTGTGCATAAGAAATATGTAAAGGGAAAGAAGTGTGCATAAGAAATATGTAAAGGGAAAGAAGTGTGCATAAGAAATATGTAAAGGGAAAGAAGTGTGCATAAGAAATATGTAAAGGGAAAGAAGTGTGCATAAGACATATGTAAAGGGAAAGAAGTGTGCATAAGAAATAAACACATGATGTGGGAACAAGCCCTCGAGTTAAATATGTAAAGGGAAAGAAGTGTGCATAAGAAATATGTAAAGGGAAAGAAGTGTGCATAAGAAATATGTAAAGGGAAAGAAGTGTGCATAAGAAATATGTAAAGGGAAAGAAGTGTGCATAAGAAATATGTAAAGGGAAAGAAGTGTGCATAAGAAATATGTAAAGGGAAAGAAGTGTGCATAAGAAATATGTAAAGGGAAAGAAGTGTGCATAAGAAATATGTAAAGGGAAAGAAGTGTGCATAAGAAATATGTAAAGGGAAAGAAGTGTGCATAAGAAATATGTAAAGGGAAAGAAGTGTGCATAAGAAATATGTAAAGGGAAAGAAGTGTGCATAAGAAATATGTAAAGGGAAAGAAGTGTGCATAAGAAATATGTAAAGGGAAAGAAGTGTGCATAAGAAATATGTAAAGGGAAAGAAGTGTGCATAAGAAATATGTAAAGGGAAAGAAGTGTGCATAAGAAATATGTAAAGGGAAAGAAGTGTGCATAAGAAATATGTAAAGGGAAAGAAGTGTGCATAAGAAATATGTAAAGGGAAAGAAGTGTGCATAAGAAATATGTAAAGGGAAAGAAGTGTGCATAAGAAATATGTAAAGGGAAAGAAGTGTGCATAAGAAATATGTAAAGGGAAAGAAGTGTGCATAAGAAATATGTAAAGGGAAAGAAGTGTGCATAAGAAATATGTAAAGGGAAAGAAGTGTGCATAAGAAATATGTAAAGGGAAAGAAGTGTGCATAAGAAATATGTAAAGGGAAAGAAGTGTGCATAAGAAATATGTAAAGGGAAAGAAGTGTGCATAAGAAATATGTAAAGGGAAAGAAGTGTGCATAAGAAATATGTAAAGGGAAAGAAGTGTGCATAAGAAATATGTAAAGGGAAAGAAGTGTGCATAAGAAATATGTAAAGGGAAAGAAGTGTGCATAAGAAATATGTAAAGGGAAAGAAGTGTGCATAAGAAATATGTAAAGGGAAAGAAGTGTGCATAAGAAATATGTAAAGGGAAAGAAGTGTGCATAAGAAATATGTAAAGGGAAAGAAGTGTGCATAAGAAATATGTAAAGGGAAAGAAGTGTGCATAAGAAATATGTAAAGGGAAAGAAGTGTGCATAAGAAATATGTAAAGGGAAAGAAGTGTGCATAAGAAATATGTAAAGGGAAAGAAGTGTGCATAAGAAATTGTAAAGGGAAAGAAGTGTGCATAAGAAATAAGTAAAGGGAAAGAAGTGTGCATAAGAAATATTAAAGGGAAAGAAGTGTGCATAAGAAATATGTAAAGGGAAGAAGTGTGCATAAGAAATATGTAAAGGGAAAGAAGTGTGCATAAGAAATATGTAAAGGGAAAGAAGTGTGCATAAGAAATATGTAAAGGGAAAGAAGTGTGCATAAGAAATATGTAAAGGGAAAGAAGTGTGCATAAGAAATATGTAAAGGGAAAGAAGTGTGCATAAGAAATATGTAAAGGGAAAGAAGTGTGCATAAGAAATATGTAAAGGGAAAGAAGTGTGCATAAGAAATATGTAAAGGGAAAGAAGTGTGCATAAGAAATATGTAAAGGGAAAGAAGTGTGCATAAGAAATATGTAAAGGGAAAGAAGTGTGCATAAGAAATATGTAAAGGGAAAGAAGTGTGCATAAGAAATATGTAAAGGGAAAGAAGTGTGCATAAGAAATATGTAAAGGGAAAGAAGTGTGCATAAGAAATATGTAAAGGGAAAGAAGTGTGCATAAGAAATATGTAAAGGGAAAGAAGTGTGCATAAGAAATATGTAAAGGGAAAGAAGTGTGCATAAGAAATATGTAAGGGAAAGAAGTGTGCATAAGAAATATGTAAAGGGAAAGAAGTGTGCATAAGAAATATGTAAAGGGAAAGAAGTGTGCATAAGAAATATGTAAAGGGAAAGAAGTGTGCATAAGAAATATGTAAAGGGAAAGAAGTGTGCATAAGAAATATGTAAAGGGAAAGAAGTGTGCATAAGAAATATGTAAAGGGAAAGAAGTGTGCATAAGAAATATGTAAAGGGAAAGAAGTGTGCATAAGAAATATGTAAAGGGAAAAGAAGTGTGCATAAGAAATATGTAAAGGGAAAGAAGTGTGCATAAGAAATATGTAAAGGGAAAGAAGTGTGCATAAGAAATATGTAAAGGGAAAGAAGTGTGCATAAGAAAACAATGAAGTGGGACAGCTGAGTAAATATGTAAAGGGAAAGAAGTGTGCATAAGAAATATGTAAAGGGAAAGAAGTGTGCATAAGAAATATGTAAAGGAAAGAAGTGTGCATAAGAATATGTAAAGGGAAAGAAGTGTGCATAAGAAATATGTAAAGGGAAAGAAGTGTGCATAAGAAATATGTAAAGGGAAAGAAGTGTGCATAAGAAATATGTAAAGGGAAAGAAGTGTGCATAAGAAATATGTAAAGGGAAAGAAGTGTGCATAAGAAATATGTAAAGGGAAAGAAGTGTGCATAAGAAATATGTAAAAGGGAAAGAAGTGTGCATAAGAAATATGTAAAGGGAAAGAAGTGTGCATAAGAAATATGTAAAGGGAAAGAAGTGTGCATAAGAAATATGTAAAGGGAAAGAAGTGTGCATAAGAAATAAACACATGATGTGGACAAGCCTCGATTAAATATGTAAAGGGAAAGAAGTGTGCATAAGAAATATGTAAAGGGAAAGAAGTGTGCATAAGAAATATGTAAAGGGAAAGAAGTGTGCATAAGAAATATGTAAAGGGAAAGAAGTGTGCATAAGAAATATGTAAAGGGAAAGAAGTGTGCATAAGAAATATGTAAAGGGAAAGAAGTGTGCATAAGAAATATGTAAAGGGAAAGAAGTGTGCATAAGAAATATGTAAAGGGAAAGAAGTGTGCATAAGAAATATGTAAAGGGAAAGAAGTGTGCATAAGAAATATGTAAAGGGAAAGAAGTGTGCATAAGAAATATGTAAAGGAAAGAAGTGTGCATAAGAAATATGTAAAGGGAAAGAAGTGTGCATAAGAAATATGTAAAGGGAAAGAAGTGTGCATAAGAAATATGTAAAGGGAAAGAAGTGTGCATAAGAAATATGTAAAGGGAAAGAAGTGTGCATAAGAAATATGTAAAGGGAAAGAAGTGTGCATAAGAAATATGTAAAGGGAAAGAAGTGTGCATAAGAAATATGTAAAGGGAAAGAAGTGTGCATAAGAAATATGTAAAGGGAAAGAAGTGTGCATAAGAAATATGTAAAGGGAAAGAAGTGTGCATAAGAAATATGTAAAGGGAAAGAAGTGTGCATAAGAAATATGTAAAGGGAAAGAAGTGTGCATAAGAAATATGTAAGGGAAAGAAGTGTGCATAAGAAATATGTAAAGGGAAAGAAGTGTGCATAAGAAATATGTAAAGGGAAAGAAGTGTGCATAAGAAATATGTAAAGGGAAAGAAGTGTGCATAAGAAATATGTAAAGGGAAAGAAGTGTGCATAAGAAATATGTAAAGGGAAAGAAGTGTGCATAAGAAATATGTAAAGGGAAAGAAGTGTGCATAAGAAATATGTAAGGGAAAGAAGTGTGCATAAGAAATATGTAAAGGGAAAGAAGTGTGCATAAGAAATATGTAAAGGGAAAGAAGTGTGCATAAGAAATATGTAAAGGGAAAGAAGTGTGCATAAGAATATGTAAAGGGAAAGAAGTGTGCATAAGAAATATGTAAAGGGAAAGAAGTGTGCATAAGAAATATGTAAAGGGAAAGAAGTGTGCATAAGAAATATGTAAAGGGAAAGAAGTGTGCATAAGAAATAACTGTAAGTGGAAAAAGCCTCGAGTAAATATGTAAAGGGAAAGAAGTGTGCATAAGAAATATGTAAAGGGAAAGAAGTGTGCATAAGAAATATGTAAAGGGAAAGAAGTGTGCATAAGAAATAACACATGATGTGGGAACAAGCCTCGAGTAAATATGTAAAGGGAAAGAAGTGTGCATAAGAAATATGTAAAGGGAAAGAAGTGTGCATAAGAAATATGTAAAGGGAAAGAAGTGTGCATAAGAAATATGTAAAGGGAAAGAAGTGTGCATAAGAAATATGTAAAGGGAAAGAAGTGTGCATAAGAAATATGTAAAGGGAAAGAAGTGTGCATAAGAAATATGTAAAGGGAAATAAGTGTGCATAAGAAATATGTAAAGGGAAAGAAGTGTGCATAAGAAATATGTAAAGGGAAAGAAGTGTGCATAAGAAATATGTAAAGGGAAAGAAGTGTGCATAAGAAATATGTAAAGGGAAAGAAGTGTGCATAAGAAATATGTAAAGGGAAGAAGTGTGCATAAGAAATATGTTAAGGGAAAGAAGTGTGCATAAGAAATATGTAAAGGGAAAGAAGTGTGCATAAGAAATATGTAAAGGGAAAGAAGTGTGCATAAGAAATATGTAAAGGGAAAGAAGTGTGCATAAGAAATATGTAAAGGGAAAGAAGTGTGCATAAGAAATATGTAAAGGGAAAGAAGTGTGCATAAGAAATAAGTAAAGGGAAAGAAGTGTGCATAAGAAATATGTAAGGGAAAGAAGTGTGCATAAGAAATATGTAAAGGGAAAGAAGTGTGCATAAGAAATATGTAAAGGGAAAGAAGTGTGCATAAGAAATATGTAAAGGGAAAGAAGTGTGCATAAGAAATATGTAAAGGAAAGAAGTGTGCATAAGAAATATGTAAAGGGAAAGAAGTGTGCATAAGAAATATGTAAAGGGAAAGAAGTGTGCATAAGAAATATGTAAAGGGAAAGAAGTGTGCATAAGAAATATGTAAAGGGAAAGAAGTGTGCATAAGAAATATGTAAAGGGAAAGAAGTGTGCATAAGAAATATGTAAAGGGAAAGAAGTGTGCATAAGAAATATGTAAAGGGAAAGAAGTGTGCATAAGAAATATGTAAAGGGAAAGAAGTGTGCATAAGAAATATGTAAAGGGAAAGAAGTGTGCATAAGAAATATGTAAAGGGAAAGAAGTGTGCATAAGAAATATGTAAAGGGAAAGAAGTGTGCATAAGAAATATGTAAAGGGAAAGAAGTGTGCATAATAAATATGTAAAGGGAAAGAAGTGTGCATAAGAAATATGTAAAGGGAAAGAAGTGTGCATAAGAAATATGTAAAGGGAAAGAAGTGTGCATAAGAAACTATGTAAATGGAAAGAAGTGTGCATAAGAAATATGTAAAGGGAAAGAAGTGTGCATAAGAAATATGTAAAGGGAAAGAAGTGTGCATAAGAAATAAACACATGATGTGGAACAAGCCCTCGAGTTAAATATGTAAAGGGAAAGAAGTGTGCATAAGAAATATGTAAAGGGAAAGAAGTGTGCATAAGAAATATGTAAAGGGAAAGAAGTGTGCATAAGAAATATGTAAAGGGAAAGAAGTGTGCATAAGAAATATGTAAAGGGAAAGAAGTGTGCATAAGAAATATGTAAAGGGAAAGAAGTGTGCATAAGAAATATGTAAAGGGAAAGAAGTGTGCATAAGAAATATGTAAAGGGAAAGAAGTGTGCATAAGAAATATGTAAAGGGAAAGAAGTGTGCATAAGAAATATGTAAAGGGAAAGAAGTGTGCATAAGAAATATGTAAAGGGAAAGAAGTGTGCATAAGAAATATGTAAAGGGAAAGAAGTGTGCATAAGAAATATGTAAAGGGAAAGAAGTGTGCATAAGAAATATGTAAAGGGAAAGAAGTGTGCATAAGAAATATGTAAAGGGAAAGAAGTGTGCATAAGAAATATGTAAAGGGAAAGAAGTGTGCATAAGAAATATGTAAAGGGAAAGAAGTGTGCATAAGAAATATGTAAAGGGAAAGAAGTGTGCATAAGAAATATGTAAAGGGAAAGAAGTGTGCATAAGAAATATGTAAAGGGAAAGAAGTGTGCATAAGAAATATGTAAAGGGAAAGAAGTGTGCATAAGAAATATGTAAAGGGAAAGAAGTGTGCATAAGAAATATGTAAAGGGAAAGAAGTGTGCATAAGAAATATGTAAAGGGAAAGAAGTGTGCATAAGAAATATGTAAAGGGAAAGAAGTGTGCATAAGAAATATGTAAAGGGAAAGAAGTGTGCATAAGAAATATGTAAAGGGAAAGAAGTGTGCATAAGAAATATGTAAAGGGAAAGAAGTGTGCATAAGAAATATGTAAAGGGAAAGAAGTGTGCATAAGAAATATGTAAAGGGAAAGAAGTGTGCATAAGAAATATGTAAAGGGAAAGAAGTGTGCATAAGAAATATGTAAAGGGAAAGAAGTGTGCATAAGAAATATGTAAAGGGAAAGAAGTGTGCATAAGAAATATGTAAAGGGAAAGAAGTGTGCATAAGAAATATGTAAAGGGAAAGAAGTGTGCATAAGAAATATGTAAAGGGAAAGAAGTGTGCATAAGAAATATGTAAAGGGAAAGAAGTGTGCATAAGAAATATGTAAAGGGAAAGAAGTGTGCATAAGAAATATGTAAAGGGAAAGAAGTGTGCATAAGAAATATGTAAAGGGAAAGAAGTGTGCATAAGAAATATGTAAAGGGAAAGAAGTGTGCATAAGAAATATGTAAAGGGAAAGAAGTGTGCATAAGAAATATGTAAAGGGAAAGAAGTGTGCATAAGAAATATGTAAAGGGAAAGAAGTGTGCATAAGAAATATGTAAAGGGAAAGAAGTGTGCATAAGAAATATGTAAAGGGAAAGAAGTGTGCATAAGAAATATGTAAAGGGAAAGAAGTGTGCATAAGAAATATGTAAAGGGAAAGAAGTGTGCATAAGAAATATGTAAAGGGAAAGAAGTGTGCATAAGAAATATGTAAAGGGAAAGAAGTGTGCATAAGAAATATGTAAAGGGAAAGAAGTGTGCATAAGAAATATGTAAAGGGAAAGAAGTGTGCATAAGAAATATGTAAAGGGAAAGAAGTGTGCATAAGAAATATGTAAAGGGAAAGAAGTGTGCATAAGAAATATGTAAAGGGAAAGAAGTGTGCATAAGAAATATGTAAAGGGAAAGAAGTGTGCATAAGAAATATGTAAAGGGAAAGAAGTGTGCATAAGAAATATGTAAAGGGAAAGAAGTGTGCATAAGAAATATGTAAAGGGAAAGAAGTGTGCATAAGAAATATGTAAAGGGAAAGAAGTGTGCATAAGAAATATGTAAAGGGAAAGAAGTGTGCATAAGAAATATGTAAAGGGAAAGAAGTGTGCATAAGAAATATGTAAAGGGAAAGAAGTGTGCATAAGAAATATGTAAAGGGAAAGAAGTGTGCATAAGAAATATGTAAAGGGAAAGAAGTGTGCATAAGAAATATGTAAAGGGAAAGAAGTGTGCATAAGAAATATGTAAAGGGAAAGAAGTGTGCATAAGAAATATGTAAAGGGAAAGAAGTGTGCATAAGAAATATGTAAAGGGAAAGAAGTGTGCATAAGAAATATGTAAAGGGAAAGAAGTGTGCATAAGAAATATGTAAAGGGAAAGAAGTGTGCATAAGAAATATGTAAAGGGAAAGAAGTGTGCATAAGAAATATGTAAAGGGAAAGAAGTGTGCATAAGAAATATGTAAAGGGAAAGAAGTGTGCATAAGAAATATGTAAAGGGAAAGAAGTGTGCATAAGAAATAAATGAAGTGGGAACAAGCCTCGAGTAAATATGTAAAGGGAAAGAAGTGTGCATAAGAAATATGTAAAGGGAAAGAAGTGTGCATAAGAAATATGTAAAGGGAAAGAAGTGTGCATAAGAAATATGTAAAGGGAAAGAAGTGTGCATAAGAAATATGTAAAGGGAAAGAAGTGTGCATAAGAAATATGTAAAGGGAAAGAAGTGTGCATAAGAAATATGTAAAGGGAAAGAAGTGTGCATAAGAAATATGTAAAGGGAAAGAAGTGTGCATAAGAAATATGTAAAGGGAAAGAAGTGTGCATAAGAAATATGTAAAGGGAAAGAAGTGTGCATAAGAAATATGTAAAGGGAAAGAAGTGTGCATAAGAAATATGTAAAGGGAAAGAAGTGTGCATAAGAAATATGTAAAGGGAAAGAAGTGTGCATAAGAAATATGTAAAGGGAAAGAAGTGTGCATAAGAAATATGTAAAGGGAAAGAAGTGTGCATAAGAAATATGTAAAGGGAAAGAAGTGTGCATAAGAAATATGTAAAGGGAAAGAAGTGTGCATAAGAAATATGTAAAGGGAAAGAAGTGTGCATAAGAAATATGTAAAGGGAAAGAAGTGTGCATAAGAAATATGTAAAGGGAAAGAAGTGTGCATAAGAAATATGTAAAGGGAAAGAAGTGTGCATAAGAAATATGTAAAGGGAAAGAAGTGTGCATAAGAAATATGTAAAGGGAAAGAAGTGTGCATAAGAAATATGTAAAGGGAAAGAAGTGTGCATAAGAAATATGTAAAGGGAAAGAAGTGTGCATAAGAAATATGTAAAGGGAAAGAAGTGTGCATAAGAAATATGTAAAGGGAAAGAAGTGTGCATAAGAAATATGTAAAGGGAAAGAAGTGTGCATAAGAAATATGTAAAGGGAAAGAAGTGTGCATAAGAAATATGTAAAGGGAAAGAAGTGTGCATAAGAAATATGTAAAGGGAAAGAAGTGTGCATAAGAAATATGTAAAGGGAAAGAAGTGTGCATAAGAAATATGTAAAGGGAAAGAAGTGTGCATAAGAAATATGTAAAGGGAAAGAAGTGTGCATAAGAAATATGTAAAGGGAAAGAAGTGTGCATAAGAAATATGTAAAGGGAAAGAAGTGTGCATAAGAAATATGTAAAGGGAAAGAAGTGTGCATAAGAAATATGTAAAGGGAAAGAAGTGTGCATAAGAAATATGTAAAGGGAAAGAAGTGTGCATAAGAAATATGTAAAGGGAAAGAAGTGTGCATAAGAAATATGTAAAGGGAAAGAAGTGTGCATAAGAAATATGTAAAGGGAAAGAAGTGTGCATAAGAAATATGTAAAGGGAAAGAAGTGTGCATAAGAAATATGTAAAGGGAAAGAAGTGTGCATAAGAAATATGTAAAGGGAAAGAAGTGTGCATAAGAAATATGTAAAGGGAAAGAAGTGTGCATAAGAAATATGTAAAGGGAAAGAAGTGTGCATAAGAAATATGTAAAGGGAAAGAAGTGTGCATAAGAAATATGTAAAGGGAAAGAAGTGTGCATAAGAAATATGTAAAGGGAAAGAAGTGTGCATAAGAAATATGTAAAGGGAAAGAAGTGTGCATAAGAAATATGTAAAGGGAAAGAAGTGTGCATAAGAAATATGTAAAGGGAAAGAAGTGTGCATAAGAAATATGAGTGAAAGAAATATGTAAAGGGAAAGAAGTGTGCATAAGAAATATGTAAAGGGAAAGAAGTGTGCATAAGAAATATGTAAAGGGAAAGAAGTGTGCATAAGAAATATGTAAAGGGAAAGAAGTGTGCATAAGAAATATGTAAAGGGAAAGAAGTGTGCATAAGAAATATGTAAAGGGAAAGAAGTGTGCATAAGAAATATGTAAAGGGAAAGAAGTGTGCATAAGAAATATGTAAAGGGAAAGAAGTGTGCATAAGAAATATGTAAAGGGAAAGAAGTGTGCATAAGAAATATGTAAAGGGAAAGAAGTGTGCATAAGAAATATGTAAAGGGAAAGAAGTGTGCATAAGAAATATGTAAAGGGAAAGAAGTGTGCATAAGAAATATGTAAAGGGAAAGAAGTGTGCATAAGAAATATGTAAAGGGAAAGAAGTGTGCATAAGAAATATGTAAAGGGAAAGAAGTGTGCATAAGAAATATGTAAAGGGAAAGAAGTGTGCATAAGAAATATGTAAAGGGAAAGAAGTGTGCATAAGAAATATGTAAAGGGAAAGAAGTGTGCATAAGAAATATGTAAAGGGAAAGAAGTGTGCATAAGAAATATGTAAAGGGAAAGAAGTGTGCATAAGAAATATGTAAAGGGAAAGAAGTGTGCATAAGAAATATGTAAAGGGAAAGAAGTGTGCATAAGAAATATGTAAAGGGAAAGAAGTGTGCATAAGAAATATGTAAAGGGAAAGAAGTGTGCATAAGAAATATGTAAAGGGAAAGAAGTGTGCATAAGAAATATGTAAAGGGAAAGAAGTGTGCATAAGAAATATGTAAAGGGAAAGAAGTGTGCATAAGAAATATGTAAAGGGAAAGAAGTGTGCATAAGAAATATGTAAAGGGAAAGAAGTGTGCATAAGAAATATGTAAAGGGAAAGAAGTGGCATAAGAAATATGTAAAGGGAAAGAAGTGTGCATAAGAAATATGTAAAGGGAAAGAAGTGTGCATAAGAAATATGTAAAGGGAAAGAAGTGTGCATAAGAAATATGTAAAGGGAAAGAAGTGTGCATAAGAAATATGTAAAGGGAAAGAAGTGTGCATAAGAAATATGTAAAGGGAAAGAAGTGTGCATAAGAAATATGTAAAGGGAAAGAAGTGTGCATAAGAAATATGTAAAGGGAAAGAAGTGTGCATAAGAAATATGTAAAGGGAAAGAAGTGTGCATAAGAAATATGTAAAGGGAAAGAAGTGTGCATAAGAAATATGTAAAGGGAAAGAAGTGTGCATAAGAAATATGTAAAGGGAAAGAAGTGTGCATAAGAAATATGTAAAGGGAAAGAAGTGTGCATAAGAAATATGTAAAGGGAAAGAAGTGTGCATAAGAAATATGTAAAGGGAAAGAAGTGTGCATAAGAAATATGTAAAGGGAAAGAAGTGTGCATAAGAAATATGTAAAGGGAAAGAAGTGTGCATAAGAAATATGTAAAGGGAAAGAAGTGTGCATAAGAAATATGTAAAGGGAAAGAAGTGTGCATAAGAAATATGTAAAGGGAAAGAAGTGTGCATAAGAAATATGTAAAGGGAAAGAAGTGTGCATAAGAAATATGTAAAGGGAAAGAAGTGTGCATAAGAAATATGTAAAGGGAAAGAAGTGTGCATAAGAAATATGTAAAGGGAAAGAAGTGTGCATAAGAAATATGTAAAGGGAAAGAAGTGTGCATAAGAAATATGTAAAGGGAAAGAAGTGTGCATAAGAAATATGTAAAGGGAAAGAAGTGTGCATAAGAAATATGTAAAGGGAAAGAAGTGTGCATAAGAAATATGTAAAGGGAAAGAAGTGTGCATAAGAAATATGTAAAGGGAAAGAAGTGTGCATAAGAAATATGTAAAGGGAAAGAAGTGTGCATAAGAAATATGTAAAGGGAAAGAAGTGTGCATAAGAAATATGTAAAGGGAAAGAAGTGTGCATAAGAAATATGTAAAGGGAAAGAAGTGTGCATAAGAAATATGTAAAGGGAAAGAAGTGTGCATAAGAAATATGTAAAGGGAAAGAAGTGTGCATAAGAAATATGTAAAGGGAAAGAAGTGTGCATAAGAAATATGTAAAGGGAAAGAAGTGTGCATAAGAAATATGTAAAGGGAAAGAAGTGTGCATAAGAAATATGTAAAGGGAAAGAAGTGTGCATAAGAAATATGTAAAGGGAAAGAAGTGTGCATAAGAAATATGTAAAGGGAAAGAAGTGTGCATAAGAAATATGTAAAGGGAAAGAAGTGTGCATAAGAAATATGTAAAGGGAAAGAAGTGTGCATAAGAAATATGTAAAGGGAAAGAAGTGTGCATAAGAAATATGTAAAGGGAAAGAAGTGTGCATAAGAAATATGTAAAGGGAAAGAAGTGTGCATAAGAAATATGTAAAGGGAAAGAAGTGTGCATAAGAAATATGTAAAGGGAAAGAAGTGTGCATAAGAAATATGTAAAGGGAAAGAAGTGTGCATAAGAAATATGTAAAGGGAAAGAAGTGTGCATAAGAAATATGTAAAGGGAAAGAAGTGTGCATAAGAAATATGTAAAGGGAAAGAAGTGTGCATAAGAAATATGTAAAGGGAAAGAAGTGTGCATAAGAAATATGTAAAGGGAAAGAAGTGTGCATAAGAAATATGTAAAGGGAAAGAAGTGTGCATAAGAAATATGTAAAGGGAAAGAAGTGTGCATAAGAAATATGTAAAGGGAAAGAAGTGTGCATAAGAAATATGTAAAGGGAAAGAAGTGTGCATAAGAAATATGTAAAGGGAAAGAAGTGTGCATAAGAAATATGTAAAGGGAAAGAAGTGTGCATAAGAAATATGTAAAGGGAAAGAAGTGTGCATAAGAAATATGTAAAGGGAAAGAAGTGTGCATAAGAAATATGTAAAGGGAAAGAAGTGTGCATAAGAAATATGTAAAGGGAAAGAAGTGTGCATAAGAAATATGTAAAGGGAAAGAAGTGTGCATAAGAAATATGTAAAGGGAAAGAAGTGTGCATAAGAAATATGTAAAGGGAAAGAAGTGTGCATAAGAAATATGTAAAGGGAAAGAAGTGTGCATAAGAAATATGTAAAGGGAAAGAAGTGTGCATAAGAAATATGTAAAGGGAAAGAAGTGTGCATAAGAAATATGTAAAGGGAAAGAAGTGTGCATAAGAAATATGTAAAGGGAAAGAAGTGTGCATAAGAAATATGTAAAGGGAAAGAAGTGTGCATAAGAAATATGTAAAGGGAAAGAAGTGTGCATAAGAAATATGTAAAGGGAAAGAAGTGTGCATAAGAAATATGTAAAGGGAAAGAAGTGTGCATAAGAAATATGTAAAGGGAAAGAAGTGTGCATAAGAAATATGTAAAGGGAAAGAAGTGTGCATAAGAAATATGTAAAGGGAAAGAAGTGTGCATAAGAAATATGTAAAGGGAAAGAAGTGTGCATAAGAAATATGTAAAGGGAAAGAAGTGTGCATAAGAAATATGTAAAGGGAAAGAAGTGTGCATAAGAAATATGTAAAGGGAAAGAAGTGTGCATAAGAAATATGTAAAGGGAAAGAAGTGTGCATAAGAAATATGTAAAGGGAAAGAAGTGTGCATAAGAAATATGTAAAGGGAAAGAAGTGTGCATAAGAAATATGTAAAGGGAAAGAAGTGTGCATAAGAAATATGTAAAGGGAAAGAAGTGTGCATAAGAAATATGTAAAGGGAAAGAAGTGTGCATAAGAAATATGTAAAGGGAAAGAAGTGTGCATAAGAAATATGTAAAGGGAAAGAAGTGTGCATAAGAAATATGTAAAGGGAAAGAAGTGTGCATAAGAAATATGTAAAGGGAAAGAAGTGTGCATAAGAAATATGTAAAGGGAAAGAAGTGTGCATAAGAAATATGTAAAGGGAAAGAAGTGTGCATAAGAAATATGTAAAGGGAAAGAAGTGTGCATAAGAAATATGTAAAGGGAAAGAAGTGTGCATAAGAAATATGTAAAGGGAAAGAAGTGTGCATAAGAAATATGTAAAGGGAAAGAAGTGTGCATAAGAAATATGTAAAGGGAAAGAAGTGTGCATAAGAAATATGTAAAGGGAAAGAAGTGTGCATAAGAAATATGTAAAGGGAAAGAAGTGTGCATAAGAAATATGTAAAGGGAAAGAAGTGTGCATAAGAAATATGTAAAGGGAAAGAAGTGTGCATAAGAAATATGTAAAGGGAAAGAAGTGTGCATAAGAAATATGTAAAGGGAAAGAAGTGTGCATAAGAAATATGTAAAGGGAAAGAAGTGTGCATAAGAAATATGTAAAGGGAAAGAAGTGTGCATAAGAAATATGTAAAGGGAAAGAAGTGTGCATAAGAAATATGTAAAGGGAAAGAAGTGTGCATAAGAAATATGTAAAGGGAAAGAAGTGTGCATAAGAAATATGTAAAGGGAAAGAAGTGTGCATAAGAAATATGTAAAGGGAAAGAAGTGTGCATAAGAAATATGTAAAGGGAAAGAAGTGTGCATAAGAAATATGTAAAGGGAAAGAAGTGTGCATAAGAAATATGTAAAGGGAAAGAAGTGTGCATAAGAAATATGTAAAGGGAAAGAAGTGTGCATAAGAAATATGTAAAGGGAAAGAAGTGTGCATAAGAAATATGTAAAGGGAAAGAAGTGTGCATAAGAAATATGTAAAGGGAAAGAAGTGTGCATAAGAAATATGTAAAGGGAAAGAAGTGTGCATAAGAAATATGTAAAGGGAAAGAAGTGTGCATAAGAAATATGTAAAGGGAAAGAAGTGTGCATAAGAAATATGTAAAGGGAAAGAAGTGTGCATAAGAAATATGTAAAGGGAAAGAAGTGTGCATAAGAAATATGTAAAGGGAAAGAAGTGTGCATAAGAAATATGTAAAGGGAAAGAAGTGTGCATAAGAAATATGTAAAGGGAAAGAAGTGTGCATAAGAAATATGTAAAGGGAAAGAAGTGTGCATAAGAAATATGTAAAGGGAAAGAAGTGTGCATAAGAAATAAGTAAAGGGAAAGAATTGTGCATAAGAAATATGTAAAGGGAAAGAAGTGTGCATAAGAAATATGCAAAGGGAAAAAAGTGTGCATAAGAAATATGTAAAGGGAAAGAAGTGTGCATAAGAAATATGTAAAGGGAAAGAAGTGTGCATAAGAAATATGTAAAGGGAAAGAAGTGTGCAAAAGAAATATGTAAAGGGAAAGAAGTGTGCATAAGAAATATGTAAAGGGAAAGAAGTGTGCATAAGAAATATGTAAAGGGAAAGAAGTGTGCATAAGAAATATGTAAAGGGAAAGAAGTGTGCATAAGAAATATGTAAAGGGAAAGAAGTGTGCATAAGAAATATGTAAAGGGAAAGAAGTGTGCATAAGAAATATGTAAAGGGAAAGAAATGTGCATAAACAATATGTAAAGGGAAAGAAGTGTGCATAAGAAATAAACACATGATTTGGGAAAAAGCCCTCGAGTTAAATATGTAAAGGGAAAGAAGTGTGCATAAGAAATATGTAAAGGGAAAGAAGTGTGCATAAGAAATATGTAAAGGGAAAGAAGTGTGCATAAGAAATATGTAAAGGGAAAGAAGTGTGCATACGAAATATGTAAAGGGAAAGAAGTGTGCATAAGAAATATGTAAAGGGAAAGAAGTGTGCATAAGAAATATGTAAAGGGAAAGAAGTGTGCATAAGAAATATGTAAAGGGAAAGAAGTGTGCATAAGAAATATGTAAAGGGAAAGAAGTGTGCATAAGAAATATGTAAAGGGAAAGAAGTGTGCATAAGAAATATGTAAAGGGAAAGAAGTGTGCATAAGAAATATGTAAAGGGAAAGAAGTGTGCATAAGAAATATGTAAAGGGAAAGAAGTGTGCATAAGAAATATGTAAAGGGAAATAAGTGTGCATAAGAAATATGTAAAGGGAAAGAAGTGTGCATAAGAAATATGTAAAGGGAAAGAAGTGTGCATAAGAAATATGTAAAGGGAAAGAAGTGTGCATAAGAAATATGTAAAGGGAAAGAAGTGTGCATAAGAAATATGTAAAGGGAAAGAAGTGTGCATAAGAAATATGTAAAGGGAAAGAAGTGTGCATAAGAAATAAACACATGATGTGGGAACAAGCCCTCGAGTTAAATATGTAAAGGGAAAGAAGTGTGCATAAGAAATATGTAAAGGGAAAGAAGTGTGCATAAGAAATATGTAAAGGGAAAGAAGTGTGCATAAGAAATATGTAAAGGGAAAGAAGTGTGCATAAGAAATATGTAAAGGGAAAGAAGTGTGCATAAGAAATATGTAAAGGGAAAGAAGTGTGCATAAGAAATATGTAAAGGGAAAGAAGTGTGCATAAGAAATATGTAAAGGGAAAGAAGTGTGCATAAGAAATATGTAAAGGGAAAGAAGTGTGCATAAGAAATATGTAAAGGGAAAGAAGTGTGCATAAGAAATATGTAAAGGGAAAGAAGTGTGCATAAGAAATATGTAAAGGGAAAGAAGTGTGCATAAGAAATATGTAAAGGGAAAGAAGTGTGCATAAGAAATATGTAAAGGGAAAGAAGTGTGCATAAGAAATATGTAAAGGGAAAGAAGTGTGCATAAGAAATATGTAAAGGGAAAGAAGTGTGCATAAGAAATATGTAAAGGGAAAGAAGTGTGCATAAGAAATATGTAAAGGGAAAGAAGTGTGCATAAGAAATATGTAAAGGGAAAGAAGTGTGCATAAGAAATATGTAAAGGGAAAGAAGTGTGCATAAGAAATATGTAAAGGGAAAGAAGTGTGCATAAGAAATATGTAAAGGGAAAGAAGTGTGCATAAGAAATATGTAAAGGGAAAGAAGTGTGCATAAGAAATATGTAAAGGGAAAGAAGTGTGCATAAGAAATATGTAAAGGGAAAGAAGTGTGCATAAGAAATATGTAAAGGGAAAGAAGTGTGCATAAGAAATATGTAAAGGGAAAGAAGTGTGCATAAGAAATATGTAAAGGGAAAGAAGTGTGCATAAGAAATATGTAAAGGGAAAGAAGTGTGCATAAGAAATATGTAAAGGGAAAGAAGTGTGCATAAGAAATATGTAAAGGGAAAGAAGTGTGCATAAGAAATATGTAAAGGGAAAGAAGTGTGCATAAGAAATATGTAAAGGGAAAGAAGTGTGCATAAGAAATATGTAAAGGGAAAGAAGTGTGCATAAGAAATATGTAAAGGGAAAGAAGTGTGCATAAGAAATATGTAAAGGGAAAGAAGTGTGCATAAGAAATATGTAAAGGGAAAGAAGTGTGCATAAGAAATATGTAAAGGGAAAGAAGTGTGCATAAGAAATATGTAAAGGGAAAGAAGTGTGCATAAGAAATATGTAAAGGGAAAGAAGTGTGCATAAGAAATATGTAAAGGGAAAGAAGTGTGCATAAGAAATATGTAAAGGGAAAGAAGTGTGCATAAGAAATATGTAAAGGGAAAGAAGTGTGCATAAGAAATATGTAAAGGGAAAGAAGTGTGCATAAGAAATATGTAAAGGGAAAGAAGTGTGCATAAGAAATATGTAAAGGGAAAGAAGTGTGCATAAGAAATATGTAAAGGGAAAGAAGTGTGCATAAGAAATATGTAAAGGGAAAGAAGTGTGCATAAGAAATATGTAAAGGGAAAGAAGTGTACATAAGAAATATGTAAAGGGAAAGAAGTGTGCATAAGAAATATGTAAAGGGAAAGAAGTGTGCATAAGAAATATGTAAAGGGAAAGAAGTGTGCATAAGAAATATGTAAAGGGAAAGAAGTGTGCATAAGAAATATGTAAAGGGAAAGAAGTGTGCATAAGAAATATGTAAAGGGAAAGAAGTGTGCATAAGAAATATGTAAAGGGAAAGAAGTGTGCATAATAAATATGTAAAGGGAAAGAAGTGTACATAAGAAATATGTAAAGGGAAAGAAGTGTGCATAATAAATATGTAAAGGGAAAGAAGTGTGCATAAGAAATATGTAAAGGGAAAGAAGTGTGCATAAGAAATATGTAAAGGGAAAGAAGTGTGCATAAGAAATATGTAAAGGGAAAGAAGTGTGCATAAGAAATAAGTAAAGGGAAAGAATTGTGCATAAGAAATATGTAAAGGGAAAGAAGTGTGCATAAGAAATATGCAAAGGGAAAAAAGTGTGCATAAGAAATATGTAAAGGGAAAGAAGTGTGCATAAGAAATATGTAAAGGGAAAGAAGTGTGCATAAGAAATATGTAAAGGGAAAGAAGTGTGCAAAAGAAATATGTAAAGGGAAAGAAGTGTGCATAAGAAATATGTAAAGGGAAAGAAGTGTGCATAAGAAATATGTAAAGGGAAAGAAGTGTGCATAAGAAATATGTAAAGGGAAAGAAGTGTGCATAAGAAATATGTAAAGGGAAAGAAGTGTGCATAAGAAATATGTAAAGGGAAAGAAGTGTGCATAAGAAATATGTAAAGGGAAAGAAATGTGCATAAACAATATGTAAAGGGAAAGAAGTGTGCATAAGAAATAAACACATGATTTGGGAAAAAGCCCTCGAGTTAAATATGTAAAGGGAAAGAAGTGTGCATAAGAAATATGTAAAGGGAAAGAAGTGTGCATAAGAAATATGTAAAGGGAAAGAAGTGTGCATAAGAAATATGTAAAGGGAAAGAAGTGTGCATAAGAAATATGTAAAGGGAAAGAAGTGTGCATAAGAAATATGTAAAGGGAAAGAAGTGTGCATAAGAAATATGTAAAGGGAAAGAAGTGTGCATAAGAAATATGTAAAGGGAAAGAAGTGTGCATAAGAAATATGTAAAGGGAAAGAAGTGTGCATAAGAAATATGTAAAGGGAAAGAAGTGTGCATAAGAAATATGTAAAGGGAAAGAAGTGTGCATAAGAAATATGTAAAGGGAAAGAAGTGTGCATAAGAAATATGTAAAGGGAAAGAAGTGTGCATAAGAAATATGTAAAGGGAAATAAGTGTGCATAAGAAATATGTAAAGGGAAAGAAGTGTGCATAAGAAATATGTAAAGGGAAAGAAGTGTGCATAAGAAATATGTAAAGGGAAAAAAGTGTGCATAAGAAATATGTAAAGGGAAAGAAGTGTGCATAAGAAATATGTAAAGGGAAAGAAGTGTGCATAAGAAATATGTAAAGGGAAAGAAGTGTGCATAAGAAATAAACACATGATGTGGGAACAAGCCCTCGAGTTAAATATGTAAAGGGAAAGAAGTGTGCATAAGAAATATGTAAAGGGAAAGAAGTGTGCATAAGAAATATGTAAAGGGAAAGAAGTGTGCATAAGAAATATGTAAAGGGAAAGAAGTGTGCATAAGAAATATGTAAAGGGAAAGAAGTGTGCATAAGAAATATGTAAAGGGAAAGAAGTGTGCATAAGAAATATGTAAAGGGAAAGAAGTGTGCATAAGAAATATGTAAAGGGAAAGAAGTGTGCATAAGAAATATGTAAAGGGAAAGAAGTGTGCATAAGAAATATGTAAAGGGAAAGAAGTGTGCATAAGAAATATGTAAAGGGAAAGAAGTGTGCATAAGAAATATGTAAAGGGAAAGAAGTGTGCATAAGAAATATGTAAAGGGAAAGAAGTGTGCATAAGAAATATGTAAAGGGAAAGAAGTGTGCATAAGAAATATGTAAAGGGAAATAAGTGTGCATAAGAAATATGTAAAGGGAAAGAAGTGTGCATAAGAAATATGTAAAGGGAAAGAAGTGTGCATAAGAAATATGTAAAGGGAAAGAAGTGTGCATAAGAAATATGTAAAGGGAAAGAAGTGTGCATAAGAAATATGTAAAGGGAAAGAAGTGTGCATAAGAAATATGTAAAGGGAAAGAAGTGTGCATAAGAAATATGTAAAGGGAAAGAAGTGTGCATAAGAAATATGTAAAGGGAAAGAAGTGTGCATAAGAAATATGTAAAGGGAAAGAAGTGTGCATAAGAAATATGTAAAGGGAAAGAAGTGTGCATAAGAAATATGTAAAGGGAAAGAAGTGTGCATAAGAAATATGTAAAGGGAAAGAAGTGTGCATAAGAAATATGTAAAGGGAAAGAAGTGTGCATAAGAAATATGTAAAGGGAAAGAAGTGTGCATAAGAAATATGTAAAGGGAAAGAAGTGTGCATAAGAAATATGTAAAGGGAAAGAAGTGTGCATAAGAAATATGTAAAGGGAAAGAAGTGTGCATAAGAAATATGTAAAGGGAAAGAAGTGTGCATAAGAAATATGTAAAGGGAAAGAAGTGTGCATAAGAAATATGTAAAGGGAAAGAAGTGTGCATAAGAAATATGTAAAGGGAAAGAAGTGTGCATAAGAAATATGTAAAGGGAAAGAAGTGTGCATAAGAAATATGTAAAGGGAAAGAAGTGTGCATAAGAAATATGTAAAGGGAAAGAAGTGTGCATAAGAAATATGTAAAGGGAAAGAAGTGTGCATAAGAAATATGTAAAGGGAAAGAAGTGTGCATAAGAAATATGTAAAGGGAAAGAAGTGTGCATAAGAAATATGTAAAGGGAAAGAAGTGTGCATAAGAAATATGTAAAGGGAAAGAAGTGTGCATAAGAAATATGTAAAGGGAAAGAAGTGTGCATAAGAAATATGTAAAGGGAAAGAAGTGTGCATAAGAAATATGTAAAGGGAAAGAAGTGTGCATAAGAAATATGTAAAGGGAAAGAAGTGTGCATAAGAAATATGTAAAGGGAAAGAAGTGTGCATAAGAAATTAAGGAAGAAGTGCATAAGAAATATGTAAAGGGAAAGAAGTGTGCATAAGAAATATGTAAAGGGAAAGAAGTGTGCATAAGAAATATGTAAAGGGAAAGAAGTGTGCATAAGAAATATGTAAAGGGAAAGAAGTGTGCATAAGAAATATGTAAAGGGAAAGAAGTGTGCATAAGAAATATGTAAAGGGAAAGAAGTGTGCATAAGAAATATGTAAAGGGAAAGAAGTGTGCATAAGAAATATGTAAAGGGAAAGAAGTGTGCATAAGAAATATGTAAAGGGAAAGAAGTGTGCATAAGAAATATGTAAAGGGAAAGAAGTGTGCATAAGAAATATGTAAAGGGAAAGAAGTGTGCATAAGAAATATGTAAAGGGAAAGAAGTGTGCATAAGAAATATGTAAAGGGAAAGAAGTGTGCATAAGAAATATGTAAAGGGAAAGAAGTGTGCATAAGAAATATGTAAAGGGAAAGAAGTGTGCATAAGAAATATGTAAAGGGAAAGAAGTGTGCATAAGAAATATGTAAAGGGAAAGAAGTGTGCATAAGAAATATGTAAAGGGAAAGAAGTGTGCATAAGAAATATGTAAAGGGAAAGAAGTGTGCATAAGAAATATGTAAAGGGAAAGAAGTGTGCATAAGAAATATGTAAAGGGAAAGAAGTGTGCATAAGAAATATGTAAAGGGAAAGAAGTGTGCATAAGAAATATGTAAAGGGAAAGAAGTGTGCATAAGAAATATGTAAAGGGAAAGAAGTGTGCATAAGAAATATGTAAAGGGAAAGAAGTGTGCATAAGAAATATGTAAAGGGAAAGAAGTGTGCATAAGAAATATGTAAAGGGAAAGAAGTGTGCATAAGAAATATGTAAAGGGAAAGAAGTGTGCATAAGAAATATGTAAAGGGAAAGAAGTGTGCATAAGAAATATGTAAAGGGAAAGAAGTGTGCATAAGAAATATGTAAAGGGAAAGAAGTGTGCATAAGAAATATGTAAAGGGAAAGAAGTGTGCATAAGAAATATGTAAAGGGAAAGAAGTGTGCATAAGAAATATGTAAAGGGAAAGAAGTGTGCATAAGAAATATGTAAAGGGAAAGAAGTGTGCATAAGAAATATGTAAAGGGAAAGAAGTGTGCATAAGAAATATGTAAAGGGAAAGAAGTGTGCATAAGAAATATGTAAAGGGAAAGAAGTGTGCATAAGAAATATGTAAAGGGAAAGAAGTGTGCATAAGAAATATGTAAAGGGAAAGAAGTGTGCATAAGAAATATGTAAAGGGAAAGAAGTGTGCATAAGAAATATGTAAAGGGAAAGAAGTGTGCATAAGAAATATGTAAAGGGAAAGAAGTGTGCATAAGAAATATGTAAAGGGAAAGAAGTGTGCATAAGAAATATGTAAAGGGAAAGAAGTGTGCATAAGAAATATGTAAAGGGAAAGAAGTGTGCATAAGAAATATGTAAAGGGAAAGAAGTGTGCATAAGAAATATGTAAAGGGAAAGAAGTGTGCATAAGAAATATGTAAAGGGAAAGAAGTGTGCATAAGAAATATGTAAAGGGAAAGAAGTGTGCATAAGAAATATGTAAAGGGAAAGAAGTGTGCATAAGAAATATGTAAAGGGAAAGAAGTGTGCATAAGAAATATGTAAAGGGAAAGAAGTGTGCATAAGAAATATGTAAAGGGAAAGAAGTGTGCATAAGAAATATGTAAAGGGAAAGAAGTGTGCATAAGAAATATGTAAAGGGAAAGAAGTGTGCATAAGAAATATGTAAAGGGAAAGAAGTGTGCATAAGAAATATGTAAAGGGAAAGAAGTGTGCATAAGAAATATGTAAAGGGAAAGAAGTGTGCATAAGAAATATGTAAAGGGAAAGAAGTGTGCATAAGAAATATGTAAAGGGAAAGAAGTGTGCATAAGAAATATGTAAAGGGAAAGAAGTGTGCATAAGAAATATGTAAAGGGAAAGAAGTGTGCATAAGAAATATGTAAAGGGAAAGAAGTGTGCATAAGAAATATGTAAAGGGAAAGAAGTGTGCATAAGAAATATGTAAAGGGAAAGAAGTGTGCATAAGAAATATGTAAAGGGAAAGAAGTGTGCATAAGAAATATGTAAAGGGAAAGAAGTGTGCATAAGAAATATGTAAAGGGAAAGAAGTGTGCATAAGAAATATGTAAAGGGAAAGAAGTGTGCATAAGAAATATGTAAAGGGAAAGAAGTGTGCATAAGAAATATGTAAAGGGAAAGAAGTGTGCATAAGAAATATGTAAAGGGAAAGAAGTGTGCATAAGAAATATGTAAAGGGAAAGAAGTGTGCATAAGAAATATGTAAAGGGAAAGAAGTGTGCATAAGAAATATGTAAAGGGAAAGAAGTGTGCATAAGAAATATGTAAAGGGAAAGAAGTGTGCATAAGAAATATGTAAAGGGAAAGAAGTGTGCATAAGAAATATGTAAAGGGAAAGAAGTGTGCATAAGAAATATGTAAAGGGAAAGAAGTGTGCATAAGAAATATGTAAAGGGAAAGAAGTGTGCATAAGAAATATGTAAAGGGAAAGAAGTGTGCATAAGAAATATGTAAAGGGAAAGAAGTGTGCATAAGAAATATGTAAAGGGAAAGAAGTGTGCATAAGAAATATGTAAAGGGAAAGAAGTGTGCATAAGAAATATGTAAAGGGAAAGAAGTGTGCATAAGAAATATGTAAAGGGAAAGAAGTGTGCATAAGAAATATGTAAAGGGAAAGAAGTGTGCATAAGAAATATGTAAAGGGAAAGAAGTGTGCATAAGAAATATGTAAAGGGAAAGAAGTGTGCATAAGAAATATGTAAAGGGAAAGAAGTGTGCATAAGAAATATGTAAAGGGAAAGAAGTGTGCATAAGAAATATGTAAAGGGAAAGAAGTGTGCATAAGAAATATGTAAAGGGAAAGAAGTGTGCATAAGAAATATGTAAAGGGAAAGAAGTGTGCATAAGAAATATGTAAAGGGAAAGAAGTGTGCATAAGAAATATGTAAAGGGAAAGAAGTGTGCATAAGAAATATGTAAAGGGAAAGAAGTGTGCATAAGAAATATGTAAAGGGAAAGAAGTGTGCATAAGAAATATGTAAAGGGAAAGAAGTGTGCATAAGAAATATGTAAAGGGAAAGAAGTGTGCATAAGAAATATGTAAAGGGAAAGAAGTGTGCATAAGAAATATGTAAAGGGAAAGAAGTGTGCATAAGAAATATGTAAAGGGAAAGAAGTGTGCATAAGAAATATGTAAAGGGAAAGAAGTGTGCATAAGAAATATGTAAAGGGAAAGAAGTGTGCATAAGAAATATGTAAAGGGAAAGAAGTGTGCATAAGAAATATGTAAAGGGAAAGAAGTGTGCATAAGAAATATGTAAAGGGAAAGAAGTGTGCATAAGAAATATGTAAAGGGAAAGAAGTGTGCATAAGAAATATGTAAAGGGAAAGAAGTGTGCATAAGAAATATGTAAAGGGAAAGAAGTGTGCATAAGAAATATGTAAAGGGAAAGAAGTGTGCATAAGAAATATGTAAAGGGAAAGAAGTGTGCATAAGAAATATGTAAAGGGAAAGAAGTGTGCATAAGAAATATGTAAAGGGAAAGAAGTGTGCATAAGAAATATGTAAAGGGAAAGAAGTGTGCATAAGAAATATGTAAAGGGAAAGAAGTGTGCATAAGAAATATGTAAAGGGAAAGAAGTGTGCATAAGAAATATGTAAAGGGAAAGAAGTGTGCATAAGAAATATGTAAAGGGAAAGAAGTGTGCATAAGAAATATGTAAAGGGAAAGAAGTGTGCATAAGAAATATGTAAAGGGAAAGAAGTGTGCATAAGAAATATGTAAAGGGAAAGAAGTGTGCATAAGAAATATGTAAAGGGAAAGAAGTGTGCATAAGAAATATGTAAAGGGAAAGAAGTGTGCATAAGAAATATGTAAAGGGAAAGAAGTGTGCATAAGAAATATGTAAAGGGAAAGAAGTGTGCATAAGAAATATGTAAAGGGAAAGAAGTGTGCATAAGAAATATGTAAAGGGAAAGAAGTGTGCATAAGAAATATGTAAAGGGAAAGAAGTGTGCATAAGAAATATGTAAAGGGAAAGAAGTGTGCATAAGAAATATGTAAAGGGAAAGAAGTGTGCATAAGAAATATGTAAAGGGAAAGAAGTGTGCATAAGAAATATGTAAAGGGAAAGAAGTGTGCATAAGAAATATGTAAAGGGAAAGAAGTGTGCATAAGAAATATGTAAAGGGAAAGAAGTGTGCATAAGAAATATGTAAAGGGAAAGAAGTGTGCATAAGAAATATGTAAAGGGAAAGAAGTGTGCATAAGAAATATGTAAAGGGAAAGAAGTGTGCATAAGAAATATGTAAAGGGAAAGAAGTGTGCATAAGAAATATGTAAAGGGAAAGAAGTGTGCATAAGAAATATGTAAAGGGAAAGAAGTGTGCATAAGAAATATGTAAAGGGAAAGAAGTGTGCATAAGAAATATGTAAAGGGAAAGAAGTGTGCATAAGAAATATGTAAAGGGAAAGAAGTGTGCATAAGAAATATGTAAAGGGAAAGAAGTGTGCATAAGAAATATGTAAAGGGAAAGAAGTGTGCATAAGAAATATGTAAAGGGAAAGAAGTGTGCATAAGAAATATGTAAAGGGAAAGAAGTGTGCATAAGAAATATGTAAAGGGAAAGAAGTGTGCATAAGAAATATGTAAAGGGAAAGAAGTGTGCATAAGAAATATGTAAAGGGAAAGAAGTGTGCATAAGAAATATGTAAAGGGAAAGAAGTGTGCATAAGAAATATGTAAAGGGAAAGAAGTGTGCATAAGAAATATGTAAAGGGAAAGAAGTGTGCATAAGAAATATGTAAAGGGAAAGAAGTGTGCATAAGAAATATGTAAAGGGAAAGAAGTGTGCATAAGAAATATGTAAAGGGAAAGAAGTGTGCATAAGAAATATGTAAAGGGAAAGAAGTGTGCATAAGAAATATGTAAAGGGAAAGAAGTGTGCATAAGAAATATGTAAAGGGAAAGAAGTGTGCATAAGAAATATGTAAAGGGAAAGAAGTGTGCATAAGAAATATGTAAAGGGAAAGAAGTGTGCATAAGAAATATGTAAAGGGAAAGAAGTGTGCATAAGAAATATGTAAAGGGAAAGAAGTGTGCATAAGAAATATGTAAAGGGAAAGAAGTGTGCATAAGAAATATGTAAAGGGAAAGAAGTGTGCATAAGAAATATGTAAAGGGAAAGAAGTGTGCATAAGAAATATGTAAAGGGAAAGAAGTGTGCATAAGAAATATGTAAAGGGAAAGAAGTGTGCATAAGAAATATGTAAAGGGAAAGAAGTGTGCATAAGAAATATGTAAAGGGAAAGAAGTGTGCATAAGAAATATGTAAAGGGAAAGAAGTGTGCATAAGAAATATGTAAAGGGAAAGAAGTGTGCATAAGAAATATGTAAAGGGAAAGAAGTGTGCATAAGAAATATGTAAAGGGAAAGAAGTGTGCATAAGAAATATGTAAAGGGAAAGAAGTGTGCATAAGAAATATGTAAAGGGAAAGAAGTGTGCATAAGAAATATGTAAAGGGAAAGAAGTGTGCATAAGAAATATGTAAAGGGAAAGAAGTGTGCATAAGAAATATGTAAAGGGAAAGAAGTGTGCATAAGAAATATGTAAAGGGAAAGAAGTGTGCATAAGAAATATGTAAAGGGAAAGAAGTGTGCATAAGAAATATGTAAAGGGAAAGAAGTGTGCATAAGAAATATGTAAAGGGAAAGAAGTGTGCATAAGAAATATGTAAAGGGAAAGAAGTGTGCATAAGAAATATGTAAAGGGAAAGAAGTGTGCATAAGAAATATGTAAAGGGAAAGAAGTGTGCATAAGAAATATGTAAAGGGAAAGAAGTGTGCATAAGAAATATGTAAAGGGAAAGAAGTGTGCATAAGAAATATGTAAAGGGAAAGAAGTGTGCATAAGAAATATGTAAAGGGAAAGAAGTGTGCATAAGAAATATGTAAAGGGAAAGAAGTGTGCATAAGAAATATGTAAAGGGAAAGAAGTGTGCATAAGAAATATGTAAAGGGAAAGAAGTGTGCATAAGAAATATGTAAAGGGAAAGAAGTGTGCATAAGAAATATGTAAAGGGAAAGAAGTGTGCATAAGAAATATGTAAAGGGAAAGAAGTGTGCATAAGAAATATGTAAAGGGAAAGAAGTGTGCATAAGAAATATGTAAAGGGAAAGAAGTGTGCATAAGAAATATGTAAAGGGAAAGAAGTGTGCATAAGAAATATGTAAAGGGAAAGAAGTGTGCATAAGAAATATGTAAAGGGAAAGAAGTGTGCATAAGAAATATGTAAAGGGAAAGAAGTGTGCATAAGAAATATGTAAAGGGAAAGAAGTGTGCATAAGAAATATGTAAAGGGAAAGAAGTGTGCATAAGAAATATGTAAAGGGAAAGAAGTGTGCATAAGAAATATGTAAAGGGAAAGAAGTGTGCATAAGAAATATGTAAAGGGAAAGAAGTGTGCATAAGAAATATGTAAAGGGAAAGAAGTGTGCATAAGAAATATGTAAAGGGAAAGAAGTGTGCATAAGAAATATGTAAAGGGAAAGAAGTGTGCATAAGAAATATGTAAAGGGAAAGAAGTGTGCATAAGAAATATGTAAAGGGAAAGAAGTGTGCATAAGAAATATGTAAAGGGAAAGAAGTGTGCATAAGAAATATGTAAAGGGAAAGAAGTGTGCATAAGAAATATGTAAAGGGAAAGAAGTGTGCATAAGAAATATGTAAAGGGAAAGAAGTGTGCATAAGAAATATGTAAAGGGAAAGAAGTGTGCATAAGAAATATGTAAAGGGAAAGAAGTGTGCATAAGAAATATGTAAAGGGAAAGAAGTGTGCATAAGAAATATGTAAAGGGAAAGAAGTGTGCATAAGAAATATGTAAAGGGAAAGAAGTGTGCATAAGAAATATGTAAAGGGAAAGAAGTGTGCATAAGAAATATGTAAAGGGAAAGAAGTGTGCATAAGAAATATGTAAAGGGAAAGAAGTGTGCATAAGAAATATGTAAAGGGAAAGAAGTGTGCATAAGAAATATGTAAAGGGAAAGAAGTGTGCATAAGAAATATGTAAAGGGAAAGAAGTGTGCATAAGAAATATGTAAAGGGAAAGAAGTGTGCATAAGAAATATGTAAAGGGAAAGAAGTGTGCATAAGAAATATGTAAAGGGAAAGAAGTGTGCATAAGAAATATGTAAAGGGAAAGAAGTGTGCATAAGAAATATGTAAAGGGAAAGAAGTGTGCATAAGAAATATGTAAAGGGAAAGAAGTGTGCATAAGAAATATGTAAAGGGAAAGAAGTGTGCATAAGAAATATGTAAAGGGAAAGAAGTGTGCATAAGAAATATGTAAAGGGAAAAAAGTGTGCATAAGAAATATGTAAAGGGAAAGAAGTTTGCATAAGAAATATGTAAAGGGAAAGAAGTGTGCATAAGAAATATGTAAAGGGAAAGAAGTGTGCATAAGAAATATGTAAAGGGAAAGGTGTGTATAAGAAATATGTAAAGGGAAAGAAGTGTGCATAAGAAATATGTAAAGGGAAAGAAGTGTGCATAAGAAATATGTAAAGGGAAAGAAGTGTGCATAAGAAATATGTAAAGGGAAAGAAGTGTGCATAAGAAATATGTAAAGGGAAAGAAGTGTGCATAAGAAATATGTAAAGGGAAAGAAGTGTGCATAAGAAATATGTAAAGGGAAAGAAGTGTGCATAAGAAATATGTAAAGGGAAAGAAGTGTGCATAAGAAATATGTAAAGGGAAAGAAGTGTGCATAAGAAATATGTAAAGGGAAAGAAGTGTGCATAAGAAATATGTAAAGGGAAAGAAGTGTGCATAAGACATATGTAAAGGGAAAGAAGTGTGCATAAGAAATATGTAAAGGGAAAGAAGTGTGCATAAGAAATATGTAAAGAGAAAGAAGTGTGCATAAGAAATATGTAAAGGGAAAGAAGTGTGCATAAGAAATATGTAAAGGGAAAGAAGTGTGCATAATAAATATGTAAAGGGAAAGAAGTGTGCATAATAAATATGTAAAGGGAAAGAAGTGTGCATAATAAATATGTAAAGGGAAAGAAGTGTGCATAAGAAATATGTAAGGGGAAAGAAGTGTGCATAATAAATATGTAAAGGGAAAGAAGTGTGCATAAGAAATATGTAAAGGGAAAGAAGTGTGCATAAGAAATATGTAAAGGGAAAGAAGTGTGCATAAGAAATATGTAAAGGGAAAGAAGTGTGCATAAGAAATATGTAAAGGGAAAGAAGTGTGCATAAGAAATATGTAAAGGGAAAGAAGTGTGCATAAGAAATATGTAAAGGGAAATAAGTGTGCATACGAAATATGTAAAGGGAAATAAGTGTGCAAACGAAATATGTAAAGGGAAATAAGTGTGCATAAGAAATATGTAAAGGGAAAGAAGTGTGCATAAGAAATATGTAAAGGGAAAGAAGTGTGCATAAGAAATATGTAAAGGGAAAGAAGTGTGCATAAGAAATATGTAAAGGGAAAGAAGTGTGCATAAGAAATATGTAAAGGGAAAGAAGTGTGCATAAGAAATATGTAAAGGGAAAGATGTGTGCATAAGAAATATGTAAAGGGAAAGAAGTGTGCATAAGAAATATGTAAAGGGAAAGAAGTGTGCATAAGAAATATGTAAAGGGAAAGAAGTGTGCATAAGAAATATGTAAAGGGAAAGAAGTGTGCATAAGAAATATGTAAAGGGAAAGAAGTGTGCATAAGAAATATGTAAAGGGAAAGAAGTGTGCATAAGAAATATGTAAAGGGAAAGAAGTGTGCATAAGAAATATGTAAAGGGAAAGAAGTGTGCATAAGAAATATGTAAAGGGAAAGAAGTGTGCATAAGAAATATGTAAAGGGAAAGAAGTGTGCATAAGAAATATGTAAAGGGAAATAAGTGTGCATAAGAAATATGTAAAGGGAAATAAGTGTGCATAAGAAATATGTAAAGGGAAATAAGTGTGCATAAGAAATATGTAAAGGGAAATAAGTGTGCATAAGAAATATGTAAAGGGAAAGAAGTGTGCATAAGAAATATGTAAAGGGAAAGAAGTGTGCATAAGAAATATGTAAAGGGAAAGAAGTGTGCATAAGAAATATGTAAAGGGAAAGAAGTGTGCATAAGAAATATGTAAAGGGAAAGAAGTGTGCATAAGAAATATGTAAAGGGAAATAAGTGTGCATACGAAATATGTAAAGGGAAATAAGTGTGCAAACGAAATATGTAAAGGGAAATAAGTGTGCATAAGAAATATGTAAAGGGAAAGAAGTGTGCATAAGAAATATGTAAAGGGAAAGAAGTGTGCATAAGAAATATGTAAAGGGAAAGAAGTGTGCATAAGAAATATGTAAAGGGAAAGAAGTGTGCATAAGAAATATGTAAAGGGAAAGAAGTGTGCATAAGAAATATGTAAAGGGAAAGATGTGTGCATAAGAAATATGTAAAGGGAAAGAAGTGTGCATAAGAAATATGTAAAGGGAAAGAAGTGTGCATAGGAAATATGTAAAGGGAAAGAAGTGTGCATAAGAAATATGTAAAGGGAAAGAAGTGTGCATAAGAAATATGTAAAGGGAAAGAAGTGTGCATAAGAAATATGTAAAGGGAAAGAAGTGTGCATAAGAAATATGTAAAGGGAAAGAAGTGTGCATAAGAAATATGTAAAGGGAAAGAAGTGTGCATAAGAAATATGTAAAGGGAAAGAAGTGTGCATAAGAAATATGTAAAGGGAAAGAAGTGTGCATAAGAAATATGTAAAGGGAAAGAAGTGTGCATACGAAATATGTAAAGGGAAAGAAGTGTACATAAGAAATATGTAAAGGGAAAGAAGTGTGCATAAGAAATATGTAAAGGGAAAGAAGTGTGCATAAGAAATATGTAAAGGGAAAGAAGTGTGCATAAGAAATATGTAAAGGGAAAGAAGTGTGCATAAGAAATATGTAAAGGGAAAGAAGTGTGCATAAGAAATATGTAAAGGGAAAGAAGTGTGCATAAGAAATATGTAAAGGGAAAGAAGTGTGCATAAGAAATATGTAAAGGGAAAGAAGTGTGCATAAGAAATATGTAAAGGGAAAGAAGTGTGCATAAGATATATGTAAAGGGAAAGAAGTGTGCATAAGAAATATGTAAAGGGAAAGAAGTGTGCATAAGAAATATGTAAAGGGAAAGAAGTGTGCATAAGAAATATGTAAAGGGAAAGAAGTGTGCATAAGAAATATGTAAAGGGAAAGAAGTGTGCATAAGAAATATGTAAAGGGAAAGAAGTGTGCATAAGAAATATGTAAAGGGAAAGAAGTGTGCATAAGAAATATGTAAAGGGAAAGAAGTGTGCATAAGAAATATGTAAAGGGAAAGAAGTGTGCATAAGAAATATGTAAAGGGAAAGAAGTGTGCATAAGAAATATGTAAAGGGAAAGAAGTGTGCATAAGAAATATGTAAAGGGAAAGAAGTTTGCATAAGAAATATGTAAAGGGAAAGAAGTGTGCATAAGAAATATGTAAAGGGAAAGAAGTGTGCATAAGAAATATGTAAAGGGAAAGGTGTGTATAAGAAATATGTAAAGGGAAAGAAGTGTGCATAAGAAATATGTAAAGGGAAAGATGTGTGCATAAGAAATATGTAAAGGGAAAGAAGTGTGCATAAGAAATATGTAAAGGGAAAGAAGTGTGCATAAGAAATATGTAAAGGGAAAGAAGTGTGCATAAGAAATATGTAAAGGGAAAGAAGTGTGCATAAGAAATATGTAAAGGGAAAGAAGTGTGCATAAGAAATATGTAAAGGGAAAGAAGTGTGCATAAGAAATATGTAAAGGGAAAGAAGTGTGCATAAGAAATATGTAAAGGGAAAGAAGTGTGCATAAGAAATATGTAAAGGGAAAGAAGTGTGCATAAGAAATATGTAAAGGGAAATAAGTGTGCATAAGAAATATGTAAAGGGAAAGAAGTGTGCATAAGAAATATGTAAAGGGAAAGAAGTGTGCATAAGAAATATGTAAAGGGAAAGAAGTGTGCATAAGAAATATGTAAAGGGAAAGAAGTGTGCATAAGAAATATGTAAAGGGAAAGAAGTGTGCATAAGAAATATGTAAAGGGAAAGAAGTGTGCATAAGAAATATGTAAAGGGAAAGAAGTGTGCATAAGAAATATGTAAAGGGAAAGAAGTGTGCATAAGAAATATGTAAAGGGAAAGAAGTGTGCATAAGAAATATGTAAAGCGAAAGAAGTGTGCATAAGAAATATGTAAAGGGAAAGAAGTGTGCATAAGAAATATGTAAAGGGAAAGAAGTGTGCATAAGAAATATGTAAAGGGAAAGAAGTGTGCATAAGAAATATGTAAAGGGAAAGAAGTGTGCATAAGAAATATGTAAAGGGAAAGAAGTGTGCATAAGAAATATGTAAAGGGAAAGAAGTGTGCATAAGAAATATGTAAAGGGAAAGAAGTGTGCATAAGAAATATGTAAAGGGAAAGAAATGTGCATAAGAAATATGTAAAGGGAAAGAAGTGTGCATAAGAAATATGTAAAGGGAAAGAAGTGTGCATAAGAAATATGTAAAGGGAAAGAAGTGTACATAAGAAATATGTAAAGGGAAAGAAGTGTGCATAAGAAATATGTAAAGGGAAAGAAGTGTGCATAAGAAATATGTAAAGGGAAAGAAGTGTGCATAAGAAATATGTAAAGGGAAAGAAGTGTGCATAAGAAATATGTAAAGGGAAAGAAGTGTGCATAAGAAATATGTAAAGGGAAAGAAGTGTGCATAAGAAATATGTAAAGGGAAAGAAGTGTGCATAAGAAATATGTAAAGGGAAAGAAGTGTGCATAAGAAATATGTAAAGGGAAAGAAGTGTGCATAAGAAATATGTAAAGGGAAAGAAGTGTGCATAAGAAATATGTAAAGGGAAAGAAGTGTGCATAAGAAATATGTAAAGGGAAAGAAGTGTGCATAAGAAATATGTAAAGGGAAAGAAGTGTGCATAAGAAATATGTAAAGGGAAAGAAGTGTGCATAAGAAATATGTAAAGGGAAAGAAGTGTGCATAAGAAATATGTAAAGGGAAAGAAGTGTGCATAAGAAATATGTAAAGGGAAAGAAGTGTGCATAAGAAATATGTAAAGGGAAGAAGTGTGCATAAGAAATATGTAAAGGGAAAGAAGTGTGCATAAGAAATATGTAAAGGGAAAAAAGTGTGCATAAGAAATATGTAAAGGGAAAGAAGTTTGCATAAGAAATATGTAAAGGGAAAGAAGTGTGCATAAGAAATATGTAAAGGGAAAGAAGTGTGCATAAGAAATATGTAAAGGGAAAGAAGTGTGCATAAGAAATATGTAAGGGGAAAGAAGTGTGCATAATAAATATGTAAAGGGAAAGAAGTGTGCATAAGAAATATGTAAAGGGAAAGAAGTGTGCATAAGAAATATGTAAAGGGAAAGAAGTGTGCATAAGAAATATGTAAAGGGAAAGAAGTGTGCATAAGAAATATGTAAAGGGAAAGAAGTGTGCATAAGAAATATGTAAAGGGAAAGAAGTGTGCATAAGAAATATGTAAAGGGAAATAAGTGTGCATACGAAATATGTAAAGGGAAATAAGTGTGCAAACGAAATATGTAAAGGGAAATAAGTGTGCATAAGAAATATGTAAAGGGAAAGAAGTGTGCATAAGAAATATGTAAAGGGAAAGAAGTGTGCATAAGAAATATGTAAAGGGAAAGAAGTGTGCATAAGAAATATGTAAAGGGAAAGAAGTGTGCATAAGAAATATGTAAAGGGAAAGAAGTGTGCATAAGAAATATGTAAAGGGAAAGATGTGTGCATAAGAAATATGTAAAGGGAAAGAAGTGTGCATAAGAAATATGTAAAGGGAAAGAAGTGTGCATAAGAAATATGTAAAGGGAAAGAAGTGTGCATAAGAAATATGTAAAGGGAAAGAAGTGTGCATAAGAAATATGTAAAGGGAAAGAAGTGTGCATAAGAAATATGTAAAGGGAAAGAAGTGTGCATAAGAAATATGTAAAGGGAAAGAAGTGTGCATAAGAAATATGTAAAGGGAAAGAAGTGTGCATAAGAAATATGTAAAGGGAAAGAAGTGTGCATAAGAAATATGTAAAGGGAAAGAAGTGTGCATAAGAAATATGTAAAGGGAAATAAGTGTGCATAAGAAATATGTAAAGGGAAATAAGTGTGCATAAGAAATATGTAAAGGGAAATAAGTGTGCATAAGAAATATGTAAAGGGAAAGAAGTGTGCATAAGAAATATGTAAAGGGAAAGAAGTGTGCATAAGAAATATGTAAAGGGAAAGAAGTGTGCATAAGAAATATGTAAAGGGAAAGAAGTGTGCATAAGAAATATGTAAAGGGAAAGAAGTGTGCATAAGAAATATGTAAAGGGAAAGAAGTGTGCATAAGAAATATGTAAAGGGAAATAAGTGTGCATACGAAATATGTAAAGGGAAAGAAGTGTGCATACGAAATATGTAAAGGGAAAGAAGTGTGCATAAGAAATATGTAAAGGGAAAGAAGTGTGCATAAGAAATATGTAAAGGGAAAGAAGTGTGCATAAGAAATATGTAAAGGGAAAGAAGTGTGCATAAGAAATATGTAAAGGGAAAGAAGTGTGCATAAGAAATATGTAAAGGGAAAGAAGTGTGCATAAGAAATATGTAAAGGGAAAAAAGTGTGCATAAGAAATATGTAAAGGGAAAGAAGTGTGCATAAGAAATATGTAAAGGGAAAGAAGTGTGCATAAGAAATATGTAAAGGGAAAGAAGTGTGCATAAGAAATATGTAAAGGGAAAGAAGTGTGCATAAGAAATATGTAAAGGGAAAGAAGTGTGCATAAGAAATATGTAAAGGGAAAGAAGTGTGCATAAGAAATATGTAAAGGGAAAGAAGTGTGCATAAGAAATATGTAAAGGGAAAGAAGTGTGCATAAGAAATATGTAAAGGGAAAGAAGTGTGCATAAGAAATATGTAAAGGGAAAGAAGTGTGCATAAGAAATATGTAAAGGGAAAGAAGTGTGCATAAGAAATATGTAAAGGGAAAGAAGTGTGCATAAGAAATATGTAAAGGGAAAGAAGTGTGCATACGAAATATGTAAAGGGAAAGAAGTGTACATAAGAAATATGTAAAGGGAAAGAAGTGTGCATAAGAAATATGTAAAGGGAAAGAAGTGTGCATAAGAAATATGTAAAGGGAAAGAAGTGTGCATAAGAAATATGTAAAGGGAAAGAAGTGTGCATAAGAAATATGTAAAGGGAAAGAAGTGTGCATAAGAAATATGTAAAGGGAAAGAAGTGTGCATAAGAAATATGTAAAGGGAAAGAAGTGTGCATAAGAAATATGTAAAGGGAAAGAAGTGTGCATAAGAAATATGTAAAGGGAAAGAAGTGTGCATAAGATATATGTAAAGGGAAAGAAGTGTGCATAAGAAATATGTAAAGGGAAAGAAGTGTGCATAAGAAATATGTAAAGGGAAAGAAGTGTGCATAAGAAATATGTAAAGGGAAAGAAGTGTGCATAAGAAATATGTAAAGGGAAAGAAGTGTGCATAAGAAATATGTAAAGGGAAAGAAGTGTGCATAAGAAATATGTAAAGGGAAAGAAGTGTGCATAAGAAATATGTAAAGGGAAAGAAGTGTGCATAAGAAATATGTAAAGGGAAAGAAGTGTGCATAAGAAATATGTAAAGGGAAAGAAGTGTGCATAAGAAATATGTAAAGGGAAAGAAGTGTGCATAAGAAATATGTAAAGGGAAAGAAGTTTGCATAAGAAATATGTAAAGGGAAAGAAGTGTGCATAAGAAATATGTAAAGGGAAAGAAGTGTGCATAAGAAATATGTAAAGGGAAAGGTGTGTATAAGAAATATGTAAAGGGAAAGAAGTGTGCATAAGAAATATGTAAAGGGAAAGATGTGTGCATAAGAAATATGTAAAGGGAAAGAAGTGTGCATAAGAAATATGTAAAGGGAAAGAAGTGTGCATAAGAAATATGTAAAGGGAAAGAAGTGTGCATAAGAAATATGTAAAGGGAAAGAAGTGTGCATAAGAAATATGTAAAGGGAAAGAAGTGTGCATAAGAAATATGTAAAGGGAAAGAAGTGTGCATAAGAAATATGTAAAGGGAAAGAAGTGTGCATAAGAAATATGTAAAGGGAAAGAAGTGTGCATAAGAAATATGTAAAGGGAAAGAAGTGTGCATAAGAAATATGTAAAGGGAAAGAAGTGTGCATAAGAAATATGTAAAGGGAAATAAGTGTGCATAAGAAATATGTAAAGGGAAAGAAGTGTGCATAAGAAATATGTAAAGGGAAAGAAGTGTGCATAAGAAATATGTAAAGGGAAAGAAGTGTGCATAAGAAATATGTAAAGGGAAAGAAGTGTGCATAAGAAATATGTAAAGGGAAAGAAGTGTGCATAAGAAATATGTAAAGGGAAAGAAGTGTGCATAAGAAATATGTAAAGGGAAAGAAGTGTGCATAAGAAATATGTAAAGGGAAAGAAGTGTGCATAAGAAATATATAAAGGGAAAGAAGTGTGCATAAGAAATATGTAAAGGGAAAGAAGTGTGCATAAGAAATATGTAAAGCGAAAGAAGTGTGCATAAGAAATATGTAAAGGGAAAGAAGTGTGCATAAGAAATATGTAAAGGGAAAGAAGTGTGCATAAGAAATATGTAAAGGGAAAGAAGTGTGCATAAGAAATATGTAAAGGGAAAGAAGTGTGCATAAGAAATATGTAAAGGGAAAGAAGTGTGCATAAGAAATATGTAAAGGGAAAGAAGTGTGCATAAGAAATATGTAAAGGGAAAGAAATGTGCATAAGAAATATGTAAAGGGAAAGAAGTGTGCATAAGAAATATGTAAAGGGAAAGAAGTGTGCATAAGAAATATGTAAAGGGAAAGAAGTGTACATAAGAAATATGTAAAGGGAAAGAAGTGTGCATAAGAAATATGTAAAGGGAAAGAAGTGTGCATAAGAAATATGTAAAGGGAAAGAAGTGTGCATAAGAAATATGTAAAGGGAAAGAAGTGTGCATAAGAAATATGTAAAGGGAAAGAAGTGTGCATAAGAAATATGTAAAGGGAAAGAAGTGTGCATAAGAAATATGTAAAGGGAAAGAAGTGTGCATAAGAAATATGTAAAGGGAAAGAAGTGTGCATAAGAAATATGTAAAGGGAAAGAAGTGTGCATAAGAAATATGTAAAGGGAAAGAAGTGTGCATAAGAAATATGTAAAGGGAAAGAAGTGTGCATAAGAAATATGTAAAGGGAAAGAAGTGTGCATAAGAAATATGTAAAGGGAAAGAAGTGTGCATAAGAAATATGTAAAGGGAAAGAAGTGTGCATAAGAAATATGTAAAGGGAAAGAAGTGTGCATAAGAAATATGTAAAGGGAAAGAAGTGTGCATAAGAAATATGTAAAGGGAAAGAAGTGTGCATAAGAAATATGTAAAGGGAAGAAGTGTGCATAAGAAATATGTAAAGGGAAAGAAGTGTGCATAAGAAATATGTAAAGGGAAAAAAGTGTGCATAAGAAATATGTAAAGGGAAAGAAGTTTGCATAAGAAATATGTAAAGGGAAAGAAGTGTGCATAAGAAATATGTAAAGGGAAAGAAGTGTGCATAAGAAATATGTAAAGGGAAAGGTGTGTATAAGAAATATGTAAAGGGAAAGAAGTGTGCATAAGAAATATGTAAAGGGAAAGAAGTGTGCATAAGAAATATGTAAAGGGAAAGAAGTGTGCATAAGAAATATGTAAAGGGAAAGAAGTGTGCATAAGAAATATGTAAAGGGAAAGAAGTGTGCATAAGAAATATGTAAAGGGAAAGAAGTGTGCATAAGAAATATGTAAAGGGAAAGAAGTGTGCATAAGAAATATGTAAAGGGAAAGAAGTGTGCATAAGAAATATGTAAAGGGAAAGAAGTGTGCATAAGAAATATGTAAAGGGAAAGAAGTGTGCATAAGAAATATGTAAAGGGAAAGAAGTGTGCATAAGAAATATGTAAAGGGAAAGAAGTGTGCATAAGAAATATGTAAAGGGAAAGAAGTGTGCATAAGAAATATGTAAAGGGAAAGAAGTGTGCATAAGAAATATGTAAAGGGAAATAAGTGTGCATAAGAAATATGTAAAGGGAAAGAAGTGTGCATAAGAAATATGTAAAGGGAAAGAAGTGTGCATAAGAAATATGTAAAGGGAAAGAAGTGTGCATAAGAAATATGTAAAGGGAAAGAAGTGTGCATAAGAAATATGTAAAGGGAAAGAAGTGTGCATAAGAAATATGTAAAGGGAAAGAAGTGTGCATAAGAAATATGTAAAGGGAAAGAAGTGTGCATAAGAAATATGTAAAGGGAAAGAAGTGTGCATAAGAAATATATAAAGGGAAAGAAGTGTGCATAAGAAATATGTAAAGGGACAGAAGTGTGCATAAGAAATATGTAAAGGGAAAGAAGTGTGCATAAGAAATATGTAAAGGGAAAGAAGTGTGCATAAGAAATATGTAAAGGGAAAGAAGTGTGCATAAGAAATATGTAAAGGGAAAGAAGTGTGCATAAGAAATATGTAAAGGGAAAGAAGTGTGCATAAGAAATATGTAAAGGGAAAGAAGTGTGCATAAGAAATATGTAAAGGGAAAGAAATGTGCATAAGAAATATGTAAAGGGAAAGAAGTGTGCATAAGAAATATGTAAAGGGAAAGAAGTGTGCATAAGAAATATGTAAAGGGACAGAAGTGTGCATAAGAAATATGTAAAGGGAAAGAAGTGTGCATAAGAAATATGTAAAGGGAAAGAAGTGTGCATAAGAAATATGTAACGGGAAAGAAGTGTGCATAAGAAATATGTAAAGGGAAAGAAGTGTGCATAAGAAATATGTAAAGGGAAAGAAGTGTGCATAAGAAATATGTAAAGGGAAAGAAGTGTGCATAAGAAATATGTAAAGGGAAAGAAGTGTGCATAAGAAATATGTAAAGGGAAAGAAGTGTGCATAAGAAATATGTAAAGGGAAGAAGTGTGCATAAGAAATATGTAAAGGGAAAGAAGTGTGCATAAGAAATATGTAAAGGGAAAGAAGTGTGCATAAGAAATATGTAAAGGGAAAGAAGTTTGCATAAGAAATATGTAAAGGGAAAGAAGTGTGCATAAGAAATATGTAAAGGGAAAGAAGTGTGCATAAGAAATATGTAAAGGGAAAGGTGTGTATAAGAAATATGTAAAGGGAAAGAAGTGTGCATAAGAAATATGTAAAGGGAAAGAAGTGTGCATAAGAAATATGTAAAGGGAAAGAAGTGTGCATAAGAAATATGTAAAGGGAAAGAAGTGTGCATAAGAAATATGTAAAGGGAAAGAAGTGTGCATAAGAAATATGTAAAGGGAAAGAAGAGTGCATAAGAAATATGTAAAGGGAAAGGTGTGTATAAGAAATATGTAAAGGGAAAGAAGTGTGCATAAGAAATATGTAAAGGGAAAGAAGTGTGCATAAGAAATATGTAAAGGGAAAGAAGTGTGCATAAGAAATATGTAAAGGGAAAGAAGTGTGCATAAGAAATATGTAAAGGGAAAGAAGTGTGCATAAGAAATATGTAAAGGGAAAGAAGAGTGCATAAGAAATATGTAAAGGGAAAGAAGTGTGCATAAGAAATATGTAAAGGGAAAGAAGAGTGCATAAGAAATATGTAAAGGGAAAGAAGTGTGCATAAGAAATATGTAAAGGGAAAGAAGTGTGCATAAGAAATATGTAAAGGGAAAGAAGTGTGCATAAGAAATATGTAAAGGGAAAGAAGTGTGCATAATAAATATGTAAAGGGAAAGAAGTGTGCATAATAAATATGTAAAGGGAAAGAAGTGTGCATAAGAAATATGTAAAGGAAAGGAAGTGTGCATAAGAAATATGTAAAGGGAAATAAGTGTGCATAAGAAATATGTACAGGGAAAGAAGTGTGCATAAGAAATATGTAAAGGGAAATAAGTGTGCATAATAAATATGTAAAGGGAAAGAAGTGTGCATAAGAAATATGTAAAGGGAAGAAGTGTGCATAAGAAATATGTAAAGGGAAAGAAGTGTGCATAAGAAATATGTAAAGGGAAAGAAGTGTGCATAAGAAATATGTAAAGGGAAAGAAGTTTGCATAAGAAATATGTAAAGGGAAAGAAGTGTGCATAAGAAATATGTAAAGGGAAAGAAGTGTGCATAAGAAATATGTAAAGGGAAAGGTGTGTATAAGAAATATGTAAAGGGAAAGAAGTGTGCATAAGAAATATGTAAAGGGAAAGAAGTGTGCATAAGAAATATGTAAAGGGAAAGAAGTGTGCATAAGAAATATGTAAAGGGAAAGAAGTGTGCATAAGAAATATGTAAAGGGAAAGAAGTGTGCATAAGAAATATGTAAAGGGAAAGAAGTGTGCATAAGAAATATGTAAAGGGAAAGAAGTGTGCATAAGAAATATGTAAAGGGAAAGAAGTGTGCATAAGAAATATGTAAAGGGAAAGAAGTGTGCATAAGAAATATGTAAAGGGAAAGAAGTGTGCATAAGAAATATGTAAAGGGAAAGAAGTGTGCATAAGAAATATGTAAAGGGAAAGAAGTGTGCATAAGAAATATGTAAAGGGAAAGAAGTGTGCATAAGAAATATGTAAAGGGAAAGAAGTGTGCATAAGAAATATGTAAAGGGAAAGAAGTGTGCATAAGAAATATGTAAAGGGAAATAAGTGTGCATAAGAAATATGTAAAGGGAAAGAAGTGTGCATAAGAAATATGTAAAGGGAAAGAAGTGTGCATAAGAAATATGTAAAGGGAAAGAAGTGTGCATAAGAAATATGTAAAGGGAAAGAAGTGTGCATAAGAAATATGTAAAGGGAAAGAAGTGTGCATAAGAAATATGTAAAGGGAAAGAAGTGTGCATAAGAAATATGTAAAGGGAAAGAAGTGTGCATAAGAAATATGTAAAGGGAAAGAAGTGTGCATAAGAAATATATAAAGGGAAAGAAGTGTGCATAAGAAATATGTAAAGGGAAAGAAGTGTGCATAAGAAATATGTAAAGGGAAAGAAGTGTGCATAAGAAATATGTAAAGGGAAAGAAGTGTGCATAAGAAATATGTAAAGGGAAAGAAGTGTGCATAAGAAATATGTAAAGGGAAAGAAGTGTGCATAAGAAATATGTAAAGGGAAAGAAGTGTGCATAAGAAATATGTAAAGGGAAAGAAGTGTGCATAAGAAATATGTAAAGGGAAAGAAGTGTGCATAAGAAATATGTAAAGGGAAAGAAATGTGCATAAGAAATATGTAAAGGGAAAGAAGTGTGCATAAGAAATATGTAAAGGGAAAGAAGTGTGCATAAGAAATATGTAAAGGGACAGAAGTGTGCATAAGAAATATGTAAAGGGAAAGAAGTGTGCATAAGAAATATGTAAAGGGAAAGAAGTGTGCATAAGAAATATGTAAAGGGAAAGAAGTGTGCATAAGAAATATGTAAAGGGAAAGAAGTGTGCATAAGAAATATGTAAAGGGAAAGAAGTGTGCATAAGAAATATGTAAAGGGAAAGAAGTGTGCATAAGAAATATGTAAAGGGAAAGAAGTGTGCATAAGAAATATGTAAAGGGAAAGAAGTGTGCATAAGAAATATGTAAAGGGAAAGAAGTGTGCATAAGAAATATGTAAAGCGAAAGAAGTGTGCATAAGAAATATGTAAAGGGGAAAGAAGTGTGCATAAGAAATATGTAAAGGGAAAGAAGTGTGCATAAGAAATATGTAAAGGGAAAGAAGTGTGCATAAGAAATATGTAAAGGGAAAGAAGTGTGCATAAGAAATATGTAAAGGGAAATAAGTGTGCATAATAAATATGTAAAGGGAAAGAAGTGTGCATAAGAAATATGTAAAGGGAAGAAGTGTGCATAAGAAATATGTAAAGGGAAAGAAGTGTGCATAAGAAATATGTAAAGGGAAAGAAGTGTGCATAAGAAATATGTAAAGGGAAAGAAGTTTGCATAAGAAATATGTAAAGGGAAAGAAGTGTGCATAAGAAATATGTAAAGGGAAAGAAGTGTGCATAAGAAATATGTAAAGGGAAAGAGTGTGTCATAAGAAATATGTAAAGGGAAAGAAGTGTGCATAAGAAATATGTAAAGGGAAAGAAGTGTGCATAAGAAATATGTAAAGGGAAAGAAGTGTGCATAAGAAATATGTAAAGGGAAAGAAGTGTGCATAAGAAATATGTAAAGGGAAAGAAGTGTGCATAAGAAATATGTAAAGGGAAAGAAGTGTGCATAAGAAATATGTAAAGGGAAAGAAGTGTGCATAAGAAATATGTAAAGGGAAAGAAGTGTGCATAAGAAATATGTAAAGGGAAAGAAGTGTGCATAAGAAATATGTAAAGGGAAAGAAGTGTGCATAAGAAATATGTAAAGGGAAAGAAGTGTGCATAAGAAATATGTAAAGGGAAAGAAGTGTGCATAAGAAATATGTAAAGGGAAAGAAGTGTGCATAAGAAATATGTAAAGGGAAAGAAGTGTGCATAAGAAATATGTAAAGGGAAAGAAGTGTGCATAAGAAATATGTAAAGGGAAAGAAGTGTGCATAAGAAATATGTAAAGGGAAAGAAGTGTGCATAAGAAATATGTAAAGGGAAAGAAGTGTGCATAAGAAATATGTAAAGGGAAAGAAGTGTGCATAAGAAATATGTAAAGGGAAAGAAGTGTGCATAAGAAATATGTAAAGGGAAAGAAGTGTGCATAAGAAATATGTAAAGGGAAAGAAGTGTGCATAAGAAATATGTAAAGGGAAAGAAGTGTGCATAAGAAATATGTAAAGGGAAAGAAGTGTGCATAAGAAATATGTAAAGGGAAAGAAGTGTGCATAAGAAATATGTAAAGGGAAAGAAGTGTGCATAAGAAATATGTAAAGGGAAAGAAGTGTGCATAAGAAATATGTAAAGGGAAAGAAGTGTGCATAAGAAATATGTAAAGGGAAAGAAGTGTGCATAAGAAATATGTAAAGGGAAAGAAGTGTGCATAAGAAATATGTAAAGGGAAAGAAGTGTGCATAAGAAATATGTAAAGGGAAAGAAGTGTGCATAAGAAATATGTAAAGGGAAAGAAGTGTGCATAAGAAATATGTAAAGGGAAAGAAGTGTGCATAAGAAATATGTAAAGGGAAAGAAGTGTGCATAAGAAATATGTAAAGGGAAAGAAGTGTGCATAAGAAATATGTAAAGGGAAAGAAGTGTGCATAAGAAATATGTAAAGGGAAAGAAGTGTGCATAAGAAATATGTAAAGGGAAAGAAGTGTGCATAAGAAATATGTAAAGGGAAAGAAGTGTGCATAAGAAATATGTAAAGGGAAAGAAGTGTGCATAAGAAATATGTAAAGGGAAAGAAGTGTGCATAAGAAATATGTAAAGGGAAAGAAGTGTGCATAAGAAATATGTAAAGGGAAAGAAGTGTGCATAAGAAATATGTAAAGGGAAAGAAGTGTGCATAAGAAATATGTAAAGGGAAAGAAGTGTGCATAAGAAATATGTAAAGGGAAAGAAGTGTGCATAAGAAATATGTAAAGGGAAAGAAGTGTGCATAAGAAATATGTAAAGGGAAAGAAGTGTGCATAAGAAATATGTAAAGGGAAAGAAGTGTGCATAAGAAATATGTAAAGGGAAAGAAGTGTGCATAAGAAATATGTAAAGGGAAAGAAGTGTGCATAAGAAATATGTAAAGGGAAAGAAGTGTGCATAAGAAATATGTAAAGGGAAAGAAGTGTGCATAAGAAATATGTAAAGGGAAAGAAGTGTGCATAAGAAATATGTAAAGGGAAAGAAGTGTGCATAAGAAATATGTAAAGGGAAAGAAGTGTGCATAAGAAATATGTAAAGGGAAAGAAGTGTGCATAAGAAATATGTAAAGGGAAAGAAGTGTGCATAAGAAATATGTAAAGGGAAAGAAGTGTGCATAAGAAATATGTAAAGGGAAAGAAGTGTGCATAAGAAATATGTAAAGGGAAAGAAGTGTGCATAAGAAATATGTAAAGGGAAAGAAGTGTGCATAAGAAATATGTAAAGGGAAAGAAGTGTGCATAAGAAATATGTAAAGGGAAAGAAGTGTGCATAAGAAATATGTAAAGGGAAAGAAGTGTGCATATAAGAAATATGTAAAGGGAAAGAAGTGTGCATAAGAAATATGTAAAGGGAAAGAAGTGTGCATAAGAAATATGTAAAGGGAAAGAAGTGTGCATAAGAAATATGTAAAGGGAAAGAAGTGTGCATAAGAAATATGTAAAGGGAAAGAAGTGTGCATAAGAAATATGTAAAGGGAAAGAAGTGTGCATAAGAAATATGTAAAGGGAAAGAAGTGTGCATAAGAAATATGTAAAGGGAAAGAAGTGTGCATAAGAAATATGTAAAGGGAAAGAAGTGTGCATAAGAAATATGTAAAGGGAAAGAAGTGTGCATAAGAAATATGTAAAGGGAAAGAAGTGTGCATAAGAAATATGTAAAGGGAAAGAAGTGTGCATAAGAAATATGTAAAGGGAAAGAAGTGTGCATAAGAAATATGTAAAGGGAAAGAAGTGTGCATAAGAAATATGTAAAGGGAAAGAAGTGTGCATAAGAAATATGTAAAGGGAAAGAAGTGTGCATAAGAAATATGTAAAGGGAAAGAAGTGTGCATAAGAAATATGTAAAGGGAAAGAAGTGTGCATAAGAAATATGTAAAGGGAAAGAAGTGTGCATAAGAAATATGTAAAGGGAAAGAAGTGTGCATAAGAAATATGTAAAGGGAAAGAAGTGTGCATAAGAAATATGTAAAGGGAAAGAAGTGTGCATAAGAAATATGTAAAGGGAAAGAAGTGTGCATAAGAAATATGTAAAGGGAAAGAAGTGTGCATAAGAAATATGTAAAGGGAAAGAAGTGTGCATAAGAAATATGTAAAGGGAAAGAAGTGTGCATAAGAAATATGTAAAGGGAAAGAAGTGTGCATAAGAAATATGTAAAGGGAAAGAAGTGTGCATAAGAAATATGTAAAGGGAAAGAAGTGTGCATAAGAAATATGTAAAGGGAAAGAAGTGTGCATAAGAAATATGTAAAGGGAAAGAAGTGTGCATAAGAAATATGTAAAGGGAAAGAAGTGTGCATAAGAAATATGTAAAGGGAAAGAAGTGTGCATAAGAAATATGTAAAGGGAAAGAAGTGTGCATAAGAAATATGTAAAGGGAAAGAAGTGTGCATAAGAAATATGTAAAGGGAAAGAAGTGTGCATAAGAAATATGTAAAGGGAAAGAAGTGTGCATAAGAAATATGTAAAGGGAAAGAAGTGTGCATAAGAAATATGTAAAGGGAAAGAAGTGTGCATAAGAAATATGTAAAGGGAAAGAAGTGTGCATAAGAAATATGTAAAGGGAAAGAAGTGTGCATAAGAAATATGTAAAGGGAAAGAAGTGTGCATAAGAAATATGTAAAGGGAAAGAAGTGTGCATAAGAAATATGTAAAGGGAAAGAAGTGTGCATAAGAAATATGTAAAGGGAAAGAAGTGTGCATAAGAAATATGTAAAGGGAAAGAAGTGTGCATAAGAAATATGTAAAGGGAAAGAAGTGTGCATAAGAAATATGTAAAGGGAAAGAAGTGTGCATAAGAAATATGTAAAGGGAAAGAAGTGTGCATAAGAAATATGTAAAGGGAAAGAAGTGTGCATAAGAAATATGTAAAGGGAAAGAAGTGTGCATAAGAAATATGTAAAGGGAAAGAAGTGTGCATAAGAAATATGTAAAGGGAAAGAAGTGTGCATAAGAAATATGTAAAGGGAAAGAAGTGTGCATAAGAAATATGTAAAGGGAAAGAAGTGTGCATAAGAAATATGTAAAGGGAAAGAAGTGTGCATAAGAAATATGTAAAGGGAAAGAAGTGTGCATAAGAAATATGTAAAGGGAAAGAAGTGTGCATAAGAAATATGTAAAGGGAAAGAAGTGTGCATAAGAAATATGTAAAGGGAAAGAAGTGTGCATAAGAAATATGTAAAGGGAAAGAAGTGTGCATAAGAAATATGTAAAGGGAAAGAAGTGTGCATAAGAAATATGTAAAGGGAAAGAAGTGTGCATAAGAAATATGTAAAGGGAAAGAAGTGTGCATAAGAAATATGTAAAGGGAAAGAAGTGTGCATAAGAAATATGTAAAGGGAAAGAAGTGTGCATAAGAAATATGTAAAGGGAAAGAAGTGTGCATAAGAAATATGTAAAGGGAAAGAAGTGTGCATAAGAAATATGTAAAGGGAAAGAAGTGTGCATAAGAAATATGTAAAGGGAAAGAAGTGTGCATAAGAAATATGTAAAGGGAAAGAAGTGTGCATAAGAAATATGTAAAGGGAAAGAAGTGTGCATAAGAAATATGTAAAGGGAAAGAAGTGTGCATAAGAAATATGTAAAGGGAAAGAAGTGTGCATAAGAAATATGTAAAGGGAAAGAAGTGTGCATAAGAAATATGTAAAGGGAAAGAAGTGTGCATAAGAAATATGTAAAGGGAAAGAAGTGTGCATAAGAAATATGTAAAGGGAAAGAAGTGTGCATAAGAAATATGTAAAGGGAAAGAAGTGTGCATAAGAAATATGTAAAGGGAAAGAAGTGTGCATAAGAAATATGTAAAGGGAAAGAAGTGTGCATAAGAAATATGTAAAGGGAAAGAAGTGTGCATAAGAAATATGTAAAGGGAAAGAAGTGTGCATAAGAAATATGTAAAGGGAAAGAAGTGTGCATAAGAAATATGTAAAGGGAAAGAAGTGTGCATAAGAAATATGTAAAGGGAAAGAAGTGTGCATAAGAAATATGTAAAGGGAAAGAAGTGTGCATAAGAAATATGTAAAGGGAAAGAAGTGTGCATAAGAAATATGTAAAGGGAAAGAAGTGTGCATAAGAAATATGTAAAGGGAAAGAAGTGTGCATAAGAAATATGTAAAGGGAAAGAAGTGTGCATAAGAAATATGTAAAGGGAAAGAAGTGTGCATAAGAAATATGTAAAGGGAAAGAAGTGTGCATAAGAAATATGTAAAGGGAAAGAAGTGTGCATAAGAAATATGTAAAGGGAAAGAAGTGTGCATAAGAAATATGTAAAGGGAAAGAAGTGTGCATAAGAAATATGTAAAGGGAAAGAAGTGTGCATAAGAAATATGTAAAGGGAAAGAAGTGTGCATAAGAAATATGTAAAGGGAAAGAAGTGTGCATAAGAAATATGTAAAGGGAAAGAAGTGTGCATAAGAAATATGTAAAGGGAAAGAAGTGTGCATAAGAAATATGTAAAGGGAAAGAAGTGTGCATAAGAAATATGTAAAGGGAAAGAAGTGTGCATAAGAAATATGTAAAGGGAAAGAAGTGTGCATAAGAAATATGTAAAGGGAAAGAAGTGTGCATAAGAAATATGTAAAGGGAAAGAAGTGTGCATAAGAAATATGTAAAGGGAAAGAAGTGTGCATAAGAAATATGTAAAGGGAAAGAAGTGTGCATAAGAAATATGTAAAGGGAAAGAAGTGTGCATAAGAAATATGTAAAGGGAAAGAAGTGTGCATAAGAAATATGTAAAGGGAAAGAAGTGTGCATAAGAAATATGTAAAGGGAAAGAAGTGTGCATAAGAAATATGTAAAGGGAAAGAAGTGTGCATAAGAAATATGTAAAGGGAAAGAAGTGTGCATAAGAAATATGTAAAGGGAAAGAAGTGTGCATAAGAAATATGTAAAGGGAAAGAAGTGTGCATAAGAAATATGTAAAGGGAAAGAAGTGTGCATAAGAAATATGTAAAGGGAAAGAAGTGTGCATAAGAAATATGTAAAGGGAAAGAAGTGTGCATAAGAAATATGTAAAGGGAAAGAAGTGTGCATAAGAAATATGTAAAGGGAAAGAAGTGTGCATAAGAAATATGTAAAGGGAAAGAAGTGTGCATAAGAAATATGTAAAGGGAAAGAAGTGTGCATAAGAAATATGTAAAGGGAAAGAAGTGTGCATAAGAAATATGTAAAGGGAAAGAAGTGTGCATAAGAAATATGTAAAGGGAAAGAAGTGTGCATAAGAAATATGTAAAGGGAAAGAAGTGTGCATAAGAAATATGTAAAGGGAAAGAAGTGTGCATAAGAAATATGTAAAGGGAAAGAAGTGTGCATAAGAAATATGTAAAGGGAAAGAAGTGTGCATAAGAAATATGTAAAGGGAAAGAAGTGTGCATAAGAAATATGTAAAGGGAAAGAAGTGTGCATAAGAAATATGTAAAGGGAAAGAAGTGTGCATAAGAAATATGTAAAGGGAAAGAAGTGTGCATAAGAAATATGTAAAGGGAAAGAAGTGTGCATAAGAAATATGTAAAGGGAAAGAAGTGTGCATAAGAAATATGTAAAGGGAAAGAAGTGTGCATAAGAAATATGTAAAGGGAAAGAAGTGTGCATAAGAAATATGTAAAGGGAAAGAAGTGTGCATAAGAAATATGTAAAGGGAAAGAAGTGTGCATAAGAAATATGTAAAGGGAAAGAAGTGTGCATAAGAAATATGTAAAGGGAAAGAAGTGTGCATAAGAAATATGTAAAGGGAAAGAAGTGTGCATAAGAAATATGTAAAGGGAAAGAAGTGTGCATAAGAAATATGTAAAGGGAAAGAAGTGTGCATAAGAAATATGTAAAGGGAAAGAAGTGTGCATAAGAAATATAAAGGAAAGAAGTCATAAAATTTGAAGAGGTCATAAAATTTAAAGGGAAAGAAGTGTGCATAAGAAATATGTAAAGAAAGAATGCAGACAGAAATTAAAGGGGAAAGAAGTTGCATAAATTAAGGGAAAGAAGTGCATAAGTATTAGAAAAAGTTGCATAAAAATAAGGAAAGAAGTGTTGCATAAGAAATATGTAAGGGAAAGGAAGTGTGCATAAGAAATACTGTAAAGGAAAAGAAGAGTGCATAAGAAATATGTAAAGGGAAAGAACTTGTGCATAAGAAATATGTAAAGGGAAAGAAGAGTGCATAAGAAATTTGTAAAGGGAAAGAAGTGTGCATAAGAAAATATGTATAAGGGAAAGAAGTGTGTATGTAAAGGGAAAGAAGTGTGCATAAGAAATATGTAAAGGGAAAGAAGTGTGCATAAGAAATATGTAAAGGGAAAGAAGTGTGCATAAGAAATATGTAAAGGGAAAGAAGTGTGCATAAGAAATATGTAAAGGGAAAGAAGTGTGCATAAGAAATATGTAAAGGGAAAGAAGTGTGCATAAGAAATATGTAAAGGGAAAGAAGTGTGCATAAGAAATATGTAAAGGGAAAGAAGTGTGCATAAGAAATATGTAAAGGGAAAGAAGTGTGCATAAGAAATATGTAAAGGGAAAGAAGTGTGCATAAGAAATATGTAAAGGGAAAGAAGTGTGCATAAGAAATATGTAAAGGGAAAGAAGTGTGCATAAGAAATATGTAAAGGGAAAGAAGTGTGCATAAGAAATATGTAAAGGGAAAGAAGTGTGCATAAGAAATATGTAAAGGGAAAGAAGTGTGCATAAGAAATATGTAAAGGGAAAGAAGTGTGCATAAGAAATATGTAAAGGGAAAGAAGTGTGCATAAGAAATATGTAAAGGGAAAGAAGTGTGCATAAGAAATATGTAAAGGGAAAGAAGTGTGCATAAGAAATATGTAAAGGGAAAGAAGTGTGCATAAGAAATATGTAAAGGGAAAGAAGTGTGCATAAGAAATATGTAAAGGGAAAGAAGTGTGCATAAGAAATATGTAAAGGGAAAGAAGTGTGCATAAGAAATATGTAAAGGGAAAGAAGTGTGCATAAGAAATATGTAAAGGGAAAGAAGTGTGCATAAGAAATATGTAAAGGGAAAGAAGTGTGCATAAGAAATATGTAAAGGGAAAGAAGTGTGCATAAGAAATATGTAAAGGGAAAGAAGTGTGCATAAGAAATATGTAAAGGGAAAGAAGTGTGCATAAGAAATATGTAAAGGGAAAGAAGTGTGCATAAGAAATATGTAAAGGGAAAGAAGTGTGCATAAGAAATATGTAAAGGGAAAGAAGTGTGCATAAGAAATATGTAAAGGGAAAGAAGTGTGCATAAGAAATATGTAAAGGGAAAGAAGTGTGCATAAGAAATATGTAAAGGGAAAGAAGTGTGCATAAGAAATATGTAAAGGGAAAGAAGTGTGCATAAGAAATATGTAAAGGGAAAGAAGTGTGCATAAGAAATATGTAAAGGGAAAGAAGTGTGCATAAGAAATATGTAAAGGGAAAGAAGTGTGCATAAGAAATATGTAAAGGGAAAGAAGTGTGCATAAGAAATATGTAAAGGGAAAGAAGTGTGCATAAGAAATATGTAAAGGGAAAGAAGTGTGCATAAGAAATATGTAAAGGGAAAGAAGTGTGCATAAGAAATATGTAAAGGGAAAGAAGTGTGCATAAGAAATATGTAAAGGGAAAGAAGTGTGCATAAGAAATATGTAAAGGGAAAGAAGTGTGCATAAGAAATATGTAAAGGGAAAGAAGTGTGCATAAGAAATATGTAAAGGGAAAGAAGTGTGCATAAGAAATATGTAAAGGGAAAGAAGTGTGCATAAGAAATATGTAAAGGGAAAGAAGTGTGCATAAGAAATATGTAAAGGGAAAGAAGTGTGCATAAGAAATATGTAAAGGGAAAGAAGTGTGCATAAGAAATATGTAAAGGGAAAGAAGTGTGCATAAGAAATATGTAAAGGGAAAGAAGTGTGCATAAGAAATATGTAAAGGGAAAGAAGTGTGCATAAGAAATATGTAAAGGGAAAGAAGTGTGCATAAGAAATATGTAAAGGGAAAGAAGTGTGCATAAGAAATATGTAAAGGGAAAGAAGTGTGCATAAGAAATATGTAAAGGGAAAGAAGTGTGCATAAGAAATATGTAAAGGGAAAGAAGTGTGCATAAGAAATATGTAAAGGGAAAGAAGTGTGCATAAGAAATATGTAAAGGGAAAGAAGTGTGCATAAGAAATATGTAAAGGGAAAGAAGTGTGCATAAGAAATATGTAAAGGGAAAGAAGTGTGCATAAGAAATATGTAAAGGGAAAGAAGTGTGCATAAGAAATATGTAAAGGGAAAGAAGTGTGCATAAGAAATATGTAAAGGGAAAGAAGTGTGCATAAGAAATATGTAAAGGGAAAGAAGTGTGCATAAGAAATATGTAAAGGGAAAGAAGTGTGCATAAGAAATATGTAAAGGGAAAGAAGTGTGCATAAGAAATATGTAAAGGGAAAGAAGTGTGCATAAGAAATATGTAAAGGGAAAGAAGTGTGCATAAGAAATATGTAAAGGGAAAGAAGTGTGCATAAGAAATATGTAAAGGGAAAGAAGTGTGCATAAGAAATATGTAAAGGGAAAGAAGTGTGCATAAGAAATATGTAAAGGGAAAGAAGTGTGCATAAGAAATATGTAAAGGGAAAGAAGTGTGCATAAGAAATATGTAAAGGGAAAGAAGTGTGCATAAGAAATATGTAAAGGGAAAGAAGTGTGCATAAGAAATATGTAAAGGGAAAGAAGTGTGCATAAGAAATATGTAAAGGGAAAGAAGTGTGCATAAGAAATATGTAAAGGGAAAGAAGTGTGCATAAGAAATATGTAAAGGGAAAGAAGTGTGCATAAGAAATATGTAAAGGGAAAGAAGTGTGCATAAGAAATATGTAAAGGGAAAGAAGTGTGCATAAGAAATATGTAAAGGGAAAGAAGTGTGCATAAGAAATATGTAAAGGGAAAGAAGTGTGCATAAGAAATATGTAAAGGGAAAGAAGTGTGCATAAGAAATATGTAAAGGGAAAGAAGTGTGCATAAGAAATATGTAAAGGGAAAGAAGTGTGCATAAGAAATATGTAAAGGGAAAGAAGTGTGCATAAGAAATATGTAAAGGGAAAGAAGTGTGCATAAGAAATATGTAAAGGGAAAGAAGTGTGCATAAGAAATATGTAAAGGGAAAGAAGTGTGCATAAGAAATATGTAAAGGGAAAGAAGTGTGCATAAGAAATATGTAAAGGGAAAGAAGTGTGCATAAGAAATATGTAAAGGGAAAGAAGTGTGCATAAGAAATATGTAAAGGGAAAGAAGTGTGCATAAGAAATATGTAAAGGGAAAGAAGTGTGCATAAGAAATATGTAAAGGGAAAGAAGTGTGCATAAGAAATATGTAAAGGGAAAGAAGTGTGCATAAGAAATATGTAAAGGGAAAGAAGTGTGCATAAGAAATATGTAAAGGGAAAGAAGTGTGCATAAGAAATATGTAAAGGGAAAGAAGTGTGCATAAGAAATATGTAAAGGGAAAGAAGTGTGCATAAGAAATATGTAAAGGGAAAGAAGTGTGCATAAGAAATATGTAAAGGGAAAGAAGTGTGCATAAGAAATATGTAAAGGGAAAGAAGTGTGCATAAGAAATATGTAAAGGGAAAGAAGTGTGCATAAGAAATATGTAAAGGGAAAGAAGTGTGCATAAGAAATATGTAAAGGGAAAGAAGTGTGCATAAGAAATATGTAAAGGGAAAGAAGTGTGCATAAGAAATATGTAAAGGGAAAGAAGTGTGCATAAGAAATATGTAAAGGGAAAGAAGTGTGCATAAGAAATATGTAAAGGGAAAGAAGTGTGCATAAGAAATATGTAAAGGGAAAGAAGTGTGCATAAGAAATATGTAAAGGGAAAGAAGTGTGCATAAGAAATATGTAAAGGGAAAGAAGTGTGCATAAGAAATATGTAAAGGGAAAGAAGTGTGCATAAGAAATATGTAAAGGGAAAGAAGTGTGCATAAGAAATGAACACATGATGTCGGGACAAGCCCTCGAGTTAAATATGTAAAGGGAAAGAAGTGTGCATAAGAAATAATAAAGGGAAAGAAGTGTGCATAAGAAATATGTAAAGGGAAAGAAGTGTGCATAAGAAATATGTAAAGGGAAAGAAGTGTGCATAAGAAATGAACACATGATGTCGGGACAAGCCCTCGAGTTAAATATGTAAAGGGAAAGAAGTGTGCATAAGAAATAATAAAGGGAAAGAAGTGTGCATAAGAAATATGTAAAGGGAAAGAAGTGTGCATAAGAAATATGTAAAGGGAAAGAAGTGTGCATAAGAAATATGTAAAGGGAAAGAAGTGTGAATAAGAAATATGTAAAGGGAAAGAAGTGTGCATAAGAAATATGTAAAGGGAAAGAAGTCTGCATAAGAAATATGTAAAGGGAAAGAAGTGTGCCTAAGAAATATGTAAAGGGAAAGAAGTGTGCATAAGAAATATGTAAAGGGAAAGAAGTGTGCATAAGAAATATGTAAAGGGAAAGAAGTTTGCATAAGAAATATGTAAAGGGAAATAAGTGTGCATAAGAAATATGTAAAGGGAAAGAAGTGTGCATAAGAAATAAACACATGATGTGGGAACAAGCCCTCGAGTTAAATATGTAAAGGGAAAGAAGTGTGCATAAGAAATATGTAAAGGGAAAGAAGTGTGCATAAGAAATATGTAAAGGGAAAGAAGTGTGCATAAGAAATATGTAAAGGGAAAGAAGTGTGCATAAGAAATATGTAAAGGGAAAGAAGTGTGCATAAGAAATATGTAAAGGGAAAGAAGTGTCAATAAGAAATATGTAAAGGGAAAGAAGTGTGCATAAGAAATATGTAAAGGGAAAGAAGTGTGCATAAGAAATATGTGAAGGGAAAGAAGTGTGCTTAAGAAATAAACACATGATGTGGGAACAAGCCCTCGAGTTAAATGTGTAAAGGGAAAGAAGTGTGCATAAGAAATATGTAAAGGGAAAGAAGTGTGCATAATAAATATGTAAAGGGAAAGAAGTGTGCATAAGAAATATGTAAAGGGAAAGAAGTGTGCATAAGAAATATGTAAAGGGAAAGAAGTGTGCATAAGAAATATGTAAAGGGAAAGAAGTGTGCATAAGAAATATGTAAAGGGAAAGAAGTGTGCATAAGAAATATGTAAAGGGAAAGAAGTGTGCATAAGAAATATGTAAAGGGAAAGAAGTGTGCATAAGAAATATGTAAAGGGAAAGAAGTGTGCATAAGAAATATGTAAAGGGAAAGAAGTGTGCATAAGAAATAAACACATGATGTGGGAACAAGCCCTCGAGTTAAATATGTAAAGGGAAAGAAGTGTGCATAAGAAATATGTAAAGGGAAAGAAGTGTGCATAAGAAATATGTAAAGGGAAAGAAGTGTGCATAAGAAATATGTAAAGGGAAAGAAGTGTGCATAAGAAATATGTAAAGGGAAAGAAGTGTGCATAAGAAATATGTAAAGGGAAAGAAGTGTGCATAAGAAATATGTAAAGGGAAAGAAGTGTGCATAAGAAATAAACACATGATGTGGGAACAAGCCCTCGAGTTAAATATGTAAAGGGAAAGAAGTGTGCATAAGAAATATGTAAAGGGAAAGAAGTGTGCATAAGAAATATGTAAAGGGAAAGAAGTGTGCATAAGAAATGAACACATGATGTCGGGACAAGCCCTCGAGTTAAATATGTAAAGGGAAAGAAGTGTGCATAAGAAATAATAAAGGGAAAGAAGTGTGCATAAGAAATATGTAAAGGGAAAGAAGTGTGCATAAGAAATATGTAAAGGGAAAGAAGTGTGCATAAGAAATATGTAAAGGGAAAGAAGTGTGCATAAGAAATATGTAAAGGGAAAGAAGTGTGCATAAGAAATATGTAAAGGGAAAGAAGTCTGCATAAGAAATATGTAAAGGGAAAGAAGTGTGCCTAAGAAATATGTAAAGGGAAAGAAGTGTGCATAAGAAATATGTAAAGGGAAAGAAGTGTGCATAAGAAATATGTAAAGGGAAAGAAGTTTGCATAAGAAATATGTAAAGGGAAATAAGTGTGCATAAGAAATATGTAAAGGGAAAGAAGTGTGCATAAGAAATAAACACATGATGTGGGAACAAGCCCTCGAGTTAAATATGTAAAGGGAAAGAAGTGTGCATAAGAAATATGTAAAGGGAAAGAAGTGTGCATAAGAAATATGTAAAGGGAAAGAAGTGTGCATAAGAAATATGTAAAGGGAAAGAAGTGTGCATAAGAAATATGTAAAGGGAAAGAAGTGTGCATAAGAAATATGTAAAGGGAAAGAAGTGTCAATAAGAAATATGTAAAGGGAAAGAAGTGTGCATAAGAAATATGTAAAGGGAAAGAAGTGTGCATAAGAAATATGTGAAGGGAAAGAAGTGTGCTTAAGAAATAAACACATGATGTGGGAACAAGCCCTCGAGTTAAATGTGTAAAGGGAAAGAAGTGTGCATAAGAAATATGTAAAGGGAAAGAAGTGTGCATAATAAATATGTAAAGGGAAAGAAGTGTGCATAAGAAATATGTAAAGGGAAAGAAGTGTGCATAAGAAATATGTAAAGGGAAAGAAGTGTGCATAAGAAATATGTAAAGGGAAAGAAGTGTGCATAAGAAATATGTAAAGGGAAAGAAGTGTGCATAAGAAATATGTAAAGGGAAAGAAGTGTGCATAAGAAATATGTAAAGGGAAAGAAGTGTGCATAAGAAATATGTAAAGGGAAAGAAGTGTGCATAAGAAATATGTAAAGGGAAAGAAGTGTGCATAAGAAATAAACACATGATGTGGGAACAAGCCCTCGAGTTAAATATGTAAAGGGAAAGAAGTGTGCATAAGAAATATGTAAAGGGAAAGAAGTGTGCATAAGAAATATGTAAAGGGAAAGAAGTGTGCATAAGAAATATGTAAAGGGAAAGAAGTGTGCATAAGAAATATGTAAAGGGAAAGAAGTGTGCATAAGAAATATGTAAAGGGAAAGAAGTGTGCATAAGAAATATGTAAAGGGAAAGAAGTGTGCATAAGAAATAAACACATGATGTGGGAACAAGCCCTCGAGTTAAATATGTAAAGGGAAAGAAGTGTGCATAAGAAATATGTAAAGGGAAAGAAGTGTGCATAAGAAATATGTAAAGGGAAAGAAGTTTGCATAAGAATGTAAAGGGAAAGAAGTGTGCATAAGAAATATGTAAAGGGAAAGAAGTGTGCATAAGAAATAAACACATGATGTGGGAACAAGCCCTCGAGTTAAATATGTAAAGGGAAAGAAGTGTGCATAAGAAATATGTAAAGGGAAAGAAGTGTGCATAAGAAATATGTAAAGGGAAAGAAGTGTGCATAAGAAATATGTAAAGGGAAAGAAGTGTGCATAAGAAATATGTAAAGGGAAAGAAGTGTGCATAAGAAATATGTAAAGGGAAAGAAGTGTGCATAAGAAATATGTAAAGGGAAAGAAGTGTGCATAAGAAATATGTAAAGGGAAAGAAGTGTGCATAAGAAATATGTAAAGGGAAAGAAGTGTGCATAAGAAATATGTAAAGGGAAAGAAGTGTGCATAAGAAATATGTAAAGGGAAAGAAGTGTGCATAAGAAATATGTAAAGGGAAAGAAGTGTGCATAAGAAATATGTAAAGGGAAAGAAGTGTGCATAAGAAATATGTAAAGGGAAAGAAGTGTGCATAAGAAAAATGGAAAGGGAAAGAAGTGTGCATAAGAAATATGTAAAGGGAAAGAAGTATGCATAAGAAATATGTAAAGGGAAAGAAGTGTGCATAAGAAATATGTAAAGGGAAAGAAGTGTGCATAAGAAATATGTAAAGGGAAAGAAGTGTGCATAAGAAATATGTAAAGGGAAAGAAGTGTGCATAAGAAATATGTAAAGGGAAAGGAGTGTGCATAAGAAATAAACACATGATGTGGGAACAAGCCCTCGAGTTAAATATGTAAAGGGAAATAAGTGTGCATAAGAAATATGTAAAGGGAAATAAGTGTGCATAAGAAATATGTAAAGGGAAAGAAGTGTGCATAAGAAATATGTAAAGGGAAAGAAGTGTGCATAAGAAATATGTAAAGGGAAAGAAGTGTGCATAAGAAATATGTAAAGGGAAAGAAGTGTGCATAAGAAATATGTAAAGGGAAAGAAGTGTGCATAAGAAATATGTAAAGAGAAAGGAGTGTGCATAAGAAATATGTAAAGGGAAAGAAGTGTGCATAAGAAATATGTAAAGGGAAAGAAGTGTGCATAATAAATATGTAAAGGGAAAGAAGTGTGCATAAGAAATATGTAAAGGGAAATAAGTGTGCATAAGAAATATGTAAAGGGAAAGAAGTGTGCATAAGAAATATGTAAAGGGAAAGAAGTGTGCATAAGAAATATGTAAAGGGAAAGAAGTGTGCATAAGAAATATGTAAAGGGAAAGAAGTGTGCATAAGAAATATGTAAAGGGAAAGAAGTGTGCATAAGAAATATGTAAAGGGAAAGAAGTGTGCATAAGAAATATGTAAAGGGAAAGAAGTGTGCATAAGAAATAAACACATGATGTGGGAACAAGCCCTCGAGTTAAATATGTAAAGGGAAAGAAGTGTGCATAAGAAATATGTAAAGGGAAAGAAGTGTGCATAAGAAATATGTAAAGGGAAAGAAGTGTGCATAAGAAATATGTAAAGGGAAAGAAGTGTGCATAAGAAATATGTAAAGGGAAAGAAGTGTGCATAAGAAATATGTAAAGGGAAAGAAGTGTGCATAAGAAATATGTAAAGGGAAAGAAGTGTGCATAAGAAATAAACACATGATGTGGGAACAAGCTCTCGAGTTAAATATGTAAAGGGAAAGAAGTGTGCATAAGAAATATGTAAAGGGAAAGAAGTGTGCATAAGAAATATGTAAAGGGAAAGAAGTTTGCATAAGAATGTAAAGGGAAAGAAGTGTGCATAAGAAATATGTAAAGGGAAAGAAGTGTGCATAAGAAATAAACACATGATGTGGGAACAAGCCCTCGAGTTAAATATGTAAAGGGAAAGAAGTGTGCATAAGAAATATGTAAAGGGAAAGAAGTGTGCATAAGAAATATGTAAAGGGAAAGAAGTGTGCATAAGAAATATGTAAAGGGAAAGAAGTGTGCATAAGAAATATGTAAAGGGAAAGAAGTGTGCATAAGAAATATGTAAAGGGAAAGAAGTGTGCATAAGAAATATGTAAAGGGAAAGAAGTGTGCATAAGAAATATGTAAAGGGAAAGAAGTGTGCATAAGAAATATGTAAAGGGAAAGAAGTGTGCATAAGAAATATGTAAAGGGAAAGAAGTGTGCATAAGAAATATGTAAAGGGAAAGAAGTGTGCATAAGAAATATGTAAAGGGAAAGAAGTGTGCATAAGAAATATGTAAAGGGAAAGAAGTGTGCATAAGAAATATGTAAAGGGAAAGAAGTGTGCATAAGAAAAATGGAAAGGGAAAGAAGTGTGCATAAGAAATATGTAAAGGGAAAGAAGTATGCATAAGAAATATGTAAAGGGAAAGAAGTGTGCATAAGAAATATGTAAAGGGAAAGAAGTGTGCATAAGAAATATGTAAAGGGAAAGAAGTGTGCATAAGAAATATGTAAAGGGAAAGAAGTGTGCATAAGAAATATGTAAAGGGAAAGAAGTGTGCATAAGAAATAAACACATGATGTGGGAACAAGCCCTCGAGTTAAATATGTAAAGGGAAATAAGTGTGCATAAGAAATATGTAAAGGGAAAGAAGTGTGCATAAGAAATATGTAAAGGGAAATAAGTGTGCATAAGAAATATGTAAAGGGAAAGAAGTGTGCATAAGAAATATGTAAAGGGAAAGAAGTGTGCATAAGAAATATGTAAAGGGAAAGAAGTGTGCATAAGAAATATGTAAAGGGAAAGAAGTGTGCATAAGAAATATGTAAAGGGAAAGAAGTGTGCATAAGAAATATGTAAAGGGAAAGAAGTGTGCATAAGAAATATGTAAAGGGAAAGAAGTGTGCATAAGAAATATGTAAAGGGAAAGAAGTGTGCATAAGAAATATGTAAAGGGAAAGAAGTGTGCATAAGAAATATGTAAAGGGAAAGAAGTGTGCATAAGAAATATGTAAAGGGAAAGAAGTGTGCATAAGAAATATGTAAAGGGAAAGAAGTGTGCATAAGAAATATGTAAAGGGAAAGAAGTGTGCATAAGAAATATGTAAAGGGAAAGAAGTGTGCATAAGAAATATGTAAAGGGAAAGAAGTGTGCATAAGAAATATGTAAAGGGAAAGAAGTGTGCATAAGAAATATGTAAAGGGAAAGAAGTGTGCATAAGAAATGAACACATGATGTCGGGACAAGCCCTCGAGTTAAATATGTAAAGGGAAAGAAGTGTGCATAAGAAATAATAAAGGGAAAGAAGTGTGCATAAGAAATATGTAAAGGGAAAGAAGTGTGCATAAGAAATATGTAAAGGGAAAGAAGTGTGCATAAGAAATATGTAAAGGGAAAGAAGTGTGCATAGGAAATATGTAAAGGGAAAGAAGTGTGCATAAGAAATATGTAAAGGGAAAGAAGTGTGCATAAGAAATATGTAAAGGGAAAGAAGTGTGCATAAGAAATATGTAAAGGGAAAGAAGTGTGCATAAGAAATATGTAAAGGGAAATAAGTGTGCATAAGAAATATGTAAAGGGAAATAAGTGTGCATAAGAAATATGTAAAGGGAAAGAAGTGTGCATAAGAAATATGTAAAGGGAAAGAAGTGTGCATAAGAAATAAACACATGATGTGGGAACAAGCCCTCGAGTTAAATATGTAAAGGGAAAGAAGTGTGCATACAAAATATGTAAAGAGAAAGAAGTGTGCATAAGAAATATGTAAAGGGAAAGAAGTGTGCATAAGAAATATGTAAAGGGAAAGAAGTGTGCATAAGAAATAAACACATGATGTGGGAACAAGCCCTCGAGTTAAATATGTAAAGGGAAAGAAGTGTGCATAAGAAATATGTAAAGGGAAAGAAGTGTGCATAATAAATATGTAAAGGGAAAGAAGTGTGCATAAGAAATATGTAAAGGGAAAGAAGTGTGCTTAATAAATATGTAAAGGGAAAGAAGTGTGCATAATAAATATGTAAAGGGAAAGAAGTGTGCATAATAAATATGTAAAGGGAAAGAAGTGTGCATAAGAAATATGTAAAGGGAAAGAAGTGTGCATAAGAAATATGTAAAGGGAAAGAAGTGTGCATAATAAATATGTAAAGGGAAAGAAGTGTGCATAATAAATATGTAAAGGGAAAGAAGTGTGCATAAGAAATATGTAAAGGGAAAGAAGTGTGCATAAGAAATATGTAAAGGGAAAGAAGTGTGCATAAGAAATATGTAAAGGGAAAGAAGTGTGCATAAGAAATATGTAAAGGGAAAGAAGTGTGCATAAGAAATATGTAAAGGGAAAGAAGTGTGCATAAGAAATATGTAAAGGGAAAAAAGTGTGCATAAGAAATATGTAAAGGGAAAGAAGTGTGCATAAGAAATATGTAAAGGGAAAGAAGTGTGCATAATAAATATGTAAAGGGAAAGAAGTGTGCATAAGAAATAAACACATGATGTGGGAACAAGCCCTCGAGTTAAATATGTAAAGGGAAAGAAGTGTGCATAAGAAATATGTAAAGGGAAAGAAGTGTGCATAAGAAATATGTAAAGGGAAAGAAGTGTGCATAAGAAATATGTAAAGGGAAAGAAGTGTGCATAAGAAATATGTAAAGGGAAAGAAGTGTGCATAAGAAATATGTAAAGGGAAAGAAGTGTGCATAAGAAATATGTAAAGGGAAAGAAGTGTGCATACGAAATAAACACATGATGTGGGAACAAGCCCTCGAGTTAAATATGTAAAGGGAAAGAAGTGTGCATAAGAAATATGTAAAGGGAAAGAAGTGTGCATAAGAAATATGTAAAGGGAAAGAAGTGTGCATAAGAATGTACAGGGAAAGAAGTGTGCATAAGAAATATGTAAAGGGAAAGAAGTGTGCATAAGAAATAAACACATGATGTGGGAACAAGCCCTCGAGTTAAATATGTAAAGGGAAAGAAGTGTGCATAAGAAATATGTAAAGGGAAAGAAGTGTGCATAAGAAATATGTAAAGGGAAAGAAGTGTGCATAAGAAATATGTAAAGGGAAAGAAGTGTGCATAAGAAATATGTAAAGGGAAAGAAGTGTGCATAAGAAATATGTAAAGGGAAAGAAGTGTGCATAAGAAATATGTAAAGGGAAAGAAGTGTGCATAAGAAATATGTAAAGGGAAAGAAGTGTGCATAAGAAATATGTAAAGGGAAAGAAGTGTGCATAATAAATATGTAAAGGGAAAGAAGTGTGCATGAGAAATATGTAAAGGGAAAGAAGTGTGCATAAGAAATATGTAAAGGGAAAGAAGTGTGCATAAGAAATATGTAAAGGAAAATAAGTGTGCATATGAAATATGTAAAGGGAAAGAAGTGTGCATAAGAAATAAACACATGATGTGGGAACAAGCCCTCGAGTTAAATATGTAAAGGGAAAGAAGTGTGCATAAGAAATATGTAAAGGGAAAGAAGTGTGCATAAGAAATATGTAAAGGGAAAGAAGTGTGCATAAGAAATATGTAAAGGGAAAGAAGTGTGCATAAGAAATATGTAAAGGGAAAGAAGTGTGCATAAGAAATATGTGAAGGGAAAGAAGTGTGCTTAAGAAATAAACACATGATGTGGGAACAAGCCCTCGAGTTAAATATGTAAAGGGAAAGAAGTGTGCATAAGAAATATGTAAAGAGAAAGAAGTGTGCATAAGAAATATGTAAAGGGAAAGGAGTGTGCATAATAAATATGTAAAGGGAAAGAAGTGTGCATAATAAATATGTAAAGGGAAAGAAGTGTGCATAAGAAATATGTAAAGGGAAAGAAGTGTGCATAGGAAATATGTAAAGGGAAAGAAGTGTGCATAAGAAATATGTAAAGGGAAAGAAGTGTGCATAAGAAATATGTAAAGGGAAAGAAGTGTGCATAAGAAATATGTAAAGGGAAAGAAGTGTGCATAAGAAATATGTAAAGGGAAAGAAGTGTGCATAAGAAATATGTAAAGGGAAAGAAGTGTGCATAAGAAATATGTAAAGGGAAAGAAGTGTGCATAAGAAATATGTAAAGGGAAAGAAGTGTGCATAAGAAATATGTAAAGGGAAAGAAGTGTGCATAAGAAATATGTAAAGGGAAAGAAGTGTGCATAAGAAATATGTAAAGGGAAAGAAGTGTGCATAAGAAATATGTAAAGGGAAAGAAGTGTGCATAAGAAATATGTAAAGGGAAAGAAGTGTGCATAAGAAATATGTAAAGGGAAAGAAGTGTGCATAAGAAATATGTAAAGGGAAAGAAGTGTGCATAAGAAATATGTAAAGGGAAAGAAGTGTGCATAAGAAATATGTAAAGGGGAAGAAGTGTGTTTAAGAAATATGTAAAGGGAAAGAAGTCTGCATAAGAAATATGTAAAGGGAAAGAAGTGTGCATAAGAAATATGTAAAGGGAAAAAAGTGTGCATAAGAAATATGTAAAGGGAAAGAAGTGTGCATAAGAAATATGTAAAGGGAAAGAAGTGTGCATAAGAAATATGTAAAGGGAAAGAAGTGTGCATAAGAAATATGTAAAGGGAAAGAAGTGTGCATAAGAAATATGTAAAGGGAAAGAAGTGTGCATAAGAAATATGTAAAGGGAAAGAAGTGTGCTTAATAAATATGTAAAGGGAAAGAAGTGTGCATAACAAATATGTAAAGGGAAAGAAGTGTGCATAATAAATATGTAAAGGGAAAGAAGTGTGCATAAGAAATATGTAAAGGGAAAGAAGTGTGCATAAGAAATATGTAAAGGGAAAGAAGTGTGCATAATAAATATGTAAAGGGAAAGAAGTGTGCATAATAAATATGTAAAGGGAAAGAAGTGTGCATAAGAAATATGTAAAGGGAAAGAAGTGTGCATAAGAAATATGTAAAGGGAAAGAAGTGTGCATAAGAAATATGTAAAGGGAAAGAAGTGTGCATAAGAAATATGTAAAGGGAAAGAGGTGTGCATAAGAAATATGTAAAGGGAAAGAAGTGTGCATAAGAAATATGTAAAGGGAAAAAAGTGTGCATAAGAAATATGTAAAGGGAAAGAAGTGTGCATAAGAAATATGTAAAGGGAAAGAAGTGTGCATAATAAATATGTAAAGGGAAAGAAGTGTGCATAAGAAATAAACACATGATGTGGGAACAAGCCCTCGAGTTAAATATGTAAAGGGAAAGAAGTGTGCATAAGAAATATGTAAAGGGAAAGAAGTGTGCATAAGAAATATGTAAAGGGAAAGAAGTGTGCATAAGAAATATGTAAAGGGAAAGAAGTGTGCATAAGAAATATGTAAAGGGAAAGAAGTGTGCATAAGAAATATGTAAAGGGAAAGAAGTGTGCATAAGAAATATGTAAAGGGAAAGAAGTGTGCATACGAAATAAACACATGATGTGGGAACAAGCCCTCGAGTTAAATATGTAAAGGGAAAGAAGTGTGCATAAGAAATATGTAAAGGGAAAGAAGTGTGCATAAGAAATATGTAAAGGGAAAGAAGTGTGCATAAGAATGTACAGGGAAAGAAGTGTGCATAAGAAATATGTAAAGGGAAAGAAGTGTGCATAAGAAATAAACACATGATGTGGGAACAAGCCCTCGAGTTAAATATGTAAAGGGAAAGAAGTGTGCATAAGAAATATGTAAAGGGAAAGAAGTGTGCATAAGAAATATGTAAAGGGAAAGAAGTGTGCATAAGAAATATGTAAAGGGAAAGAAGTGTGCATAAGAAATATGTAAAGGGAAAGAAGTGTGCATAAGAAATATGTAAAGGGAAAGAAGTGTGCATAAGAAATATGTAAAGGGAAAGAAGTGTGCATAAGAAATATGTAAAGGGAAAGAAGTGTGCATAAGAAATATGTAAAGGGAAAGAAGTGTGCATAATAAATATGTAAAGGGAAAGAAGTGTGCATGAGAAATATGTAAAGGGAAAGAAGTGTGCATAAGAAATATGTAAAGGGAAAGAAGTGTGCATAAGAAATATGTAAAGGAAAATAAGTGTGCATATGAAATATGTAAAGGGAAAGAAGTGTGCATAAGAAATAAACACATGATGTGGGAACAAGCCCTCGAGTTAAATATGTAAAGGGAAAGAAGTGTGCATAAGAAATATGTAAAGGGAAAGAAGTGTGCATAAGAAATATGTAAAGGGAAAGAAGTGTGCATAAGAAATATGTAAAGGGAAAGAAGTGTGCATAAGAAATATGTAAAGGGAAAGAAGTGTGCATAAGAAATATGTAAAGGGAAAGAAGTGTGCATAAGAAATATGTGAAGGGAAAGAAGTGTGCTTAAGAAATAAACACATGATGTGGGAACAAGCCCTCGAGTTAAATATGTAAAGGGAAAGAAGTGTGCATAAGAAATATGTAAAGAGAAAGAAGTGTGCATAAGAAATATGTAAAGGGAAAGGAGTGTGCATAATAAATATGTAAAGGGAAAGAAGTGTGCATAATAAATATGTAAAGGGAAAGAAGTGTGCATAAGAAATATGTAAAGGGAAAGAAGTGTGCATAGGAAATATGTAAAGGGAAAGAAGTGTGCATAAGAAATATGTAAAGGGAAAGAAGTGTGCATAAGAAATATGTAAAGGGAAAGAAGTGTGCATAAGAAATATGTAAAGGGAAAGAAGTGTGCATAAGAAATATGTAAAGGGAAAGAAGTGTGCATAAGAAATATGTAAAGGGAAAGAAGTGTGCATAAGAAATATGTAAAGGGAAAGAAGTGTGCATAAGAAATATGTAAAGGGAAAGAAGTGTGCATAAGAAATATGTAAAGGGAAAGAAGTGTGCATAAGAAATATGTAAAGGGAAAGAAGTGTGCATAAGAAATATGTAAAGGGAAAGAAGTGTGCATAAGAAATATGTAAAGGGAAAGAAGTGTGCATAAGAAATATGTAAAGGGAAAGAAGTGTGCATAAGAAATATGTAAAGGGAAAGAAGTGTGCATAATAAATATGTAAAGGGAAAGAAGTGTGCATAAGAAATATGTAAAGGGAAAGAAGTGTGCATAAGAAATATGTAAAGGGGAAGAAGTGTGTTTAAGAAATATGTAAAGGGAAAGAAGTCTGCATAAGAAATATGTAAAGGGAAAGAAGTGTGCATAAGAAATATGTAAAGGGAAAGAAGTGTGCATAAGAAATATGTAAAGGGAAAGAAGTGTGCATAAGAAATATGTAAAGGGAAAGAAGTGTGCATAAGAAATATGTAAAGGGAAAGAAGTGTGCATAAGAAATATGTAAAGGGAAAGAAGTGTGCATAAGAAATATGTAAAGGGAAAGAAGTGTGCATAAGAAATATGTAAAGGGAAAGAAGTGTGCATAAGAAATATGTAAAGGGAAAGAAGTGTGCATAAGAAATATGTAAAGGGAAAGAAGTGTGCATAAGAAATATGTAAAGGGAAAGAAGTGTGCATAAGAAATATGTAAAGGGAAAGAAGTGTGCATAAGAAATATGTAAAGGGAAAGAAGTGTGCATAAGAAATATGTAAAGGGAAAGAAGTGTTCATAAGAAATATGTAAAGGGAAAAAAGTGTGCATAAGAAATATGTAAAGGGAAAGAAGTGTGCATAAGAAATATGTAAAGGGAAATAAGTGTGCATAAGAAATATGTAAAGGGAAAGAAGTGTGCATAAGAAATATGTAAAGGGAAAGAAGTGTGTTTAAGTAATATGTAAAGGGAAAGAAGTCTGCATAAGAAATATGTAAAGGGAAAGAAGTGTGCATAAGAAATATGTAAAGGGAAAGAAGTGTGCATAAGAAATATGTAAAGGGAAAGAAGTGTGCATAAGAAATATGTAACGGGAAAGAAGTGTGCATAAGAAATATGTAAAGGGAAAGAAGTGTGTTTAAGAAATATGTAAAGGGAAAGAAGTCTGCATAAGAAATATGTAAAGGGAAAGAAGTGTGCATAAGAAATATGTAAAGGGAAAGAAGTGTGCATAAGAAATATGTAAAGGGAAAGAAGTGTGCATAAGAAATATGTAAAGGGAAAGAAGTGTGCATAAGAAATATGTAAAGGGAAAGAAGTGTGCATAAGAAATATGTAAAGGGAAAGAAGTGTGCATAAGAAATATGTAAAGGGAAAGAAGTGTGCATAAGAAATATGTAAAGGGAAAAAAGTGTGCATAAGAAATATGTAAAGGGAAAGAAGTGTGCATAAGAAATATGTAAAGGGAAAGAAGTGTGCATAAGAAATATGTAAAGGGAAAGAAGTGTGCATAAGAAATATGTAAAGGGAAAGAAGTGTGCATCAGAAATATGTAAAGGGAAAGAAGTGTGCATAAGAAATATGTAAAGGGAAAGAAGTGTGCATAAGAAATATGTAAAGGGAAAGAAGTGTGCATAAGAAATATGTAAAGGGAAAGAAGTGTGCATACGAAATATGTAAAGGGAAAGAAGTGTGCATAAGAAATATGTAAAGGGAAAGAAGTGTGCATAAGAAATATGTAAAGGGAAAGAAGTGTGCATAAGAAATATGTAAAGGGAAAGAAGTGTGCATAAGAAATATGTAAAGGGAAAGAAGTGTGCATAAGAAATATGTAAAGGGAAAGAAGTGTGCATAAGAAATATGTAAAGGGAAAGAAGTGTGCATAAGAAATATGTAAAGGGAAAGAAGTGTGCATAAGAAATATGTAAAGGGAAAGAAGTGTGCATAAGAAATATGTAAAGGGAAAGAAGTGTGCATAAGAAATATGTAAAGGGAAAGAAGTGTGCATAAGAAATATGTAAAGGGAAAGAAGTGTGCATAAGAAATATGTAAAGGGAAAGAAGTGTGCATAAGAAATATGTAAAGGGAAAGAAGTGTGCATAAGAAATATGTAAAGGGAAAGAAGTGTGCATAAGAAATATGTGAAGGGAAAGAAGTGTGCTTAAGAAATAAACACATGATGTGGGAACAAGCCCTCGAGTTAAATATGTAAAGGGAAAGAAGTGTGCATAAGAAATATGTAAAGAGAAAGAAGTGTGCATAAGAAATATGTAAAGGGAAAGGAGTGTGCATAATAAATATGTAAAGGGAAAGAAGTGTGCATAATAAATATGTAAAGGGAAAGAAGTGTGCATAAGAAATATGTAAAGGGAAAGAAGTGTGCATAGGAAATATGTAAAGGGAAAGAAGTGTGCATAAGAAATATGTAAAGGGAAAGAAGTGTGCATAAGAAATATGTAAAGGGAAAGAAGTGTGCATAAGAAATATGTAAAGGGAAAGAAGTGTGCATAAGAAATATGTAAAGGGAAAGAAGTGTGCATAAGAAATATGTAAAGGGAAAGAAGTGTGCATACGAAATATGTAAAGGGAAAGAAGTGTGCATAAGAAATATGTAAAGGGAAAGAAGTGTGCATAAGAAATATGTAAAGGGAAAGAAGTGTGCATAAGAAATATGTAAAGGGAAAGAAGTGTGCATAAGAAATATGTAAAGGGAAAGAAGTGTGCATAAGAAATATGTAAAGGGAAAGAAGTGTGCATAAGAAATATGTAAAGGGAAAGAAGTGTGCATAAGAAATATGTAAAGGGAAAGAAGTGTGCATAAGAAATATGTAAAGGGAAAGAAGTGTGCATAAGAAATATGTAAAGGGAAAGAAGTGTGCATAAGAAATATGTAAAGGGGAAGAAGTGTGTTTAAGAAATATGTAAAGGGAAAGAAGTCTGCATAAGAAATATGTAAAGGGAAAGAAGTGTGCATAAGAAATATGTAAAGGGAAAGAAGTGTGCATAAGAAATATGTAAAGGGAAAGAAGTGTGCATAAGAAATATGTAAAGGGAAAGAAGTGTGCATAAGAAATATGTAAAGGGAAAGAAGTGTGCATAAGAAATATGTAAAGGGAAAGAAGTGTGCATAAGAAATATGTAAAGGGAAAGAAGTGTGCATAAGAAATATGTAAAGGGAAAGAAGTGTGCATAAGAAATATGTAAAGGGAAAGAAGTGTGCATAAGAAATATGTAAAGGGAAAGAAGTGTGCATAAGAAATATGTAAAGGGAAAGAAGTGTGCATAAGAAATATGTAAAGGGAAAGAAGTGTGCATAAGAAATATGTAAAGGGAAAGAAGTGTGCATAAGAAATATGTAAAGGGAAAGAAGTGTGCATAAGAAATATGTAAAGGGAAAAAAGTGTGCATAAGAAATATGTAAAGGGAAAGAAGTGTGCATAAGAAATATGTAAAGGGAAAGAAGTGTGCATAAGAAATATGTAAAGGGAAAGAAGTGTGCATAAGAAATATGTAAAGGGAAAGAAGTGTGCATAAGAAATATGTAAAGGGAAAGAAGTGTGCATAAGAAATATGTAAAGGGAAAGAAGTGTGTTTAAGTAATATGTAAAGGGAAAGAAGTCTGCATAAGAAATATGTAAAGGGAAAGAAGTGTGCATAAGAAATATGTAAAGGGAAAGAAGTGTGCATAAGAAATATGTAAAGGGAAAGAAGTGTGCATAAGAAATATGTAAAGGGAAAGAAGTGTGCATAAGAAATATGTAAAGGGAAAGAAGTGTGCATAAGAAATATGTAAAGGGAAAGAAGTGTGCATAAGAAATATGTGAAGGGAAAGAAGTGTGCTTAAGAAATAAACACATGATGTGGGAACAAGCCCTCGAGTTAAATATGTAAAGGGAAAGAAGTGTGCATAAGAAATATGTAAAGGGAAAGAAGTGTGCATAAGAAATATGTAAAGGGAAAGAAGTGTGCATAATAAATATGTAAAGGGAAAGAAGTGTGCATAATAAATATGTAAAGGGAAAGAAGTGTGCATAAGAAATATGTAAAGGGAAAGAAGTGTGCATAGGAAATATGTAAAGGGAAAGAAGTGTGCATAAGAAATATGTAAAGGGAAAGAAGTGTGCATAAGAAATATGTAAAGGGAAAGAAGTGTGCATAAGAAATATGTAAAGGGAAAGAAGTGTGCATAAGAAATATGTAAAGGGAAAGAAGTGTGCATAAGAAATATGTAAAGGGAAAGAAGTGTGCATAAGAAATATGTAAAGGAAAAGAAGTGTGCATAAGAAATATGTAAAGGGAAAGAAGTGTGCATAAGAAATATGTAAAGGGAAAGAAGTGTGCATAAGAAATATGTAAAGGGAAAGAAGTGTGCATAAGAAATATGTAAAGGGAAAGAAGTGTGCATAAGAAATATGTAAAGGGAAAGAAGTGTGCATAAGAAATATGTAAAGGGAAAGAAGTGTGCATAAGAAATATGTAAAGGGAAAGAAGTGTGCATAAGAAATATGTAAAGGGAAAGAAGTGTGCATAAGAAATATGTAAAGGGAAAGAAGTGTGCATAAGAAATATGTAAAGGGAAAGAAGTGTGCATAAGAAATATGTAAAGGGAAAGAAGTGTGCATAAGAAATATGTAAAGGGAAAGAAGTGTGCATAAGAAATATGTAAAGGGAAAGAAGTGTGCATAAGAAATATGTAAAGGGAAAGAAGTGTGCATAAGAAATGAACACATGATGTCGGGACAAGCCCTCGAGTTAAATATGTAAAGGGAAAGAAGTGTGCATAAGAAATATGTAAAGGGAAAGAAGTGTGCATAAGAAATATGTAAAGGGAAAGAAGTGTGCATAAGAAATATGTAAAGGGAAAGAAGTGTGCATAAGAAATATGTAAAGGGAAAGAAGTGTGCATAAGAAATATGTAAAGGGAAAGAAGTGTGCATAAGAAATATGTAAAGGGAAGGAAGTGTGCATAAGAAATATGTAAAGGGAAAGAAGTGTGCATAAGAAATATGTAAAGGGAAAGAAGTGTGCATAAGAAATATGTAAAGGGAAAGAAGTGTGCATAAGAAATATGTAAAGGGAAAGAAGTGTGCATAAGAAATATGTAAAGGGAAAGAAGTGTGCATAAGAAATATGTAAAGGGAAAGAAGTGTGCATAAGAAATATGTAAAGGGAAAGAAGTGTGCATAAGAAATATGTAAAGGGAAAGAAGTGTGCATAAGAAATATGTAAAGGGAAAGAAGTGTGCATAAGAAATATGTAAAGGGAAAGAAGTGTGCATAAGAAATATGTAAAGGGAAAGAAGTGTGCATAAGAAATATGTAAAGGGAAAGAAGTGTGCATAAGAAATATGTAAAGGGAAAGAAGTGTGCATAAGAAATATGTAAAGGGAAAGAAGTGTGTTTAAGTAATATGTAAATGGAAAGAAGTCTGCATAAGAAATATGTAAAGGGAAAGAAGTGTGCATAAGAAATATGTAAAGGGAAAGAAGTGTGCATAAGAAATATGTAAAGGGAAAGAAGTGTGCATAAGAAATATGTAAAGGGAAAGAAGTGTGCATAAGAAATATGTAAAGGGAAAGAAGTGTGCATAAGAAATATGTAAAGGGAAAGAAGTGTGCATAAGAAATATGTGAAGGGAAAGAAGTGTGCTTAAGAAATAAACACATGATGTGGGAACAAGCCCTCGAGTTAAATATGTAAAGGGAAAGAAGTGTGCATAAGAAATATGTAAAGGGAAAGAAGTGTGCATAAGAAATATGTAAAGGGAAAGAAGTGTGCATAAGAAATATGTAAAGGGAAAGAAGTGTGCATAAGAAATATGTAAAGGGAAAGAAGTGTGCATAAGAAATATGTAAAGGGAAAGAAGTGTGCATAAGAAATATGTAAAGGGAAAGAAGTGTGCATAAGAAATATGTAAAGGGAAAGAAGTGTGCATAAGAAATATGTAAAGGGAAAGAAGTGTGCATAAGAAATATGTAAAGGGAAAGAAGTGTGCATAAGAAATATGTAAAGGGAAAGAAGTGTGCATAAGAAATATGTAAAGGGAAAGAAGTGTGCATAAGAAATATGTAAAGGGAAAGAAGTGTGCATAAGAAATATGTAAAGGGGAAGAAGTGTGTTTAAGAAATATGTAAAGGGAAAGAAGTCTGCATAAGAAATATGTAAAGGGAAAGAAGTGTGCATAAGAAATATGTAAAGGGAAAGAAGTGTGCATAAGAAATATGTAAAGGGAAAGAAGTGTGCATAAGAAATATGTAAAGGGAAAGAAGTGTGCATAAGAAATATGTAAAGGGAAAGAAGTGTGCATAAGAAATATGTAAAGGGAAAGAAGTGTGCATAAGAAATATGTAAAGGGAAAGAAGTGTGCATAAGAAATATGTAAAGGGAAAGAAGTGTGCATAAGAAATATGTAAAGGGAAAGAAGTGTGCATAAGAAATATGTAAAGGGAAAGAAGTGTGCATAAGAAATATGTAAAGGGAAAGAAGTGTGCATAAGAAATATGTAAAGGGAAAGAAGTGTGCATAAGAAATATGTAAAGGGAAAAAAGTGTGCATAAGAAATATGTAAAGGGAAAAAAGTGTGCATAAGAAATATGTAAAGGGAAAGAAGTGTGCATAAGAAATATGTAAAGGGAAAGAAGTGTGCATAAGAAATATGTAAAGGGAAAGAAGTGTGCATAAGAAATATGTAAAGGGAAAGAAGTCTGCATAAGAAATATGTAAAGGGAAAGAAGTGTGCATAAGAAATATGTAAAGGGAAAGAAGTGTGCATAAGAAATATGTAAAGGGAAAGAAGTGTGCATAAGAAATATGTAAAGGGAAAGAAGTGTGCATAAGAAATATGTAAAGGGAAAGAAGTGTGCATAAGAAATATGTAAAGGGAAAGAAGTGTGCATAAGAAATATGTGAAGGGAAAGAAGTGTGCTTAAGAAATAAACACATGATGTGGGAACAAGCCCTCGAGTTAAATATGTAAAGGGAAAGAAGTGTGCATAAGAAATATGTAAAGGGAAAGAAGTGTGCATAAGAAATATGTAAAGGGAAAGAAGTGTGCATAAGAAATATGTAAAGGGAAAGAAGTGTGCATAATAAATATGTAAAGGGAAAGAAGTGTGCATAATAAATATGTAAAGGGAAAGAAGTGTGCATAAGAAATATGTAAAGGGAAAGAAGTGTGCATAGGAAATATGTAAAGGGAAAGAAGTGTGCATAAGAAATATGTAAAGGGAAAGAAGTGTGCATAAGAAATATGTAAAGGGAAAGAAGTGTGCATAAGAAATATGTAAAGGGAAAGAAGTGTGCATAAGAAATATGTAAAGGGAAAGAAGTGTGCATAAGAAATATGTAAAGGGAAAGAAGTGTGCATAAGAAATATGTAAAGGAAAAGAAGTGTGCATAAGAAATATGTAAAGGGAAAGAAGTGTGCATAAGAAATATGTAAAGGGAAAGAAGTGTGCATAAGAAATATGTAAAGGGAAAGAAGTGTGCATAAGAAATATGTAAAGGGAAAGAAGTGTGCATAAGAAATATGTAAAGGGAAAGAAGTGTGCATAAGAAATATGTAAAGGGAAAGAAGTGTGCATAAGAAATATGTAAAGGGAAAGAAGTGTGCATAAGAAATATGTAAAGGGAAAGAAGTGTGCATAAGAAATATGTAAAGGGAAAGAAGTGTGCATAAGAAATATGTAAAGGGAAAGAAGTGTGCATAAGAAATATGTAAAGGGAAAGAAGTGTGCATAAGAAATATGTAAAGGGAAAGAAGTGTGCATAAGAAATATGTAAAGGGAAAGAAGTGTGCATAAGAAATATGTAAAGGGAAAGAAGTGTGCATAAGAAATGAACACATGATGTCGGGACAAGCCCTCGAGTTAAATATGTAAAGGGAAAGAAGTGTGCATAAGAAATATGTAAAGGGAAAGAAGTGTGCATAAGAAATATGTAAAGGGAAAGAAGTGTGCATAAGAAATATGTAAAGGGAAAGAAGTGTGCATAAGAAATATGTAAAGGGAAAGAAGTGTGCATAAGAAATATGTAAAGGGAAAGAAGTGTGCATAAGAAATATGTAAAGGGAAGGAAGTGTGCATAAGAAATATGTAAAGGGAAAGAAGTGTGCATAAGAAATATGTAAAGGGAAAGAAGTGTGCATAAGAAATATGTAAAGGGAAAGAAGTGTGCATAAGAAATATGTAAAGGGAAAGAAGTGTGCATAAGAAATATGTAAAGGGAAAGAAGTGTGCATAAGAAATATGTAAAGGGAAAGAAGTGTGCATAAGAAATATGTAAAGGGAAAGAAGTGTGCATAAGAAATATGTAAAGGGAAAGAAGTGTGCATAAGAAATATGTAAAGGGAAAGAAGTGTGCATAAGAAATATGTAAAGGGAAAGAAGTGTGCATAAGAAATATGTAAAGGGAAAGAAGTGTGTTTAAGTAATATGTAAAGGGAAAGAAGTCTGCATAAGAAATATGTAAAGGGAAAGAAGTGTGCATAAGAAATATGTAAAGGGAAAGAAGTGTGCATAAGAAATATGTAAAGGGAAAGAAGTGTGCATAAGAAATATGTAAAGGGAAAGAAGTGTGCATAAGAAATATGTAAAGGGAAAGAAGTGTGCATAAGAAATATGTAAAGGGAAAGAAGTGTGCATAAGAAATATGTGAAGGGAAAGAAGTGTGCTTAAGAAATAAACACATGATGTGGGAACAAGCCCTCGAGTTAAATATGTAAAGGGAAAGAAGTGTGCATAAGAAATATGTAAAGGGAAAGAAGTGTGCATAAGAAATATGTAAAGGGAAAGAAGTGTGCATAATAAATATGTAAAGGGAAAGAAGTGTGCATAATAAATATGTAAAGGGAAAGAAGTGTGCATAAGAAATATGTAAAGGGAAAGAAGTGTGCATAGGAAATATGTAAAGGGAAAGAAGTGTGCATAAGAAATATGTAAAGGGAAAGAAGTGTGCATAAGAAATATGTAAAGGGAAAGAAGTGTGCATAAGAAATATGTAAAGGGAAAGAAGTGTGCATAAGAAATATGTAAAGGGAAAGAAGTGTGCATAAGAAATATGTAAAGGGAAAGAAGTGTGCATAAGAAATATGTAAAGGAAAAGAAGTGTGCATAAGAAATATGTAAAGGGAAAGAAGTGTGCATAAGAAATATGTAAAGGGAAAGAAGTGTGCATAAGAAATATGTAAAGGGAAAGAAGTGTGCATAAGAAATATGTAAAGGGAAAGAAGTGTGCATAAGAAATATGTAAAGGGAAAGAAGTGTGCATAAGAAATATGTAAAGGGAAAGAAGTGTGCATAAGAAATATGTAAAGGGAAAGAAGTGTGCATAAGAAATATGTAAAGGGAAAGAAGTGTGCATAAGAAATATGTAAAGGGAAAGAAGTGTGCATAAGAAATATGTAAAGGGAAAGAAGTGTGCATAAGAAATATGTAAAGGGAAAGAAGTGTGCATAAGAAATATGTAAAGGGAAAGAAGTGTGCATAAGAAATATGTAAAGGGAAAGAAGTGTGCATAAGAAATGAACACATGATGTCGGGACAAGCCCTCGAGTTAAATATGTAAAGGGAAAGAAGTGTGCATAAGAAATATGTAAAGGGAAAGAAGTGTGCATAAGAAATATGTAAAGGGAAAGAAGTGTGCATAAGAAATATGTAAAGGGAAAGAAGTGTGCATAAGAAATATGTAAAGGGAAAGAAGTGTGCATAAGAAATATGTAAAGGGAAAGAAGTGTGCATAAGAAATATGTAAAGGGAAGGAAGTGTGCATAAGAAATATGTAAAGGGAAAGAAGTGTGCATAAGAAATATGTAAAGGGAAAGAAGTGTGCATAAGAAATATGTAAAGGGAAAGAAGTGTGCATAAGAAATATGTAAAGGGAAAGAAGTGTGCATAAGAAATATGTAAAGGGAAAGAAGTGTGCATAAGAAATATGTAAAGGGAAAGAAGTGTGCATAAGAAATATGTAAAGGGAAAGAAGTGTGCATAAGAAATATGTAAAGGGAAAGAAGTGTGCATAAGAAATATGTAAAGGGAAAGAAGTGTGCATAAGAAATATGTAAAGGGAAAGAAGTGTGCATAAGAAATATGTAAAGGGAAAGAAGTGTGCATAAGAAATATGTAAAGGGAAAGAAGTGTGCATAAGAAATGAACACATGATGTCGGGACAAGCCCTCGAGTTAAATATGTAAAGGGAAAGAAGTGTGCATAAGAAATATGTAAAGGGAAAGAAGTGTGCATAAGAAATATGTAAAGGGAAAGAAGTGTGCATAAGAAATATGTAAAGGGAAAGAAGTGTGCATAAGAAATATGTAAAGGGAAAGAAGTGTGCATAAGAAATATGTAAAGGGAAAGAAGTGTGCATAAGAAATATGTAAAGGGAAGGAAGTGTGCATAAGAAATATGTAAAGGGAAAGAAGTGTGCATAAGAAATATGTAAAGGGAAAGAAGTGTGCATAAGAAATATGTAAAGGGAAAGAAGTGTGCATAAGAAATATGTAAAGGGAAAGAAGTGTGCATAAGAAATATGTAAAGGGAAAGAAGTGTGCATAAGAAATATTTAAAGGGAAAGAAGTGTGCATAAGAAATATGTAAAGGGAAAGAAGTGTGCATAAGAAATATGTAAAGGGAAAGAAGTGTGCATAAGAAATATGTAAAGGGAAAGAAGTGTGCATAAGAAATATGTAAAGGGAAAGAAGTGTGCATAAGAAATATGTAAAGGGAAAGAAGTGTGCATAAGAAATATGTAAAGGGAAAGAAGTGTGCATAAGAAATATGTAAAGGGAAAGAAGTGTGCATAAGAAATATGTAAAGGGAAAGAAGTGTGCATAAGAAATATGTAAAGGGAAAGAAGTGTGTTTAAGTAATATGTAAAGGGAAAGAAGTCTGCATAAGAAATATGTAAAGGGAAAGAAGTGTGCATAAGAAATATGTAAAGGGAAAGAAGTGTGCATAAGAAATATGTAAAGGGAAAGAAGTGTGCATAAGAAATATGTAAAGGGAAAGAAGTGTGCATAAGAAATATGTAAAGGGAAAGAAGTGTGCATAAGAAATATGTAAAGGGAAAGAAGTGTGCATAAGAAATATGTGAAGGGAAAGAAGTGTGCTTAAGAAATAAACACATGATGTGGGAACAAGCCCTCGAGTTAAATATGTAAAGGGAAAGAAGTGTGCATAAGAAATATGTAAAGGGAAAGAAGTGTGCATAAGAAATATGTAAAGGGAAAGAAGTGTGCATAATAAATATGTAAAGGGAAAGAAGTGTGCATAATAAATATGTAAAGGGAAAGAAGTGTGCATAAGAAATATGTAAAGGGAAAGAAGTGTGCATAGGAAATATGTAAAGGGAAAGAAGTGTGCATAAGAAATATGTAAAGGGAAAGAAGTGTGCATAAGAAATATGTAAAGGGAAAGAAGTGTGCATAAGAAATATGTAAAGGGAAAGAAGTGTGCATAAGAAATATGTAAAGGGAAAGAAGTGTGCATAAGAAATATGTAAAGGGAAAGAAGTGTGCATAAGAAATATGTAAAGGAAAAGAAGTGTGCATAAGAAATATGTAAAGGGAAAGAAGTGTGCATAAGAAATATGTAAAGGGAAAGAAGTGTGCATAAGAAATATGTAAAGGGAAAGAAGTGTGCATAAGAAATATGTAAAGGGAAAGAAGTGTGCATAAGAAATATGTAAAGGGAAAGAAGTGTGCATAAGAAATATGTAAAGGGAAAGAAGTGTGCATAAGAAATATGTAAAGGGAAAGAAGTGTGCATAAGAAATATGTAAAGGGAAAGAAGTGTGCATAAGAAATATGTAAAGGGAAAGAAGTGTGCATAAGAAATATGTAAAGGGAAAGAAGTGTGCATAAGAAATATGTAAAGGGAAAGAAGTGTGCATAAGAAATATGTAAAGGGAAAGAAGTGTGCATAAGAAATATGTAAAGGGAAAGAAGTGTGCATAAGAAATATGTAAAGGGAAAGAAGTGTGCATAAGAAATGAACACATGATGTCGGGACAAGCCCTCGAGTTAAATATGTAAAGGGAAAGAAGTGTGCATAAGAAATATGTAAAGGGAAAGAAGTGTGCATAAGAAATATGTAAAGGGAAAGAAGTGTGCATAAGAAATATGTAAAGGGAAAGAAGTGTGCATAAGAAATATGTAAAGGGAAGGAAGTGTGCATAAGAAATATGTAAAGGGAAAGAAGTGTGCATAAGAAATATGTAAAGGGAAAGAAGTGTGCATAAGAAATATGTAAAGGGAAAGAAGTGTGCATAAGAAATATGTAAAGGGAAAGAAGTGTGCATAAGAAATATGTAAAGGGAAAGAAGTGTGCATAAGAAATATGTAAAGGGAAAGAAGTGTGCATAAGAAATATGTAAAGGGAAAGAAGTGTGCATAAGAAATATGTAAAGGGAAAGAAGTGTGCATAAGAAATATGTAAAGGGAAAGAAGTGTGCATAAGAAATATGTAAAGGGAAAGAAGTGTGCATAAGAAATATGTAAAGGGAAAGAAGTGTGCATAAGAAATATGTAAAGGGAAAGAAGTGTGCATAAGAAATATGTAAAGGGAAAGAAGTGTGCATAAGAAATATGTAAAGGGAAAGAAGTGTGCATAAGAAATATGTAAAGGGAAAGAAGTGTGCATAAGAAATATGTAAAGGGAAAGAAGTGTGCATAAGAAATATGTAAAGGGAAAGAAGTGTGCATAAGAAATATGTAAAGGGAAAGAAGTGTGCATACGAAATATGTAAAGGGAAAGAAGTGTGCATAAGAAATATGTAAAGGGAAAGAAGTGTGCATAAGAAATATGTAAAGGGAAAGAAGTGTGCATAAGAAATATGTAAAGGGAAAGAAGTGTGCATAAGAAATATGTGAAGGGAAAGAAGTGTGCTTAAGAAATAAACACATGATGTGGGAACAAGCCCTCGAGTTAAATATGTAAAGGGAAAGAAGTGTGCATAATAAATATGTAAAGGGAAAGAAGTGTGCATAATAAATATGTAAAGGGAAAGAAGTGTGCATAATAAATATGTAAAGGGAAAGAAGTGTGCATAATAAATATGTAAAGGGAAAGAAGTGTGCATAAGAAATATGTAAAGGGAAAGAAGTGTGCATAGGAAATATGTAAAGGGAAAGAAGTGTGCATAAGAAATATGTAAAGGGAAAGAAGTGTGCATAAGAAATATGTAAAGGGAAAGAAGTGTGCATAAGAAATATGTAAAGGGAAAGAAGTGTGCATAAGAAATATGTAAAGGGAAAGAAGTGTGCATAAGAAATATGTAAAGGGAAAGAAGTGTGCATAAGAAATATGTAAAGGGAAAGAAGTGTGCATAAGAAATATGTAAAGGGAAAGAAGTGTGCATAAGAAATATGTAAAGGGAAAGAAGTGTGCATAAGAAATATGTAAAGGGAAAGAAGTGTGCATAAGAAATATGTAAAGGGAAAGAAGTGTGCATAAGAAATATGTAAAGGGAAAGAAGTGTGCATAAGAAATATGTAAAGGGAAAGAAGTGTGCATAAGAAATATGTAAAGGGAAAGAAGTGTGCATAAGAAATATGTAAAGGGAAAGAAGTGTGCATAAGAAATATGTAAAGGGAAAGAAGTGTGCATAAGAAATATGTAAAGGGAAAGAAGTGTGCATACGAAATAAACACATGATGTGGGAACAAGCCCTCGAGTTAAATATGTAAAGGGAAAGAAGTGTGCATAAGAAATATGTAAAGGGAAAGAAGTGTGCATAAGAAATATGTAAAGGGAAAGAAGTGTGCATAAGAATGTAAAGGGAAAGAAGTGTGCATAAGAAATATGTAAAGGGAAAGAAGTGTGCATAAGAAATAAACACATGATGTGGGAACAAGCCCTCGAGTTAAATATGTAAAGGGAAAGAAGTGTGCATAAGAAATATGTAAAGGGAAAGAAGTGTGCATAAGAAATATGTAAAGGGAAAGAAGTGTGCATAAGAAATATGTAAAGGGAAAGAAGTGTGCATAAGAAATATGTAAAGGGAAAGAAGTGTGCATAAGAAATATGTAAAGGGAAAGAAGTGTGCATAAGAAATATGTAAAGGGAAAGAAGTGTGCATAAGAAATATGTAAAGGGAAAGAAGTGTGCATAAGAAATATGTAAAGGGAAAGAAGTGTGCATAAGAAATATGTAAAGGGAAAGAAGTGTGCATAAGAAATATGTAAAGGGAAAGAAGTGTGCATAAGAAATATGTAAAGGGAAAGAAGTGTGCATAAGAAATATGTAAAGGCAAAGAAGTGTGCATAAGAAATATGTAAAGGCAAAGAAGTGTGCATAAGAAATATGTAAAGGGAAAGAAGTGTGCATAAGAAATATGTAAAGGGAAAGAAGTGTGCATAAGAAATATGTAAAGGGAAAGAAGTGTGCATAATAAATATGTAAAGGGAAAGAAGTCTGCATAAGAAATATGTAAAGGGAAAGATGTGTGCATAAGAAATATGTAAAGCGAAAGAAGTGTGCATAAGAAATATGTAAAGGGAAAGAAGTGTGCATAAGAAATATGTAAAGGGAAAGAAGTGTGCATAAGAAATATGTAAAGGGAAAGAAGTGTGCATAAGAAATATGTAAAGGGAAAGAAGTGTGCATAAGAAATATGTAAAGGGAAAGAAGTGTGCATAGGAAATATGTAAAGGGAAAGAAGTGTGCATAAGAAATATGTAAAGGGAAAGAAGTGTGCATAAGAAATATGTAAAGGGAAAGAAGTGTGCATAAGAAATATGTAAAGGGAAAGAAGTGTGCATAAGAAATATGTAAAGGGAAAGAAGTGTGCATAAGAAATATGTAAAGGGAAAGAAGTGTGCATAAGAAATATGTAAAGGGAAAGAAGTGTGCATAAGAAATATGTAAAGGGAAAGAAGTGTGCATAAGAAATATGTAAAGGGAAAGAAGTGTGCATAAGAAATATGTAAAGGGAAAGAAGTGTGCATACGAAATGAACACATGATGTCGGGACAAGCCCTCGAGTTAAATATGTAAAGGGAAAGAAGTGTGCATAAGAAATAATAAAGGGAAAGAAGTGTGCATAAGAAATATGTAAAGGGAAAGAAGTGTGCATAAGAAATATGTAAAGGGAAAGAAGTGTGCATAAGAAATATGTAAAGGGAAAGAAGTGTGCATAAGAAATATGTAAAGGGAAAGAAGTGTGCATAAGAAATATGTAAAGGGAAAGAAGTGTGCATAAGAAATATGTAAAGGGAAAGAAGTGTGCATAAGAAATATGTAAAGGGAAAGAAGTGTGCATAAGAAATATGTAAAGGGAAATAAGTGTGCATACGAAATATGTAAAGGGAAATAAGTGTGCATAAGAAATATGTAAAGGGACAGAAGTGTGCATAAGAAATAAACACATGATGTGGGAACAAGCCCTCGAGTTAAATATGTAAAGGGAAAGAAGTGTGCATAAGAAATATGTAAAGGGAAAGAAGTGTGCATAAGAAATATGTAAAGGGAAAGAAGTGTGCATAAGAAATATGTAAAGGGAAAGAAGTGTGCATAAGAAATATGTAAAGGGAAAGAAGTGTGCATAAGAAAAATGTAAAGGGAAAGAAGTGTGCATAAGAAATATGTAAAGGGAAAGAAGTGTGCATAAGAAATATGTAAAGGGAAAGAAGTGTGCATAAGAAATATGTAAAGGGAAAGAAGTGTGCATAAGAAATATGTAAAGGGAAAGAAGTGTGCATAAGAAATATGTAAAGGGAAAGAAGTGTGCATAAGAAATATGTAAAGGGAAAGAAGTGTGCATAAGAAATATGTAAAGGGAAAGAAGTGTGCATAAGAAATATGTAAAGGGAAAAAAGTGTACATAAGAAATATGTAAAGGGAAAGAAGTGTGCATAAGAAATATGTAAAGGGAAAGAAGTGTGCATAAGAAATATGTAAAGGGAAAGAAGTGTGCATAAGAAATATGTAAAGGGAAAGAAGTGTGCATAAGAAATATGTAAAGGGAACAAGCCCTCGAGTTAAATATGTAAAGGGAAAGAAGTGTGCATAAGAAATATGTAAAGGGAAAGAAGTGTGCATAAGAAATATGTAAAGGGAAAGAAGTGTGCATAAGAAATATGTAAAGGGAAAGAAGTGTGCATAATAAATATGTAAAGGGAAAGAAGTGTGCATAATAAATATGTAAAGGGAAAGAAGTGTGCATAAGAAATATGTAAAGGGAAAGAAGTGTGCATACGAAATAAACACATGATGTGGGAACAAGCCCTCGAGTTAAATATGTAAAGGGAAAGAAGTGTGCATAAGAAATATGTAAAGGGAAAGAAGTGTGCATAAGAAATATGTAAAGGGAAAGAAGTGTGCATAAGAATGTAAAGGGAAAGAAGTGTGCATAAGAAATATGTAAAGGGAAAGAAGTGTGCATAAGAAATAAACACATGATGTGTGAACAAGCCCTCGAGTTAAATATGTAAAGGGAAAGAAGTGTGCATAAGAAATATGTAAAGGGAAAGAAGTGTGCATAAGAAATATGTAAAGGGAAAGAAGTGTGCATAAGAAATATGTAAAGGGAAAGAAGTGTGCATAAGAAATATGTAAAGGGAAAGAAGTGTGCATAAGAAATATGTAAAGGGAAAGAAGTGTGCATAAGAAATATGTAAAGGGAAAGAAGTGTGCATAAGAAATATGTAAAGGGAAAGAAGTGTGCATAAGAAATATGTAAAGGGAAAGAAGTGTGCATAAGAAATATGTAAAGGGAAAGAAGTGTGCATAAGAAATATGTAAAGGGAAAGAAGTGTGCATAATAAATATGTAAAGGGAAAGAAGTCTGCATAATAAATATGTAAAGGGAAAGATGTGTGCATAAGAAATATGTAAAGGGAAAGAAGTGTGCATAAGAAATATGTAAAGGGAAAGAAGTGTGCATAAGAAATATGTAAAGGGAAAGAAGTGTGCATAAGAAATATGTAAAGGGAAAGAAGTGTGCATAAGAAATATGTAAAGGGAAAGAAGTGTGCATAAGAAATATGTAAAGGGAAAGAAGTGTGCATAAGAAATATGTAAAGGGAAAGAAGTGTGCATAATAAATATGTAAAGGGAAAGAAGTGTGCATAAGAAATATGTAAAGGGAAAGAAGTGTGCATAAGAAATATGTAAAGGGAAAGAAGTGTGCATAAGAAATATGTAAAGGGAAAGAAGTGTGCATAAGAAATATGTAAAGGGAAAGAAGTGTGCATAAGAAATATGTAAAGGGAAAGAAGTGTGCATAAGAAATATGTAAAGGGAAAGAAGTGTGCATAAGAAATATGTAAAGGGAAAGAAGTGTGCATAAGAAATATGTAAAGGGAAAGAAGTGTGCATAAGAAATATGTAAAGGAAAAGAAGTGTGCATAAGAAATATGTAAACGGAAAGAAGTGTGCATACGAAATAAACACATGATGTGGGAACAAGCCCTCGAGTTAAATATGTAAAGGGAAAGAAGTGTGCATAAGAAATATGTAAAGGGAAAGAAGTGTGCATAAGAAATATGTAAAGGGAAAGAAGTGTGCATAAGAAATAAACACATGATGTGGGAACAAGCCCTCGAGTTAAATATGTAAAGGGAAAGAAGTGTGCATAAGAAATATGTAAAGGGAAAGAAGTGTGCATAAGAAATATGTAAAGGGAAAGAAGTGTGCATAAGAAATATGTAAAGGGAAAGAAGTGTGCATAAGAAATATGTAAAGGGAAAGAAGTGTGCATAAGAAATATGTAAAGGGAAAGAAGTGTGCATAAGAAATATGTAAAGGGAAAGAAGTGTGCATAAGAAATATGTAAAGGGAAAGAAGTGTGCATAAGAAATATGTAAAGGGAAAGAAGTGTGCATAAGAAATATGTAAAGGGAAAGAAGTGTGCATAAGAAATATGTAAAGGGAAAGAAGTGTGCATAAGAAATATGTAAAGGGATAGAAGTGTGCATAAGAAATATGTAAAGGGAAAGAAGTGTGCATAAGAAATATGTAAAGGGAAAGAAGTGTGCATAAGAAATATGTAAAGGGAAAGAAGTGTGCATAAGAAATATGTAAAGGGAAAGAAGTGTGCATAAGAAATATGTAAAGGGAAAGAAGTGTGCATAATAAATATGTAAAGGGAAAGAAGTCTGCATAAGAAATATGTAAAGGGAAAGATGTGTGCATAAGAAATATGTAAAGGGAAAGAAGTGTGCATAAGAAATATGTAAAGGGAAAGAAGTGTGCATAAGAAATATGTAAAGGGAAAGAAGTGTGCATAAGAAATATGTAAAGGGAAAGAAGTGTGCATAAGAAATATGTAAAGGGAAAGAAGTGTGCATAAGAAATATATAAAGGGAAAGAAGTGTGCATAAGAAATATGTAAAGAGAAAGAAGTGTGCATAAGAAATATGTAAAGGGAAAGAAGTGTGCATAAGAAATATGTAAAGGGAAAGAAGTGTGCATAAGAAATATGTAAAGGGAAAGAAGTGTGCATAAGAAATATGTAAAGGGAAAGAAGTGTGCATAAGAAATATGTAAATGGAAAGAAGTGTGCATAAGAAATATGTAAAGGGAAAGAAGTGTGCATAAGAAATATGTAAAGGGAAAGAAGTGTGCATAAGAAATATGTAAAGGGAAAGAAGTGTGCATAAGAAATATGTAAAGGGAAAGAAGTGTGCATAAGAAATATGTAAAGGGAAAGAAGTGTACAAAAGAAATATGTAAAGGGAAAGAAGTGTGCATAAGAAATATGTAAAGGGAAAGAAGTGTGCATAAGAAATATGTAATGGGAAAGAAGTGTGCATAAGAAATATGTAAAGGGAAAGAAGTGTGCATAAGAAATATGTAAAGGGAAATAAGTGTGCATAAGAAATATGTAAAGGGAAATAAGTGTGCATAAGAAATATGTAAAGGGAAAGAAGTGTGCATAAGAAATAAACACATGATGTGGGAACAAGCCCTCGAGTTAAATATGTAAAGGGAAAGAAGTGTGCATAAGAAATATGTAAAGGGAAAGAAGTGTGCATAAGAAATATGTAAAGGGAAAGAAGTGTGCATAAGAAATATGTAAAGGGAAAGAAGTGTGCATAAGAAATATGTAAAGGGAAAGAAGTGTGCATAAGAAATATGTAAAGGGAAAGAAGTGTGCATAAGAAATATGTAAAGGGAAAGAAGTGTGCATAAGAAATATGTAAAGGGAAAGAAGTGTGCATAAGAAATATGTAAAGGGAAAGAAGTGTGCATAAGAAATATGTAAAGGGAAAGAAGTGTGCATAAGAAATATGTAAAGGGAAAGAAGTGTGCATAAGAAATATGTAAAGGGAAAGAAGTGTGCATAAGAAATATGTAAAGGGAAAGAAGTGTGCATAAGAAATATGTAAAGGGAAAGAAGTGTGCATAAGAAATATGTAAAGGGAAAGAAGTGTGCATAAGAAATATGTAAAGGGAAAGAAGTGTGCATAAGAAATATGTAAAGGGAAAGAAGTGTGCATAAGAAATATGTAAAGGGAAAGAAGTGTGCATAAGAAATATGTAAAGGGAAAGAAGTGTGCATAAGAAATATGTAAAGGGAAAGAAGTGTAAATAAGAAATATGTAAAGGGAAAGAAGTGTGCATAAGAAATATGTAAAGGGAAAGAAGTGTGCATAAGAAATATGTAAAGGGAAAGAAGTGTGCATAAGAAATATGTAAAGGGAAAGAAGTGTGCATAAGAAATATGTAAAGGGAAAGAAGTGTGTTTAAGAAATATGTAAAGGGAAAGAAGTCTGCATAAGAAATATGTAAAGGGAAATAAGTGTAAATAAGAAATATGTAAAGGGAAAGAAGTGTGCATAAGAAATATGTAAAGGGAAAGAAGTGTGCATAAGAAATATGTAAAGGGAAAGAAGTGTGCATAAGAAATATGTAAAGGGAAAGAAGTGTGCATAAGAAATATGTAAAGGGAAAGAAGTGTGTTTAAGAAATATGTAAAGGGAAATAAGTGTGCATAAGAAATATGTAAAGGGAAATAAGTGTGCATAAGAAATATGTAAAGGGAAAGAAGTGTGCATAAGAAATATGTAAAGGGAAAGAAGTGTGCATAAGAAATATGTAAAGGGAAAGAAGTGTGCATAAGAAATATGTAAAGGGAAAGAAGTGTGCATAAGAAATATGTAAAGGGAAAGAAGTGTGCATAAGAAATATGTAAAGGGAAAGAAGTGTGCATAAGAAATATGTAAAGGGAAAGAAGTGTGCATAAGAAATATGTAAAGGGAAAGAAGTGTGCATAAGAAATATGTAAAGGGAAAGAAGTGTGCATAAGAAATATGTAAAGGGAAAGAAGTGTGCATAAGAAATATGTAAAGGGAAAGAAGTGTGCATAAGAAATATGTAAAGGGAAAGAAGTGTGCATAAGAAATATGTAAAGGGAAAGAAGTGTGCATAAGAAATATGTAAAGGGAAAGAAGTGTGCATAAGAAATATGTAAAGGGAAAGAAGTGTGCATAAGAAATGAACACATGATGTCGGGACAAGCCCTCGAGTTAAATATGTAAAGGGAAAGAAGTGTGCATAAGAAATAATAAAGGGAAAGAAGTGTGCATAAGAAATATGTAAAGGGAAAGAAGTGTGCATAAGAAATATGTAAAGGGAAAGAAGTGTGCATAAGAAATATGTAAAGGGAAAGAAGTGTGCATAAGAAATATGTAAAGGGAAAGAAGTGTGCATAAGAAATATGTAAAGGGAAAGAAGTGTGCATAAGAAATATGTAAAGGGAAAGAAGTGTGCATAAGAAATATGTAAAGGGAAAGAAGTGTGCATAAGAAATATGTAAAGGGAAATAAGTGTCCATAAGAAATATGTAAAGGGAAATAAGTGTTCATAAGAAATATGTAAAGGGAAATAAGTGTGCATAAGAAATATGTAAAGGGAAAGAAGTGTGCATAAGACATAAACACATGATGTGGGAACAAGCCCTCGAGTTAAATATGTAAAGGGAAAGAAGTGTGCATAAGAAATATGTAAAGGGAAAGAAGTGTGCATAAGAAATATGTAAAGGGAAAGAAGTGTGCTTAAGAAATATGTAAAGGGAAAGAAGTGTGCATAAGAAATATGTAAAGGGAAAGAAGTGTGCATAATAAATATGTAAAGGGAAAGAAGTGTGCATAAGAAATATGTAAAGGGAAAGAAGTGTGCATAAGAAATATGTAAAGGGAAAGAAGTGTGCATAAGAAATATGTAAAGGGAAAGAAGTGTGCATAAGAAATATGTAAAGGGAAAGAAGTGTGCATAAGAAATATGTAAAGGGAAAGAAGTGTGCATAAGAAATATGTAAAGGGAAAGAAGTGTGCATAAGAAATATGTAAAGGGAAAGAAGTGTGCATAAGAAATATGTAAAGGGAAAGAAGTGTGCATAAGAAATATGTAAAGGGAAAGAAGTGTGCATAAGAAATATGTAAAGGGAAAGAAGTGTAAATAAGAAATATGTAAAGGGAAAGAAGTGTGCATAAGAAATATGTAAAGGGAAAGAAGTGTGCATAAGAAATATGTAAAGGGAAAGAAGTGTGCATAAGAAATATGTAAAGGGAAAGAAGTGTGCATAAGAAATATGTAAAGGGAAAGAAGTGTGTTTAAGAAATATGTAAAGGGAAAGAAGTCTGCATAAGAAATATGTAAAGGGAAATAAGTGTAAATAAGAAATATGTAAAGGGAAAGAAGTGTGCATAAGAAATATGTAAAGGGAAAGAAGTGTGCATAAGAAATATGTAAAGGGAAAGAAGTGTGCATAAGAAATATGTAAAGGGAAAGAAGTGTGCATAAGAAATATGTAAAGGGAAAGAAGTGTGTTTAAGAAATATGTAAAGGGAAAGAAGTCTGCATAAGAAATATGTAAAGGGAAATAAGTGTGCATAAGAAATATGTAAAGGGAAAGAAGTGTGCATAAGAAATATGTAAAGGGAAAGAAGTGTGCATAAGAAATATGTAAAGGGAAAGAAGTGTGCATAAGAAATATGTAAAGGGAAAGAAGTGTGCATAAGAAATATGTAAAGGGAAAGAAGTGTGCATAAGAAATATGTAAAGGGAAAGAAGTGTGCATAAGAAATATGTAAAGGGAAAGAAGTGTGCATAAGAAATATGTAAAGGGAAAGAAGTGTGCATAAGAAATATGTAAAGGGAAAGAAGTGTGCATAAGAAATATGTAAAGGGAAAGAAGTGTGCATAAGAAATATGTAAAGGGAAAGAAGTGTGCATAAGAAATATGTAAAGGGAAAGAAGTGTGCATAAGAAATATGTAAAGGGAAAGAAGTGTGCATAAGAAATATGTAAAGGGAAAGAAGTGTGCATAAGAAATATGTAAAGGGAAAGAAGTGTGCATAAGAAATGAACACATGATGTCGGGACAAGCCCTCGAGTTAAATATGTAAAGGGAAAGAAGTGTGCATAAGAAATAATAAAGGGAAAGAAGTGTGCATAAGAAATATGTAAAGGGAAAGAAGTGTGCATAAGAAATATGTAAAGGGAAAGAAGTGTGCATAAGAAATATGTAAAGGGAAAGAAGTGTGCATAAGAAATATGTAAAGGGAAAGAAGTGTGCATAAGAAATATGTAAAGGGAAAGAAGTGTGCATAAGAAATATGTAAAGGGAAAGAAGTGTGCATAAGAAATATGTAAAGGGAAAGAAGTGTGCATAAGAAATATGTAAAGGGAAATAAGTGTCCATAAGAAATATGTAAAGGGAAATAAGTGTTCATAAGAAATATGTAAAGGGAAATAAGTGTGCATAAGAAATATGTAAAGGGAAAGAAGTGTGCATAAGACATAAACACATGATGTGGGAACAAGCCCTCGAGTTAAATATGTAAAGGGAAAGAAGTGTGCATAAGAAATATGTAAAGGGAAAGAAGTGTGCATAAGAAATATGTAAAGGGAAAGAAGTGTGCTTAAGAAATATGTAAAGGGAAAGAAGTGTGCATAAGAAATATGTAAAGGGAAAGAAGTGTGCATAATAAATATGTAAAGGGAAAGAAGTGTGCATAATAAATATGTAAAGGGAAAGAAGTGTGCATAAGACATATGTAAAGGGAAAGAAGTGTGCATAAGAAATATGTAAAGGGAAAGAAGTGTGCATAAGAAATATGTAAAGGGAAAGAAGTGTGCATAAGAAATATGTGAAGGGAAAGAAGTGTGCTTAAGAAATAAACACATGATGTGGGAACAAGCCCTCGAGTTAAATATGTAAAGGGAAAGAAGTGTGCATAAGAAATATGTAAAGGGAAAGAAGTGTGCATAAGAAATATGTAAAGGGAAAGAAGTGTGCATAAGAAATATGTAAAGGGAAAGAAGTGTGCATAAGAAATATGTAAAGGGAAAGAAGTGTGCATAAAAAATATGTAAAGGGAAAGAAGTGTGCATAAGAAATATGTAAAGGGAAAGAAGTGTGCATAAGAAATATGTAAAGGGAAAGAAGTGTGCATAAGAAATATGTAAAGGGAAAGAAGTGTGCATAAGAAATATGTAAAGGGAAAGAAGTGTGCATAAGAAATATGTAAAGGGAAAGAAGTGTGCATAAGAAATATGTAAAGGGAAAGAAGTGTGCATAAGAAATATGTAAAGGGAAATAAGTGTGCATAAGAAATATGTAAAGGGAAAGAAGTGTGCATAAGAAATATGTAAAGGGAAAGAAGTGTGCATAAGAAATATGTAAAGGGAAAGAAGTGTGCATAAGAAATATGTAAAGGGAAAGAAGTGTGCATAAGAAATATGTAAAGGGAAAGAAGTGTGCATAAGAAATAAACACATGATGTGGGAACAAGCCCTCGAGTTAAATATGTAAATGGAAAGAAGTGTGCATAAGAAATATGTAAAGGGAAAGAAGTGTGCATAAGAAATATGTAAAGGGAAAGAAGTGTGCATAAGAAATATGTAAAGGGAAAGAAGTGTGCATAAGAAATATGTAAAGGGAAAGAAGTGTGCATAAGAAATATGTAAAGGGAAAGAAGTGTGCATAAGAAATATGTAAAGGGAAAGAAGCGTGCATAAGAAATAAACACATGATGTGGGAACAAGCCCTCGAGTTAAATATGTAAAGGGAAAGAAGTGTGCATAAGAAATATGTAAAGGGAAAGAAGTGTGCATAAGAAATATGTAAAGGGAAAGAAGTGTGCATAAGAATGTAAAGGGAAAGAAGTGTGCATAAGAAATATGTAAAGGGAAAGAAGTGTGCATAAGAAATAAACACATGATGTGGGAACAAGCCCTCGAGTTAAATATGTAAAGGGAAAGAAGTGTGCATAAGAAATATGTAAAGGGAAAGAAGTGTGCATAAGAAATATGTAAAGGGAAAGAAGTGTGCATAAGAAATATGTAAAGGGAAAGAAGTGTGCATAAGAAATATGTAAAGGGAAAGAAGTGTGCATAAGAAATATGTAAAGGGAAAGAAGTGTGCATAAGAAATATGTAAAGGGAAAGAAGTGTGCATAAGAAATATGTAAAGGGAAAGAAGTGTGCATAAGAAATATGTAAAGGGAAAGAAGTGTGCATAAGAAATATGTAAAGGGAAAGAAGTGTGCATAAGAAATATGTAAAGGGAAAGAAGTGTGCATAAGAAATATGTAAAGGGAAAGAAGTGTGCATAAGAAATATGTAAAGGGAAAGAAGTGTGCATAAGAAATATGTAAAGGAAAAGAAGTGTGCATAAGAAATATGTAAAGGGAAAGAAGTGTGCATAAGAAATATGTAAAGGGAAAGAAGTGTGCATAAGAAATATGTAAAGGGAAAGAAGTGTGCATAAGAAATATGTAAAGGGAAAGAAGTGTGCATAAGAAATAAACACATGATGTGGGAACAAGCCCTCGAGTTAAATATGTAAAGGGAAAGAAGTGTGCATAAGAAATATGTAAAGGGAAAGAAGTGTGCATAAGAAATATGTAAAGGGAAAGAAGTGTGCATAAGAAATATGTAAAGGGAAAGAAGTGTGCATAAGAAATGAACACATGATGTCGGGACAAGCCCTCGAGTTAAATATGTAAAGGGAAAGAAGTGTGCATAAGAAATAATAAAGGGAAAGAAGTGTGCATAAGAAATATGTAAAGGGAAAGAAGTGTGCATAAGAAATATGTAAAGGGAAAGAAGTGTGCATAAGAAATATGTAAAGGGAAAGAAGTGTGCATAAGAAATATGTAAAGGGAAAGAAGTGTGCATAAGAAATATGTAAAGGGAAAGAAGTGTGCATAAGAAATATGTAAAGGGAAAGAAGTGTGCATAAGAAATATGTAAAGGGAAAGAAGTGTGCATAAGAAATATGTAAAGGGAAATAAGTGTCCATAAGAAATATGTAAAGGGAAATAAGTGTTCATAAGAAATATGTAAAGGGAAATAAGTGTGCATAAGAAATATGTAAAGGGAAAGAAGTGTGCATAAGACATAAACACATGATGTGGGAACAAGCCCTCGAGTTAAATATGTAAAGGGAAAGAAGTGTGCATAAGAAATATGTAAAGGGAAAGAAGTGTGCATAAGAAATATGTAAAGGGAAAGAAGTGTGCTTAAGAAATATGTAAAGGGAAAGAAGTGTGCATAAGAAATATGTAAAGGGAAAGAAGTGTGCATAATAAATATGTAAAGGGAAAGAAGTGTGCATAAGAAATATGTAAAGGGAAAGAAGTGTGCATAAGAAATATGTAAAGGGAAAGAAGTGTGCATAAGAAATATGTAAAGGGAAAGAAGTGTGCATAAGAAATATGTAAAGGGAAAGAAGTGTGCATAAGAAATATGTGAAGGGAAAGAAGTGTGCTTAAGAAATAAACACATGATGTGGGAACAAGCCCTCGAGTTAAATATGTAAAGGGAAAGAAGTGTGCATAAGAAATATGTAAAGGGAAAGAAGTGTGCATAAGAAATATGTAAAGGGAAAGAAGTGTGCATAAGAAATATGTAAAGGGAAAGAAGTGCGCATAAGAAATATGTAAAGGGAAAGAAGTGTGCATAAGAAATATGTAAAGGGAAAGAAGTGTGCATAAGAAATATGTAAAGGGAAAGAAGTGTGCATAAGAAATATGTAAAGGGAAAGAAGTGTGCATAAGAAATATGTAAAGGGAAAGAAGTGTGCATAAGAAATATGTAAAGGGAAAGAAGTGTGCATAAGAAATATGTAAAGGGAAAGAAGTGTGCATAAGAAATATGTAAAGGGAAAGAAGTGTGCATAAGAAATATGTAAAGGGAAATAAGTGTGCATAAGAAATATGTAAAGGGAAAGAAGTGTGCATAATAAATATGTAAAGGGAAAGAAGTGTGCATAATAAATATGTAAAGGGAAAGAAGTGTGCATAAGAAATATGTAAAGGGAAAGAAGTGTGCATAAGAAATATGTAAAGGGAAAGAAGTGTGCATAAGAAATATGTAAAGGGAAAGAAGTGTGCATAAGAAATATGTAAAGGGAAAGAAGTGTGCATAAGAAATATGTAAAGGGAAAGAAGTGTGCATAAGAAATATGTAAAGGGAAAGAAGTGTGCATAAGAAATATGTAAAGGGAAAGAAGTGTGCATAAGAAATATGTAAAGGGAAAGAAGTGTGCATAAGAAATATGTAAAGGGAAAGAAGTGTGCATAAGAAATATGTAAAGGGAAAGAAGTGTGCATAAGAAATATGTAAAGGGAAAGAAGTGTGCATAAGAAATATGTAAAGGGAAAGAAGTGTGCATAAGAAATATGTAAAGGGAAATAAGTGTGCATAAGAAATATGTAAAGGGAAAGAAGTGTGCATAATAAATATGTAAAGGGAAAGAAGTGTGCATAAGAAATATGTAAAGGGAAAGAAGTGTGCATAAGAAATATGTAAAGGGAAAGAAGTGTGCATAAGAAATATGTAAAGGGAAAGAAGTGTGCATAAGAAATATGTAAAGGGAAAGAAGTGTGCATAAGAAATATGTAAAGGGAAAGAAGTGTGCATAAGAAATATGTAAAGGGAAAGAAGTGTGCATAAGAAATATGTAAAGGGAAAGAAGTGTGCATAAGAAATATGTAAAGGGAAAGAAGTGTGCATAAGAAATATGTAAAGGGAAAGAAGTGTGCATAAGAAATATGTAAAGGGAAAGAAGTGTGCATAAGAAATATGTAAAGGGAAAGAAGTGTGCATAAGAAATATGTAAAGGGAAAGAAGTGTGCATAAGAAATATGTAAAGGGAAAGAAGTGTGCATAAGAAATATGTAAAGGGAAAGAAGTGTGCATAAGAAATATGTAAAGGGAAAGAAGTGTGCATAAGAAATATGTAAAGGGAAAGAAGTGTGCATAAGAAATATGTAAAGGGAAAGAAGTGTGCATAAGAAATATGTAAAGGGAAAGAAGTGTGCATAAGAAATATGTAAAGGGAAAGAAGTGTGCATAAGAAATATGTAAAGGGAAAGAAGTGTGCATAAGAAATATGTAAAGGGAAAGAAGTGTGCATAAGAAATAAACACATGATGTGGGAACAAGCCCTCGAGTTAAATATGTAAATGGAAAGAAGTGTGCATAAGAAATATGTAAAGGGAAAGAAGTGTGCATAAGAAATATGTAAAGGGAAAGAAGTGTGCATAAGAAATATGTAAAGGGAAAGAAGTGTGCATAAGAAATATGTAAAGGGAAAGAAGTGTGCATAAGAAATATGTAAAGGGAAAGAAGTGTGCATAAGAAATATGTAAAGGGAAAGAAGCGTGCATAAGAAATAAACACATGATGTGGGAACAAGCCCTCGAGTTAAATATGTAAAGGGAAAGAAGTGTGCATAAGAAATATGTAAAGGGAAAGAAGTGTGCATAAGAAATATGTAAAGGGAAAGAAGTGTGCATAAGAATGTAAAGGGAAAGAAGTGTGCATAAGAAATATGTAAAGGGAAAGAAGTGTGCATAAGAAATAAACACATGATGTGGGAACAAGCCCTCGAGTTAAATATGTAAAGGGAAAGAAGTGTGCATAAGAAATATGTAAAGGGAAAGAAGTGTGCATAAGAAATATGTAAAGGGAAAGAAGTGTGCATAAGAAATATGTAAAGGGAAAGAAGTGTGCATAAGAAATATGTAAAGGGAAAGAAGTGTGCATAAGAAATATGTAAAGGGAAAGAAGTGTGCATAAGAAATATGTAAAGGGAAAGAAGTGTGCATAAGAAATATGTAAAGGGAAAGAAGTGTGCATAAGAAATATGTAAAGGGAAAGAAGTGTGCATAAGAAATATGTAAAGGGAAAGAAGTGTGCATAAGAAATATGTAAAGGGAAAGAAGTGTGCATAAGAAATATGTAAAGGGAAAGAAGTGTGCATAAGAAATATGTAAAGGGAAAGAAGTGTGCATAAGAAATATGTAAAGGAAAAGAAGTGTGCATAAGAAATATGTAAAGGGAAAGAAGTGTGCATAAGAAATATGTAAAGGGAAAGAAGTGTGCATAAGAAATATGTAAAGGGAAAGAAGTGTGCATAAGAAATATGTAAAGGGAAAGAAGTGTGCATAAGAAATAAACACATGATGTGGGAACAAGCCCTCGAGTTAAATATGTAAAGGGAAAGAAGTGTGCATAAGAAATATGTAAAGGGAAAGAAGTGTGCATAAGAAATATGTAAAGGGAAAGAAGTGTGCATAAGAAATATGTAAAGGGAAAGAAGTGTGCATAAGAAATATGTAAAGGGAAAGAAGTGTGCATAAGAAATATGTAAAGGGAAAGAAGTGTGCATAAGAAATATGTAAAGGGAAAGAAGTGTGCATAAGAAATATGTAAAGGGAAAGAAGTGTGCATAAGAAATATGTAAAGGGAAAGAAGCGTGCATAAGAAATAAAAACATGATGTGGGAACAAGCCCTCGAGTTAAATATGTAAAGGGAAAGAAGTGTGCATAAGAAATATGTAAAGGGAAAGAAGTGTGCATAAGAAATATGTAAAGGGAAAGAAGTGTGCATAAGAATGTAAAGGGAAAGAAGTGTGCATAAGAAATATGTAAAGGGAAAGAAGTGTGCATAAGAAATATGTAAAGGGAAAGAAGTGTGCATAAGAAATATGTAAAGGGAAAGAAGTGTGCATAAGAAATATGTAAAGGGAAAGAAGTGTGCATAAGAAATATGTAAAGGGAAAGAAGTGTGCATAAGAAATATGTAAAGGGAAAGAAGCGTGCATAAGAAATAAACACATGATGTGGGAACAAGCCCTCGAGTTAAATATGTAAAGGGAAAGAAGTGTGCATAAGAAATATGTAAAGGGAAAGAAGTGTGCATAAGAAATATGTAAAGGGAAAGAAGTGTGCATAAGAATGTAAAGGGAAAGAAGTGTGCATAAGAAATATGTAAAGGGAAAGAAGTGTGCATAAGAAATAAACACATGATGTGGGAACAAGCCCTCGAGTTAAATATGTAAAGGGAAAGAAGTGTGCATAAGAAATATGTAAAGGGAAAGAAGTGTGCATAAGAAATATGTAAAGGGAAAGAAGTGTGCATAAGAAATATGTAAAGGGAAAGAAGTGTGCATAAGAAATATGTAAAGGGAAAGAAGTGTGCATAAGAAATATGTAAAGGGAAAGAAGTGTGCATAAGAAATATGTAAAGGGAACGAAGTGTGCATAAGAAATATGTAAAGGGAAAGAAGTGTGCATAAGAAATATGTAAAGGGAAAGAAGTGTGCATAAGAAATATGTAAAGGGAAAGAAGTGTGCATAAGAAATATGTAAAGGGAAAGAAGTGTGCATAAGAAATATGTAAAGGGAAAGAAGTGTGCATAAGAAATATGTAAAGGGAAAGAAGTGTGCATAAGAAATATGTAAAGGAAAAGAAGTGTGCATAAGAAATATGTAAAGGGAAAGAAGTGTGCATAATAAATATGTAAAGGGAAAGAAGTGTGCATAAGAAATATGTAAAGGGAAAGAAGTGTGCATAATAAATATGTAAAGGGAAAGAAGTGTGCATAAGAAATAAACACATGATGTGGGAACAAGCCCTCTAGTTAAATATGTAAAGGGAAAGAAGTGTGCATAAGAAATATGTAAAGGGAAAGAAGTGTGCATAAGAAATATGTAAAGGGAAAGAAGTGTGCATAAGAAATATGTAAAGGAAAAGAAGTGTGCATAAGAAATATGTAAAGGGAAAGAAGTGTGCATAAGAAATATGTAAAGGGAAAGAAGTGTGCATAAGAAATATGTAAAGGGAAAGAAGTGTGCATAAGAAATATGTAAAGGGAAAGAAGTGTGCATAAGAAATAAACACATGATGTGGGAACAAGCCCTCGAGTTAAATATGTAAAGGGAAAGAAGTGTGCATAAGAAATATGTAAAGGGAAAGAAGTGTGCATAAGAAATATGTAAAGGGAAAGAAGTGTGCATAAGAAATATGTAAAGGGAAAGAAGTGTGCATAAGAAATATGTAAAGGGAAAGAAGTGTGCATAAGAAATATGTAAAGGGAAAGAAGTGTGCATAAGAAATATGTAAAGGGAAAGAAGTGTGCATAAGAAATATGTAAAGGGAAAGAAGTGTGCATAAGAAATATGTAAAGGGAAAGAAGCGTGCATAAGAAATAAAAACATGATGTGGGAACAAGCCCTCGAGTTAAATATGTAAAGGGAAAGAAGTGTGCATAAGAAATATGTAAAGGGAAAGAAGTGTGCATAAGAAATATGTAAAGGGAAAGAAGTGTGCATAAGAATGTAAAGGGAAAGAAGTGTGCATAAGAAATATGTAAAGGGAAAGAAGTGTGCATAAGAAATATGTAAAGGGAAAGAAGTGTGCATAAGAAATATGTAAAGGGAAAGAAGTGTGCATAAGAAATATGTAAAGGGAAAGAAGTGTGCATAAGAAATATGTAAAGGGAAAGAAGTGTGCATAAGAAATATGTAAAGGGAAAGAAGCGTGCATAAGAAATAAACACATGATGTGGGAACAAGCCCTCGAGTTAAATATGTAAAGGGAAAGAAGTGTGCATAAGAAATATGTAAAGGGAAAGAAGTGTGCATAAGAAATATGTAAAGGGAAAGAAGTGTGCATAAGAATGTAAAGGGAAAGAAGTGTGCATAAGAAATATGTAAAGGGAAAGAAGTGTGCATAAGAAATAAACACATGATGTGGGAACAAGCCCTCGAGTTAAATATGTAAAGGGAAAGAAGTGTGCATAAGAAATATGTAAAGGGAAAGAAGTGTGCATAAGAAATATGTAAAGGGAAAGAAGTGTGCATAAGAAATATGTAAAGGGAAAGAAGTGTGCATAAGAAATATGTAAAGGGAAAGAAGTGTGCATAAGAAATATGTAAAGGGAAAGAAGTGTGCATAAGAAATATGTAAAGGGAACGAAGTGTGCATAAGAAATATGTAAAGGGAAAGAAGTGTGCATAAGAAATATGTAAAGGGAAAGAAGTGTGCATAAGAAATATGTAAAGGGAAAGAAGTGTGCATAAGAAATATGTAAAGGGAAAGAAGTGTGCATAAGAAATATGTAAAGGGAAAGAAGTGTGCATAAGAAATATGTAAAGGGAAAGAAGTGTGCATAAGAAATATGTAAAGGAAAAGAAGTGTGCATAAGAAATATGTAAAGGGAAAGAAGTGTGCATAATAAATATGTAAAGGGAAAGAAGTGTGCATAAGAAATATGTAAAGGGAAAGAAGTGTGCATAATAAATATGTAAAGGGAAAGAAGTGTGCATAAGAAATAAACACATGATGTGGGAACAAGCCCTCTAGTTAAATATGTAAAGGGAAAGAAGTGTGCATAAGAAATATGTAAAGGGAAAGAAGTGTGCATAAGAAATATGTAAAGGGAAAGAAGTGTGCATAAGAAATATGTAAAGGGAAAGAAGTGTGCATAAGAAATATGTAAAGGGAAAGAAGTGTGCATAAGAAATATGTAAAGGGAAAGAAGTGTGCATAAGAAATATGTAAAGGGAAAGAGGTGTGCATAATAAATATGTAAAGGGAAAGAAGTGTGCATAAGAAATATGTAAAGGGAAAGAAGCGTGCATAAGAAATAAACACATGATGTGGGAACAATCCCTCGAGTTAAATATGTAAAGGGAAAGAAGTGTGCATAAGAAATATGTAAAGGGAAATAAGTGTGCATAAGAAATATGTAAAGGGAAAGAAGTGTGCATAAGAATGTAAAGGGAAAGAAGTGTGCATAAGAAATATGTAAAGGGAAAGAAGTGTGCATAAGAAATAAACACATGATGTGGGAACAAGCCCTCGAGTTAAATATGTAAAGGGAAAGAAGTGTGCATAAGAAATATGTAAAGGGAAAGAAGTGTGCATAAGAAATATGTAAAGGGAAAGAAGTGTGCATAAGAAATATGTAAAGGGACAGAAGTGTGCATAAGAAATATGTAAAGGGAAAGAAGTGTGCATAAGAAATATGTAAAGGGAAAGAAGTGTGCATAAGAAATATGTAAAGGGAAAGAAGTGTGCATAAGAAATATGTAAAGGGAAAGAAGTGTGCATAAGAAATATGTAAAGGGAAAGAAGTGTGCATAAGAAATATGTAAAGGGAAAGAAGTGTGCATAAGAAATATGTAAAGGGAAAGAAGTGTGCATAAGAAATATGTAAAGGGAAAGAAGTGTGCATAAGAAATATGTAAAGGGAAAGAAGTGTGCATAAGAAATATGTAAAGGGAAAGAAGTGTGCATAAGAATGTAAAGGGAAAGAAGTGTGCATAAGAAATATGTAAAGGGAAAGAAGTGTATATAAGAAATAAACACATGATGTGGGAACAAGCCCTCGAGTTAAATATGTAAAGGGAAAGAAGTGTGCATAAGAAATATGTAAAGGGAAAGAAGTGTGCATAAGAAATATGTAAAGGGAAAGAAGTGTGCATAAGAAATATGTAAAGGGAAAGAAGTGTGCATAAGAAATATGTAAAGGGAAAGAAGTGTGCATAAGAAATATGTAAAGGGAAAGAAGTGTGCATAAGAAATATGTAAAGGGAAAGAAGTGTGCATAAGAAATATGTAAAGGGAAAGAAGTGTGCATAAGAATGTAAAGGGAAAGAAGTGTGCATAAGAAATATGTAAAGGGAAAGAAGTGTGCATAAGAAATAAACACATGATGTGGGAACAAGCCCTCGAGTTAAATATGTAAAGGGAAAGAAGTGTGCATAAGAAATATGTAAAGGGAAAGAAGTGTGCTTAAGAAATATGTAAAGGGAAATAAGTGTGCATAAGAAATATGTAAAGGGAAAGAAGTGTGCATAAGAAATATGTAAAGGGAAAGAAGTGTGCATAAGAAATATGTAAAGGGAAAGAAGTGTGCATAAGAAATATGTAAAGGGAAAGAAGTGTGCATAAGAAATATGTAAAGGGAAAGAAGTGTGCATAAGAAATATGTAAAGGGAAAGAAGTGTGCATAAGAAATATGTAAAGGGAAAGAAGTGTGCATAAGAAATATGTAAAGGGAAAGAAGTGTGCATAAGAAATATGTAAAGGGAAAGAAGTGTGCATAAGAAATATGTAAAGGGAAAGAAGTGTGCATAAGAAATATGTAAAGGAAAAGAAGTGTGCATAAGAAATATGTAAAGGGAAAGAAGTGTGCATAAGAAATATGTAAAGGGAAAGAAGTGTGCATAAGAAATATGTAAAGGGAAAGAAGTGTGCATAAGAAATATGTAAAGGGAAAGAAGTGTGCATAAGAAATAAACACATGATGTGGGAACAAGCCCTCGAGTTAAATATGTAAAGGGAAAGAAGTGTGCATAAGAAATATGTAAAGGGAAAGAAGTGTGCATAAGAAATATGTAAAGGGAAAGAAGTGTGCATAAGAAATATGTAAAGGGAAAGAAGTGTGCATAAGAAATATGTAAAGGGAAAGAAGTGTGCATAAGAAATATGTAAAGGGAAAGAAGTGTGCATAAGAAATATGTAAAGGGAAAGAAGTGTGCATAAGAAATATGTAAAGGGAAAGAAGTGTGCATAAGAAATATGTAAAGGGAAAGAAGCGTGCATAAGAAATAAAAACATGATGTGGGAACAAGCCCTCGAGTTAAATATGTAAAGGGAAAGAAGTGTGCATAAGAAATATGTAAAGGGAAAGAAGTGTGCATAAGAAATATGTAAAGGGAAAGAAGTGTGCATAAGAATGTAAAGGGAAAGAAGTGTGCATAAGAAATATGTAAAGGGAAAGAAGTGTGCATAAGAAATATGTAAAGGGAAAGAAGTGTGCATAAGAAATATGTAAAGGGAAAGAAGTGTGCATAAGAAATATGTAAAGGGAAAGAAGTGTGCATAAGAAATATGTAAAGGGAAAGAAGTGTGCATAAGAAATATGTAAAGGGAAAGAAGCGTGCATAAGAAATAAACACATGATGTGGGAACAAGCCCTCGAGTTAAATATGTAAAGGGAAAGAAGTGTGCATAAGAAATATGTAAAGGGAAAGAAGTGTGCATAAGAAATATGTAAAGGGAAAGAAGTGTGCATAAGAATGTAAAGGGAAAGAAGTGTGCATAAGAAATATGTAAAGGGAAAGAAGTGTGCATAAGAAATAAACACATGATGTGGGAACAAGCCCTCGAGTTAAATATGTAAAGGGAAAGAAGTGTGCATAAGAAATATGTAAAGGGAAAGAAGTGTGCATAAGAATGTAAAGGGAAAGAAGTGTGCATAAGAAATATGTAAAGGGAAAGAAGTGTGCATAAGAAATAAACACATGATGTGGGAACAAGCCCTCGAGTTAAATATGTAAAGGGAAAGAAGTGTGCATAAGAAATATGTAAAGGGAAAGAAGTGTGCTTAAGAAATATGTAAAGGGAAAGAAGTGTGCATAAGAAATATGTAAAGGGAAAGAAGTGTGCATAAGAAATATGTAAAGGGAAAGAAGTGTGCATAAGAAATATGTAAAGGGAAAGAAGTGTGCATAAGAAATATGTAAAGGGAAAGAAGTGTGCATAAGAAATATGTAAAGGGAAAGAAGTGTGCATAAGAAATATGTAAAGGGAAAGAAGTGTGCATAAGAAATATGTAAAGGGAAAGAAGTGTGCATAAGAAATATGTAAAGGGAAAGAAGTGTGCATAAGAAATATGTAAAGGGAAAGAAGTGTGCATAAGAAATATGTAAAGGGAAAGAAGTGTGCATAAGAAATATGTAAAGGAAAAGAAGTGTGCATAAGAAATATGTAAAGGGAAAGAAGTGTGCATAAGAAATATGTAAAGGGAAAGAAGTGTGCATAAGAAATATGTAAAGGGAAAGAAGTGTGCATAAGAAATATGTAAAGGGAAAGAAGTGTGCATAAGAAATAAACACATGATGTGGGAACAAGCCCTCGAGTTAAATATGTAAAGGGAAAGAAGTGTGCATAAGAAATATGTAAAGGGAAAGAAGTGTGCATAAGAAATATGTAAAGGGAAAGAAGTGTGCATAAGAAATATGTAAAGGGAAAGAAGTGTGCATAAGAAATATGTAAAGGGAAAGAAGTGTGCATAAGAAATATGTAAAGGGAAAGAAGTGTGCATAAGAAATATGTAAAGGGAAAGAAGTGTGCATAAGAAATATGTAAAGGGAAAGAAGTGTGCATAAGAAATATGTAAAGGGAAAGAAGCGTGCATAAGAAATAAAAACATGATGTGGGAACAAGCCCTCGAGTTAAATATGTAAAGGGAAAGAAGTGTGCATAAGAAATATGTAAAGGGAAAGAAGTGTGCATAAGAAATATGTAAAGGGAAAGAAGTGTGCATAAGAATGTAAAGGGAAAGAAGTGTGCATAAGAAATATGTAAAGGGAAAGAAGTGTGCATAAGAAATATGTAAAGGGAAAGAAGTGTGCATAAGAAATATGTAAAGGGAAAGAAGTGTGCATAAGAAATATGTAAAGGGAAAGAAGTGTGCATAAGAAATATGTAAAGGGAAAGAAGTGTGCATAAGAAATATGTAAAGGGAAAGAAGCGTGCATAAGAAATAAACACATGATGTGGGAACAAGCCCTCGAGTTAAATATGTAAAGGGAAAGAAGTGTGCATAAGAAATATGTAAAGGGAAAGAAGTGTGCATAAGAAATATGTAAAGGGAAAGAAGTGTGCATAAGAATGTAAAGGGAAAGAAGTGTGCATAAGAAATATGTAAAGGGAAAGAAGTGTGCATAAGAAATAAACACATGATGTGGGAACAAGCCCTCGAGTTAAATATGTAAAGGGAAAGAAGTGTGCATAAGAAATATGTAAAGGGAAAGAAGTGTGCATAAGAAATATGTAAAGGGAAAGAAGTGTGCATAAGAAATATGTAAAGGGAAAGAAGTGTGCATAAGAAATATGTAAAGGGAAAGAAGTGTGCATAAGAAATATGTAAAGGGAAAGAAGTGTGCATAAGAAATATGTAAAGGGAACGAAGTGTGCATAAGAAATATGTAAAGGGAAAGAAGTGTGCATAAGAAATATGTAAAGGGAAAGAAGTGTGCATAAGAAATATGTAAAGGGAAAGAAGTGTGCATAAGAAATATGTAAAGGGAAAGAAGTGTGCATAAGAAATATGTAAAGGGAAAGAAGTGTGCATAAGAAATATGTAAAGGGAAAGAAGTGTGCATAAGAAATATGTAAAGGAAAAGAAGTGTGCATAAGAAATATGTAAAGGGAAAGAAGTGTGCATAATAAATATGTAAAGGGAAAGAAGTGTGCATAAGAAATATGTAAAGGGAAAGAAGTGTGCATAATAAATATGTAAAGGGAAAGAAGTGTGCATAAGAAATAAACACATGATGTGGGAACAAGCCCTCGAGTTAAATATGTAAAGGGAAAGAAGTGTGCATAAGAAATATGTAAAGGGAAAGAAGTGTGCATAAGAAATATGTAAAGGGAAAGAAGTGTGCATAAGAAATATGTAAAGGGAAAGAAGTGTGCATAAGAAATATGTAAAGGGAAAGAAGTGTGCATAAGAAATATGTAAAGGGAAAGAAGTGTGCATAAGAAATATGTAAAGGGAAAGAGGTGTGCATAATAAATATGTAAAGGGAAAGAAGTGTGCATAAGAAATATGTAAAGGGAAAGAAGCGTGCATAAGAAATAAACACATGATGTGGGAACAATCCCTCGAGTTAAATATGTAAAGGGAAAGAAGTGTGCATAAGAAATATGTAAAGGGAAATAAGTGTGCATAAGAAATATGTAAAGGGAAAGAAGTGTGCATAAAAATGTAAAGGGAAAGAAGTGTGCATAAGAAATATGTAAAGGGAAAGAAGTGTGCATAAGAAATAAACACATGATGTGGGAACAAGCCCTCGAGTTAAATATGTAAAGGGAAAGAAGTGTGCATAAGAAATATGTAAAGGGAAAGAAGTGTGCATAAGAAATATGTAAAGGGAAAGAAGTGTGCATAAGAAATATGTAAAGGGAAAGAAGTGTGCATAAGAAATATGTAAAGGGAAAGAAGTGTGCATAAGAAATATGTAAAGGGAAAGAAGTGTGCATAAGAAATATGTAAAGGGAAAGAAGTGTGCATAAGAAATATGTAAAGGGAAAGAAGTGTGCATAAGAAATATGTAAAGGGAAAGAAGTGTGCATAAGAAATATGTAAAGGGAAAGAAGTGTGCATAAGAAATATGTAAAGGGAAAGAAGTGTGCATAAGAAATATGTAAAGGGAAAGAAGTGTGCATAAGAAATAAACACATGATGTGGGAACAAGCCCTCGAGTTAAATATGTAAAGGGAAAGAAGTGTGCATAAGAAATATGTAAAGGGAAAGAAGTGTGCATAAGAAATATGTAAAGGGAAAGAAGTGTGCATAAGAAATATGTGAAGGGAAAGAAGTGTGCTTAAGAAATAAACACATGATGTGGGAACAAGCCCTCGAGTTAAATTTGTAAAGGGAAAGAAGTGTGCATAATAAATATGTAAAGGGAAAGAAGTGTGCATAATAAATATGTAAAGGGAAAGAAGTGTGCATAAGAAATATGTAAAGGGAAAGAAGTGTGCATAAGAAATATGTAAAGGGAAAGAAGTGTGCATAAGAAATATGTAAAGGGAAAGAAGTGTGCATAAGAAATATGTAAAGGGAAAGAAGTGTGCATAAGAAATATGTAAAGGGAAAGAAGTGTGCATAAGAAATATGTAAAGGGAAAGAAGTGTGCATAAGAAATATGTAAAGGGAAAGAAGTGTGCATAAGAAATATGTAAAGGGAAAGAAGTGTGCATAAGAAATATGTAAAGGAAAAGAAGTGTGCATAAGAAATAAACACATGATGTGGGAACAAGCCCTCGAGTTAAATATGTAAAGGGAAAGAAGTGTGCATAAGAAATATGTAAAGGGAAAGAAGTGTGCATAAGAAATATGTAAAGGGAAAGAAGTGTGCATAAGAAATATGTAAAGGGAAAGAAGTGTGCATAAGAAATATGTAAAGGGAAAGAAGTGTGCATAAGAAATATGTAAAGGGAAAGAAGTGTGCATAAGAAATATGTAAAGGGAAAGAAGTGTGCATACGAAATAAACACATGATGTGGGAACAAGCCCTCGAGTTAAATATGTAAAGGGAAAGAAGTGTGCATAAGAAATATGTAAAGGGAAAGAAGTGTGCATAAGAAATATGTAAAGGGAAATAAGTGTGCATAAGAATGTAAAGGAAAAGAAGTGTGCGTAAGAAATATGTAAAGGGAAAGAAGTGTGCATAAGAAATAAACACATGATGTGGGAACAAGCCCTCGAGTTAAATATGTAAAGGGAAAGAAGTGTGCATAAGAAATATGTAAAGGGAAAGAAGTGTGCATAAGAAATATGTAAAGAGAAAGAAGTGTGCATAAGAAATATGTAAAGGGAAAGAAGTGTGCATAAGAAATATGTAAAGGGAAATAAGTGTGCATAAGAAATATGTAAAGGGAAAGAAGTGTGCATAAGAAATAAACACATGATGTGGGAACAAGCCCTCGAGTTAAATATGTAAAGGGAAAGAAGTGTGCATAAGAAATATGTAAAGGGAAAGAAGTGTGCATAAGAAATATGTAAAGGGAAAGAAGTGTGCATAAGAAATATGTAAAGGGAAAGAAGTGTGCATAAGAAATATGTAAAGGGAAAGAAGTGTGCATAAGAAATATGTAAAGGGAAAGAAGTGTGCATAAGAAATATGTAAAGGGAAAGAAGTGTGCATAAGAAATATGTAAAGGGAAAGAAGTGTGCATAAGAAATATGTAAAGGGAAAGAAGTGTGCATAAGAAATATGTAAAGGGAAAGAAGTGTGCATAAGAAATATGTAAAGGGAAAGAAGTGTGCATAAGAAATATGTAAAGGGAAAGAAGTGTGCATAAGAAATATGTAAAGGGAAAGAAGTGTGCATAAGAAATATGTAAAGGGAAAGACGTGTGCATAAGAAATATGTAAAGGGAAAGAAGTGTGCATAAGAAATATGTAAAGGGAAAGAAGTGTGCATAAGAAATATGTAAAGGGAAAGAAGTGTGCATAAGAAATATGTAAAGGGAAAGAAGTGTGCATAAGAAATATGTAAAGGGAAAGAAGTGTGCATAAGAAATATGTAAACTGAAAAAAGTGTGCATAAGAAATATGTAAAGGGAAAGAAGTGTGCATAAGAAATATGTAAAGGGAAAGAAGTGTGCATAAGAAATATGTAAAGGGAAAGAAGTGTGCATAAGAAATATGTAAAGGGAAAGAAGTGTGCATAAGAAATATGTAAAGGGAAAAAAGTGTGCATAAGAAATATGTAAAGGGAAAGAAGTGTGCATAAGAAATATGTAAAGGGAAAGAAGTGTGCATAAGAAATATGTAAAGGGAAAGAAGTGTGCATAAGAAATATGTAAAGGGAAAGAAGTGTGCATAAGAAATATGTAAAGGGAAAGAAGTGTGCATAAGAAATATGTAAAGGGAAAGAAGTGTGCATAAGAAATATGTAAAGGGAAAGAAGTGTGCATAAGAAATGAACACATGATGTCGGGACAAGCCCTCGAGTTAAATATGTAAAGGGAAAGAAGTGTGCATAAGAAATAATAAAGGGAAAGAAGTGTGCATAAGAAATATGTAAAGGGAAAGAAGTGTGCATAAGAAATATGTAAAGGTAAAGAAGTGTGCATAAGAAATATGTAAAGGGAAAGAACTGTGCATAAGAAATATGTAAAGGGAAAGAAGTGTGCATAAGAAATATGTAAAGGGAAAGAAGTGTGCATAAGAAATATGTAAAGGGAAAGAAGTGTGCATAAGAAATATGTAAAGGGAAAGAAGTGTGCATAAGAAATATGTAAAGGGAAATAAGTGTGCATAAGAAATATGTAAAGGGAAATAAGTGTGCATAAGAAATATGTAAAGGGAAAGAAGTGTGCATAAGAAATATGTAAAGGGAAAGAAGTGTGCATAAGAAATAAACACATGATGTGGGAACAAGCCCTCGAGTTAAATATGTAAAGGGAAAGAAGTGTGCATAAGAAATATGTAAAGGGAAAGAAGTGTGCATAAGAAATATGTAAAGGGAAAGAAGTGTGCATAAGAAATATGTAAAGGGAAAGAAGTGTGCATAAGAAATATGTAAAGGGAAAGAAGTGTGCATAAGAAATATGTAAAGGGAAAGAAGTGTGCATAAGAAATATGTAAAGGGAAAGAAGTGTGCATAAGAAATATGTAAAGGGAAAGAAGTGTGCATAAGAAATATGTAAAGGGAAAGAAGTGTGCATAAGAAATATGTAAAGGGAAAGAAGTGTGCATAAGAAATATGTGAAGGGAAAGAAGTGTGCTTAAGAAATAAACACATGATGTGGGAACAAGCCCTCGAGTTAAATTTGTAAAGGGAAAGAAGTGTGCATAATAAATATGTAAAGGGAAAGAAGTGTGCATAATAAATATGTAAAGGGAAAGAAGTGTGCATAAGAAATATGTAAAGGGAAAGAAGTGTGCATAAGAAATATGTAAAGGGAAAGAAGTGTGCATAAGAAATATGTAAAGGGAAAGAAGTGTGCATAAGAAATATGTAAAGGGAAAGAAGTGTGCATAAGAAATATGTAAAGGGAAAGAAGTGTGCATAAGAAATATGTAAAGGGAAAGAAGTGTGCATAAGAAATATGTAAAGGGAAAGAAGTGTGCATAAGAAATATGTAAAGGGAAAGAAGTGTGCATAAGAAATATGTAAAGGAAAAGAAGTGTGCATAAGAAATATGTAAAGGGAAAGAAGTGTGCATAAGAAATATGTAAAGGGAAAGAAGTGTGCATAAGAAATATGTAAAGGGAAAGAAGTGTGCATAAGAAATATGTAAAGGGAAAGAAGTGTGCATAAGAAATATGTAAAGGGAAAGAAGTGTGCATAAGAAATATGTAAAGGGAAAGAAGTGTGCATACGAAATAAACACATGATGTGGGAACAAGCCCTCGAGTTAAATATGTAAAGGGAAAGAAGTGTGCATAAGAAATATGTAAAGGGAAAGAAGTGTGCATAAGAAATATGTAAAGGGAAAGAAGTGTGCATAAGAAATATGTAAAGGGAAAGAAGTGTGCATAAGAAATATGTAAAGGGAAAGAAGTGTGCATAAGAAATATGTAAAGGGAAAGAAGTGTGCATAAGAAATATGTAAAGGGAAAGAAGTGTGCATAAGAAATATGTAAAGGGAAAGAAGTGTGCATACGAAATAAACACATGATGTGGGAACAAGCCCTCGAGTTAAATATGTAAAGGGAAAGAAGTGTGCATAAGAAATATGTAAAGGGAAAGAAGTGTGCATAAGAAATATGTAAAGGGAAATAAGTGTGCATAAGAATGTAAAGGAAAAGAAGTGTGCGTAAGAAATATGTAAAGGGAAAGAAGTGTGCATAAGAAATAAACACATGATGTGGGAACAAGCCCTCGAGTTAAATATGTAAAGGGAAAGAAGTGTGCATAAGAAATATGTAAAGGGAAAGAAGTGTGCATAAGAAATATGTAAAGGGAAAGAAGTGTGCATAAGAAATATGTAAAGGGAAAGAAGTGTGCATAAGAAATATGTAAAGGGAAATAAGTGTGCATAAGAAATATGTAAAGGGAAAGAAGTGTGCATAAGAAATAAACACATGATGTGGGAACAAGCCCTCGAGTTAAATATGTAAAGGGAAAGAAGTGTGCATAAGAAATATGTAAAGGGAAAGAAGTGTGCATAAGAAATATGTAAAGGGAAAGAAGTGTGCATAAGAAATATGTAAAGGAAAAGAAGTGTGCATAAGAAATATGTAAAGGGAAAGAAGTGTGCATAAGAAATATGTAAAGGGAAAGAAGTGTGCATAAGAAATATGTAAAGGGAAAGAAGTGTGCATAAGAAATATGTAAAGGGAAAGAAGTGTGCATAAGAAATATGTAAAGGGAAAGAAGTGTGCATAAGAAATATGTAAAGGGAAAGAAGTGTGCATAAGAAATATGTAAAGGGAAAGAAGTGTGCATAAGAAATATGTAAAGGGAAAGAAGTGTGCATAAGAAATATGTAAAGGGAAAGAAGTGTGCATAAGAAATATGTAAAGGGAAAGAAGTGTGCATAAGAAATATGTAAAGGGAAAGAAGTGTGCATAAGAAATATGTAAAGGGAAAGAAGTGTGTTTAAGAAATATGTAAAGGGAAAGAAGTCTGCATAAGAAATATGTAAAGGGAAAGAAGTGTGCATAAGAAATATGTAAAGGGAAAGAAGTGTGCATAAGAAATATGTAAAGGGAAAGAAGTGTGCATAAGAAATATGTAAAGGGAAAGAAGTGTGCATAAGAAATATGTAAAGGGAAAGAAGTGTGCATAAGAAATATGTAAAGGGAAAGAAGTGTGCATAAGAAATATGTAAAGGGAAAGAAGTGTGCATAAGAAATATGTAAAGGGAAAGAAGTGTGCATAAGAAATATGTAAAGGGAAAGAAGTGTGCATAAGAAATATGTAAAGGGAAAGAAGTGTGCATAAGAAATATGTAAAGGGAAAGAAGTGTGCATAAGAAATATGTAAAGGGAAAGAAGTGTGCATAAGAAATATGTAAAGGGAAAGAGGTGTGCATAAGAAATATGTAAAGGGAAAGAAGTGTGCATAAGAAATATGTAAAGGGAAAGAAGTGTGCATAAGAAATATGTAAAGGGAAAGAAGTGTGCATAAGAAATATGTAAAGGGAAAGAAGTGTGCATAAGAAATATGTAAAGGGAAAGAAGTGTGCATAAGAAATGAACACATGATGTCGGGACAAGCCCTCGAGTTAAATATGTAAAGGGAAAGAAGTGTGCATAAGAAATAATAAAGGGAAAGAAGTGTGCATAAGAAATATGTAAAGGGAAAGAAGTGTGCATAAGAAATATGTAAAGGGAAAGAAGTGTGCATAAGAAATATGTAAAGGGAAAGAAGTGTGCATAAGAAATATGTAAAGGGAAAGAAGTGTGCATAAGAAATATGTAAAGGGAAAGAAGTGTGCATAAGAAATATGTAAAGGGAAAGAAGTGCGCATAAGAAATATGTAAAGGGAAATAAGTGTGCATAAGAAATATGTAAAGGGAAATAAGTGTGCATAAGAAATATGTAAAGGGAAATAAGTGTGCATAAGAAATATGTAAAGGGAAAGAAGTGTGCATAAGAAATATGTAAAGGGAAAGAAGTGTGCATAAGAAATAAACACATGATGTGGGAACAAGCCCTCGAGTTAAATATGTAAAGGGAAAGAAGTGTGCATAAGAAATATGTAAAGGGAAAGAAGTGTGCATAAGAAATATGTAAAGGGAAAGAAGTGTGCATAAGAAATATGTAAAGGGAAAGAAGTGTGCATAAGAAATATGTAAAGGGAAAGAAGTGTGCATAAGAAATATGTAAAGGGAAAGAAGTGTGCATAAGAAATATGTAAAGGGAAAGAAGTGTGCATAAGAAATATGTAAAGGGAAAGAAGTGTGCATAAGAAATATGTAAAGGGAAAGAAGTGTGCATAAGAAATATGTAAAGGGAAAGAAGTGTGCATAAGAAATATGTGAAGGGAAAGAAGTGTGCTTAAGAAATAAACACATGATGTGGGAACAAGCCCTCGAGTTAAATTTGTAAAGGGAAAGAAGTGTGCATAATAAATATGTAAAGGGAAAGAAGTGTGCATAATAAATATGTAAAGGGAAAGAAGTGTGCATAAGAAATATGTAAAGGGAAAGAAGTGTGCATAAGAAATATGTAAAGGGAAAGAAGTGTGCATAAGAAATATGTAAAGAGAAAGAAGTGTGCATAAGAAATATGTAAAGGGAAAGAAGTGTGCATAAGAAATATGTAAAGGGAAAGAAGTGTGCATAAGAAATATGTAAAGGGAAAGAAGTGTGCATAAGAAATATGTAAAGGGAAAGAAGTGTGCATAAGAAATAAACACATGATGTGGGAACAAGCCCTCGAGTTAAATATGTAAAGGGAAAGAAGTGTGCATAAGAAATATGTAAAGGGAAAGAAGTGTGCATAAGAAATATGTAAAGGGAAAGAAGTGTGCATAAGAAATATGTAAAGGGAAAGAAGTGTGCATAAGAAATATGTAAAGGGAAAGAAGTGTGCATAAGAAATATTTAAAGGGAAAGAAGTGTGCATAAGAAATATGTAAAGGGAAAGAAGTGTGCATACGAAATAAACACATGATGTGGGAACAAGCCCTCGAGTTAAATATGTAAAGGGAAAGAAGTGTGCATAAGAAATATGTAAAGGGAAAGAAGTGTGCATAAGAAATATGTAAAGGGAAATAAGTGTGCATAAGAATGTAAAGGAAAAGAAGTGTGCGTAAGAAATATGTAAAGGGAAAGAAGTGTGCATAAGAAATAAACACATGATGTGGGAACAAGCCCTCGAGTTAAATATGTAAAGGGAAAGAAGTGTGCATAAGAAATATGTAAAGGGAAAGAAGTGTGCATAAGAAATATGTAAAGGGAAAGAAGTGTGCATAAGAAATATGTAAAGGGAAAGAAGTGTGCATAAGAAATATGTAAAGGGAAAGAAGTGTGCATAAGAAATATGTAAAGGGAAAGAAGTGTGCATAAGAAATATGTAAAGGGAAAGAAGTGTGCATAAGAAATATGTAAAGGGAAAGAAGTGTGCATAAGAAATATGTAAAGGGAAAGAAGTGTGCATAAGAAATATGTAAAGGGAAAGAAGTGTGCATAAGAAATATGTAAAGGGAAAGAAGTGTGCATAAGAAATATGTAAAGGGAAAGAAGTGTGCATAAGAAATATGTAAAGGGAAAGAAGTGTGCATAAGAAATATGTAAAGGGAAAGAAGTGTGCATAAGAAATATGTAAAGGGAAAGAAGTGTGCATAAGAAATATGTAAAGGGAAAGAAGTGTGCATAAAAAAAAAAGTAAAGGGAAAGAAGTGTGCATAATAAATATGTAAAGGGAAAGAAGTCTGCATAAGGAATATGTAAAGGGAAAGATGTGTGCATAAGAAATATGTAAAGGGAAAGAAGTGTGCATAAGAAATATGTAAAGGGAAAGAAGTGTGCATAAGAAATATGTAAAGGGAAAGAAGTGTGCATAAGAAATATGTAAAGGGAAAGAAGTGTGCATAAGAAATATGTAAAGGGAAAGAAGTGTGCATAAGAAATATGTAAAGGGAAAGAAGTGTGCATAAGAAATATGTAAAGGGAAAGAAGTGTGCATAAGAAATATGTAAAGGGAAAGAAGTGTGCATAAGAAATATGTAAAGGGAAAGAAGTGTGCATAAGAAATATGTAAAGGGAAAGAAGTGTGCATAAGAAATATGTAAAGGGAAAGAAGTGTGCATAAGAAATATGTAAAGGGAAAGAAGTGTGCATAAGAAATATGTAAAGGGAAAGAAGTGTGCATAAGAAATATGTAAAGGGAAAGAAGTGTGCATAAGAAATATGTAAAGGGAAAGAAGTGTGCATAAGAAATATGTAAAGGGAAAGAAGTGTGCATAATAAATATGTAAAGGGAAAGAAGTCTGCATAATAAATATGTAAAGGGAAATATGTGTGCATAAGAAATATGTAAAGGGAAAGAAGTGTGCATAAGAAATATGTAAAGGGAAAGAAGTGTGCATAAGAAATATGTAAAGGGAAAGAAGTGTGCATAAGAAATATGTAAATGGAAAGAAGTGTGCATAAGAAATATGTAAAGGGAAAGAAGTGTGCATAAGAAATATGTAAAGGGAAAGAAGTGTGCATAAGAAATATGTAAAGGGAAAGAAGTGTGCATAAGAAATATGTAAAGGGAAAGAAGTGTGCATAAGAAATATGTAAAGGGAAAGAAGTGTGCATAAGAAATATGTAAAGGGAAAGAAGTGTGCATAAGAAATATGTAAAGGGAAAGAAGTGTGCATAAGAAATATGTAAAGGGAAAGAAGTGTGCATAAGAAATATGTAAAGGGAAAGAAGTGTGCATAAGAAATATGTAAAGGGAAAGAAGTGTGCATAAGAAATATGTAAAGGGAAAGAAGTGTGCATAAGAAATATGTAAAGGGAAATAAGTGTGCATAAGAAATGAACACATGATGTCGGGACAAGCCCTCGAGTTAAATATGTAAAGGGAAAGAAGTGTGCATAAGAAATAATAAAGGGAAAGAAGTGTGCATAAGAAATATGTAAAGGGAAAGAAGTGTGCATAAGAAATATGTAAAGGGAAAGAAGTGTGCATAAGAAATATGTAAAGGGAAAGAAGTGTGCATAAGAAATATTTAAAGGGAAAGAAGTGTGCATAAGAAATATGTAAAGGGAAAGAAATGTGCATAAGAAATATGTAAAGGGAAAGAATTGTGCATAAGAAATATGTAAAGGGAAAGACGTGTGCATAAGAAATATGTAAAGGGAAAGAAGTGTGCATAAGAAATATGTAAAGGGAAATAAGTGTGCATAAGAAATATGTAAAGGGAAATAAGTGTGCATAAGAAATATGTAAAGGGAAAGAAGTGTGCATAAGAAATAAACACATGATGTGGGAACAAGCCCTCGAGTTAAATATGTAAAGGGAAAGAAGTGTGCATAAGAAATATGTAAAGGGAAAGAAGTGTGCATAAGAAATATGTAAAGGGAAAGAAGTGTGAATAAGAAATATGTAAAGGAAAAGAAGTGTGCTTAAGAAATATGTAAAGGGAAAGAAGTGTGCATAAGAAATATGTAAAGGGAAAGAAGTGTGCATAAGAAATATGTAAAGGGAAAGAAGTGTGCATAAGAAATATGTAAAGGGAAAGAAGTGTGCATAAGAAATATGTAAAGGGAAAGAAGTGTGCATAAGAAATATGTAAAGGGAAAGAAGTGTGCATAAGAAATATGTAAAGGGAAAGAAGTGTGCATAAGAAATATGTAAAGGGAAAGAAGTGTGCATAAGAAATATGTAAAGGGAAAGAAGTGTGCATAAGAAATATGTAAAGGGAAAGAAGTGTGCATAAGAAATATGTAAAGGGAAAGAAGTGTGCATAAGAAATATGTAAAGGGAAAGAAGTGTGCATAAGAAATATGTAAAGGGAAAGAAGTGTGTTTAAGAAATATGTAAAGGGAAAGAAGTCTGCATAAGAAATATGTAAAGGGAAAGAAGTGTGCATAAGAAATATGTAAAGGGAAAGAAGTGTGCATAAGAAATATGTAAAGGGAAAGAAGTGTGCATAAGAAATATGTAAAGGGAAAGAAGTGTGCATAAGAAATATGTAAAGGGAAAGAAGTGTGCATAAGAAATATGTAAAGGGAAAGAAGTGTGCATAAGAAATATGTAAAGGGAAAGAAGTGTGCATAAGAAATATGTAAAGGGAAAGAAGTGTGCATAAGAAATATGTAAAGGGAAAGAAGTGTGCATAAGAAATATGTAAAGGGAAAGAAGTGTGCATAAGAAATATGTAAAGGGAAAGAAGTGTGCATAAGAAATATGTAAAGGGAAAGAAGTGTGCATAAGAAATATGTAAAGGGAAAGAAGTGTGCATAAGAAATATGTAAAGGGAAAGAAGTGTGCATAAGAAATATGTAAAGGGAAAGAAGTGTGCATAAGAAATATGTAAAGGGAAAGAAGTGTGCATAAGAAATGAACACATGATGTCGGGACAAGCCCTCGAGTTAAATATGTAAAGGGAAAGAAGTGTGCATAAGAAATAATAAAGGGAAAGAAGTGTGCATAAGTAATATGTAAAGGGAAAGAAGTGTGCATAAGAAATATGTAAAGGGAAAGAAGTGTGCATAAGAAATATGTAAAGGGAAAGAAGTGTGCATAAGAAATATGTAAAGGGAAAGAAGTGTGCATACGAAATATGTAAAGGGAAAGAAGTGTGCATAAGAAATATGTAAAGGGAAAGAAGTGTGCATAAGAAATATGTAAAGGGAAAGAAGTGTGCATAAGAAATATGTAAAGGGAAATAAGTGTGCATAAGAAATATGTAAAGGGAAATAAGTGTGCATAAGAAATATGTAAAGGGAAATAAGTGTGCATAAGAAATATGTAAAGGGAAAGAAGTGTGCATAAGAAATAAACACATGATGTGGGAACAAGCCCTCGAGTTAAATATGTAAAGGGAAAGAAGTGTGCATAAGAAATATGTAAAGGGAAAGAAGTGTGCATAAGAAATATGTAAAGGGAAAGAAGTGTGCATAAGAAATATGTAAAGGGAAAGAAGTGTGCATAAGAAATATGTAAAGGGAAAGAAGTGTGCATAAGAAATATGTAAAGGGAAAGAAGTGTGCATAAGAAATATGTAAAGGGAAAGAAGTGTGTTTAAGAAATATGTAAAGGGAAAGAAGTCTGCATAAGAAATATGTAAAGGGAAAGAAGTGTGCATAAGAAATATGTAAAGGGAAAGAAGTGTGCATAAGAAATATGTAAAGGGAAAGAAGTGTGCATAAGAAATATGTAAAGGGAAAGAAGTGTGCATAAGAAATATGTAAAGGGAAAGAAGTGTGCATAAGAAATATGTAAAGGGAAAGAAGTGTGCATAAGAAATATGTAAAGGGAAAGAAGTGTGCATAAGAAATATGTAAAGGGAAAGAAGTGTGCATAAGAAATATGTAAAGGGAAAGAAGTGTGCATAAGAAATATGTAAAGGGAAAGAAGTGTGCATAAGAAATATGTAAAGGGAAAGAAGTGTGCATAAGAAATATGTAAAGGGAAAGAAGTGTGCATAAGAAATATGTAAAGGGAAAGAAGTGTGCATAAGAAATATGTAAAGGGAAAGAAGTGTGCATCAGAAATATGTAAAGGGAAAGAAGTGTGCATAAGAAATATGTAAAGGGAAAGAAGTGTGCATAAGAAATGAACACATGATGTCGGGACAAGCCCTCGAGTTAAATATGTAAAGGGAAAGAAGTGTGCATAAGAAATAATAAAGGGAAAGAAGTGTGCATAAGTAATATGTAAAGGGAAAGAAGTGTGCATAAGAAATATGTAAAGGGAAAGAAGTGTGCATAAGAAATATGTAAAGGGAAAGAAGTGTGCATAAGAAATATGTAAAGGGAAAGAAGTGTGCATACGAAATATGTAAAGGGAAAGAAGTGTGCATAAGAAATATGTAAAGGGAAAGAAGTGTGCATAAGAAATATGTAAAGGGAAAGAAGTGTGCATAAGAAATATGTAAAGGGAAATAAGTGTTCATAAGAAATATGTAAAGGGAAATAAGTGTGCATAAGAAATATGTAAAGGGAAATAAGTGTGCATAAGAAATATGTAAAGGGAAAGAAGTGTGCATAAGAAATAAACACATGATGTGGGAACAAGCCCTCGAGTTAAATATGTAAAGGGAAAGAAGTGTGCATAAGAAATATGTAAAGGGAAAGAAGTGTGCATAAGAAATATGTAAAGGGAAAGAAGTGTGCATAAGAAATATGTAAAGGGAAAGAAGTGTGCATAAGAAATATGTAAAGGGAAAGAAGTGTGCATAAGAAATATGTAAAGGGAAAGAAGTGTGCATAAGAAATATGTAAAGGAAAAGAAGTGTGCATAAGAAATATGTAAAGGGAAAGAAGTGTGCATAAGAAATAAACACATGATGTGGGAACAAGCCCTCGAGTTAAATATGTAAAGGGAAAGAAGTGTGCATAAGAAATATGTAAAGGGAAAGAAGTGTGCATAAGAAATATGTAAAGGGAAAGAAGTGTGAATAAGAAATATGTAAAGGAAAAGAAGTGTGCTTAAGAAATATGTAAAGGGAAAGAAGTGTGCATAAGAAATATGTAAAGGGAAAGAAGTGTGCATAAGAAATATGTAAAGGGAAAGAAGTGTGCATAAGAAATATGTAAAGGGAAAGAAGTGTGCATAAGAAATATGTAAAGGGAAAGAAGTGTGCATAAGAAATATGTAAAGGGAAAGAAGTGTGCATAAGAAATATGTAAAGGGAAAGAAGTGTGCATAAGAAATATGTAAAGGGAAAGAAGTGTGCATAAGAAATATGTAAAGGGAAAGAAGTGTGCATAAGAAATATGTAAAGGGAAAGAAGTGTGCATAAGAAATATGTAAAGGGAAAGAAGTGTGCATAAGAAATATGTAAAGGGAAAGAAGTGTGCATAAGAAATATGTAAAGGGAAAGAAGTGTGTTTAAGAAATATGTAAAGGGAAAGAAGTCTGCATAAGAAATATGTAAAGGGAAAGAAGTGTGCATAAGAAATATGTAAAGGGAAAGAAGTGTGCATAAGAAATATGTAAAGGGAAAGAAGTGTGCATAAGAAATATGTAAAGGGAAAGAAGTGTGCATAAGAAATATGTAAAGGGAAAGAAGTGTGCATAAGAAATATGTAAAGGGAAAGAAGTGTGCATAAGAAATATGTAAAGGGAAAGAAGTGTGCATAAGAAATATGTAAAGGGAAAGAAGTGTGCATAAGAAATATGTAAAGGGAAAGAAGTGTGCATAAGAAATATGTAAAGGGAAAGAAGTGTGCATAAGAAATATGTAAAGGGAAATAAGTGTGCATAAGAAATATGTAAAGGGAAAGAAGTGTGCATAAGAAATATGTAAAGGGAAAGAAGTGTGCATAAGAAATATGTAAAGGGAAAGAAGTGTGCATAAGAAATATGTAAAGGGAAAGAAGTGTGCATAATAAATATGTAAAGGGAAAGAAGTCTGCATAATAAATATGTAAAGGGAAATATGTGTGCATAAGAAATATGTAAAGGGAAAGAAGTGTGCATAAGAAATATGTAAAGGGAAAGAAGTGTGCATAAGAAATATGTAAAGGGAAAGAAGTGTGCATAAGAAATATGTAAATGGAAAGAAGTGTGCATAAGAAATATGTAAAGGGAAAGAAGTGTGCATAAGAAATATGTAAAGGGAAAGAAGTGTGCATAAGAAATATGTAAAGGGAAAGAAGTGTGCATAAGAAATATGTAAAGGGAAAGAAGTGTGCATAAGAAATATGTAAAGGGAAAGAAGTGTGCATAAGAAATATGTAAAGGGAAAGAAGTGTGCATAAGAAATATGTAAAGGGAAAGAAGTGTGCATAAGAAATATGTAAAGGGAAAGAAGTGTGCATAAGAAATATGTAAAGGGAAAGAAGTGTGCATAAGAAATATGTAAAGGGAAAGAAGTGTGCATAAGAAATATGTAAAGGGAAAGAAGTGTGCATAAGAAATATGTAAAGGGAAATAAGTGTGCATAAGAAATGAACACATGATGTCGGGACAAGCCCTCGAGTTAAATATGTAAAGGGAAAGAAGTGTGCATAAGAAATAATAAAGGGAAAGAAGTGTGCATAAGAAATATGTAAAGGGAAAGAAGTGTGCATAAGAAATATGTAAAGGGAAAGAAGTGTGCATAAGAAATATGTAAAGGGAAAGAAGTGTGCATAAGAAATATTTAAAGGGAAAGAAGTGTGCATAAGAAATATGTAAAGGGAAAGAAATGTGCATAAGAAATATGTAAAGGGAAAGAATTGTGCATAAGAAATATGTAAAGGGAAAGACGTGTGCATAAGAAATATGTAAAGGGAAAGAAGTGTGCATAAGAAATATGTAAAGGGAAATAAGTGTGCATAAGAAATATGTAAAGGGAAATAAGTGTGCATAAGAAATATGTAAAGGGAAAGAAGTGTGCATAAGAAATAAACACATGATGTGGGAACAAGCCCTCGAGTTAAATATGTAAAGGGAAAGAAGTGTGCATAAGAAATATGTAAAGGGAAAGAAGTGTGCATAAGAAATATGTAAAGGGAAAGAAGTGTGAATAAGAAATATGTAAAGGAAAAGAAGTGTGCTTAAGAAATATGTAAAGGGAAAGAAGTGTGCATAAGAAATATGTAAAGGGAAAGAAGTGTGCATAAGAAATATGTAAAGGGAAAGAAGTGTGCATAAGAAATATGTAAAGGGAAAGAAGTGTGCATAAGAAATATGTAAAGGGAAAGAAGTGTGCATAAGAAATATGTAAAGGGAAAGAAGTGTGCATAAGAAATATGTAAAGGGAAAGAAGTGTGCATAAGAAATATGTAAAGGGAAAGAAGTGTGCATAAGAAATATGTAAAGGGAAAGAAGTGTGCATAAGAAATATGTAAAGGGAAAGAAGTGTGCATAAGAAATATGTAAAGGGAAAGAAGTGTGCATAAGAAATATGTAAAGGGAAAGAAGTGTGCATAAGAAATATGTAAAGGGAAAGAAGTGTGTTTAAGAAATATGTAAAGGGAAAGAAGTCTGCATAAGAAATATGTAAAGGGAAAGAAGTGTGCATAAGAAATATGTAAAGGGAAAGAAGTGTGCATAAGAAATATGTAAAGGGAAAGAAGTGTGCATAAGAAATATGTAAAGGGAAAGAAGTGTGCATAAGAAATATGTAAAGGGAAAGAAGTGTGCATAAGAAATATGTAAAGGGAAAGAAGTGTGCATAAGAAATATGTAAAGGGAAAGAAGTGTGCATAAGAAATATGTAAAGGGAAAGAAGTGTGCATAAGAAATATGTAAAGGGAAAGAAGTGTGCATAAGAAATATGTAAAGGGAAAGAAGTGTGCATAAGAAATATGTAAAGGGAAAGAAGTGTGCATAAGAAATATGTAAAGGGAAAGAAGTGTGCATAAGAAATATGTAAAGGGAAAGAAGTGTGCATAAGAAATATGTAAAGGGAAAGAAGTGTGCATAAGAAATATGTAAAGGGAAAGAAGTGTGCATAAGAAATATGTAAAGGGAAAGAAGTGTGCATAAGAAATGAACACATGATGTCGGGACAAGCCCTCGAGTTAAATATGTAAAGGGAAAGAAGTGTGCATAAGAAATAATAAAGGGAAAGAAGTGTGCATAAGTAATATGTAAAGGGAAAGAAGTGTGCATAAGAAATATGTAAAGGGAAAGAAGTGTGCATAAGAAATATGTAAAGGGAAAGAAGTGTGCATAAGAAATATGTAAAGGGAAAGAAGTGTGCATACGAAATATGTAAAGGGAAAGAAGTGTGCATAAGAAATATGTAAAGGGAAAGAAGTGTGCATAAGAAATATGTAAAGGGAAAGAAGTGTGCATAAGAAATATGTAAAGGGAAATAAGTGTGCATAAGAAATATGTAAAGGGAAATAAGTGTGCATAAGAAATATGTAAAGGGAAATAAGTGTGCATAAGAAATATGTAAAGGGAAAGAAGTGTGCATAAGAAATAAACACATGATGTGGGAACAAGCCCTCGAGTTAAATATGTAAAGGGAAAGAAGTGTGCATAAGAAATATGTAAAGGGAAAGAAGTGTGCATAAGAAATATGTAAAGGGAAAGAAGTGTGCATAAGAAATATGTAAAGGGAAAGAAGTGTGCATAAGAAATATGTAAAGGGAAAGAAGTGTGCATAAGAAATATGTAAAGGGAAAGAAGTGTGCATAAGAAATATGTAAAGGGAAAGAAGTGTGTTTAAGAAATATGTAAAGGGAAAGAAGTCTGCATAAGAAATATGTAAAGGGAAAGAAGTGTGCATAAGAAATATGTAAAGGGAAAGAAGTGTGCATAAGAAATATGTAAAGGGAAAGAAGTGTGCATAAGAAATATGTAAAGGGAAAGAAGTGTGCATAAGAAATATGTAAAGGGAAAGAAGTGTGCATAAGAAATATGTAAAGGGAAAGAAGTGTGCATAAGAAATATGTAAAGGGAAAGAAGTGTGCATAAGAAATATGTAAAGGGAAAGAAGTGTGCATAAGAAATATGTAAAGGGAAAGAAGTGTGCATAAGAAATATGTAAAGGGAAAGAAGTGTGCATACGAAATATGTAAAGGGAAAGAAGTGTGCATAAGAAATATGTAAAGGGAAAGAAGTGTGCATAAGAAATATGTAAAGGGAAAGAAGTGTGCATAAGAAATATGTAAAGGGAAAGAAGTGTGCATCAGAAATATGTAAAGGGAAAGAAGTGTGCATAAGAAATATGTAAAGGGAAAGAAGTGTGCATAAGAAATGAACACATGATGTCGGGACAAGCCCTCGAGTTAAATATGTAAAGGGAAAGAAGTGTGCATAAGAAATAATAAAGGGAAAGAAGTGTGCATAAGTAATATGTAAAGGGAAAGAAGTGTGCATAAGAAATATGTAAAGGGAAAGAAGTGTGCATAAGAAATATGTAAAGGGAAAGAAGTGTGCATAAGAAATATGTAAAGGGAAAGAAGTGTGCATACGAAATATGTAAAGGGAAAGAAGTGTGCATAAGAAATATGTAAAGGGAAAGAAGTGTGCATAAGAAATATGTAAAGGGAAAGAAGTGTGCATAAGAAATATGTAAAGGGAAATAAGTGTTCATAAGAAATATGTAAAGGGAAATAAGTGTGCATAAGAAATATGTAAAGGGAAATAAGTGTGCATAAGAAATATGTAAAGGGAAAGAAGTGTGCATAAGAAATAAACACATGATGTGGGAACAAGCCCTCGAGTTAAATATGTAAAGGGAAAGAAGTGTGCATAAGAAATATGTAAAGGGAAAGAAGTGTGCATAAGAAATATGTAAAGGGAAAGAAGTGTGCATAAGAAATATGTAAAGGGAAAGAAGTGTGCATAAGAAATATGTAAAGGGAAAGAAGTGTGCATAAGAAATATGTAAAGGGAAAGAAGTGTGCATAAGAAATATGTAAAGGAAAAGAAGTGTGCATAAGAAATATGTAAAGGGAAAGAAGTGTGCATAAGAAATAAACACATGATGTGGGAACAAGCCCTCGAGTTAAATATGTAAAGGGAAAGAAGTGTGCATAAGAAATATGTAAAGGGAAAGAAGTGTGCATAAGAAATATGTAAAGGGAAAGAAGTGTGAATAAGAAATATGTAAAGGAAAAGAAGTGTGCTTAAGAAATATGTAAAGGGAAAGAAGTGTGCATAAGAAATATGTAAAGGGAAAGAAGTGTGCATAAGAAATATGTAAAGGGAAAGAAGTGTGCATAAGAAATATGTAAAGGGAAAGAAGTGTGCATAAGAAATATGTAAAGGGAAAGAAGTGTGCATAAGAAATATGTAAAGGGAAAGAAGTGTGCATAAGAAATATGTAAAGGGAAAGAAGTGTGCATAAGAAATATGTAAAGGGAAAGAAGTGTGCATAAGAAATATGTAAAGGGAAAGAAGTGTGCATAAGAAATATGTAAAGGGAAAGAAGTGTGCATAAGAAATATGTAAAGGGAAAGAAGTGTGCATAAGAAATATGTAAAGGGAAAGAAGTGTGCATAAGAAATATGTAAAGGGAAAGAAGTGTGTTTAAGAAATATGTAAAGGGAAAGAAGTCTGCATAAGAAATATGTAAAGGGAAAGAAGTGTGCATAAGAAATATGTAAAGGGAAAGAAGTGTGCATAAGAAATATGTAAAGGGAAAGAAGTGTGCATAAGAAATATGTAAAGGGAAAGAAGTGTGCATAAGAAATATGTAAAGGGAAAGAAGTGTGCATAAGAAATATGTAAAGGGAAAGAAGTGTGCATAAGAAATATGTAAAGGGAAAGAAGTGTGCATAAGAAATATGTAAAGGGAAAGAAGTGTGCATAAGAAATATGTAAAGGGAAAGAAGTGTGCATAAGAAATATGTAAAGGGAAAGAAGTGTGCATAAGAAATATGTAAAGGGAAATAAGTGTGCATAAGAAATATGTAAAGGGAAAGAAGTGTGCATAAGAAATAAACACATGATGTGGGAACAAGCCCTCGAGTTAAATATGTAAAGGGAAAGAAGTGTGCATAAGAAATATGTAAAGGGAAAGAAGTGTGCATAAGAAATATGTAAAGGGAAAGAAGTGTGCATAAGAAATATGTAAAGGGAAAGAAGTGTGCATAAGAAATATGTAAAGGGAAAGAAGTGTGCATAAGAAATATGTAAAGGGAAAGAAGTGTGCATAAGAAATATGTAAAGGGAAAGAAGTGTGTTTAAGAAATATGTAAAGGGAAAGAAGTCTGCATAAGAAATATGTAAAGGGAAAGAAGTGTGCATAAGAAATATGTAAAGGGAAAGAAGTGTGCATAAGAAATATGTAAAGGGAAAGAAGTGTGCATAAGAAATATGTAAAGGGAAAGAAGTGTGCATAAGAAATATGTAAAGGGAAAGAAGTGTGCATAAGAAATATGTAAAGGGAAAGAAGTGTGCATAAGAAATATGTAAAGGGAAAGAAGTGTGCATAAGAAATATGTAAAGGGAAAGAAGTGTGCATAAGAAATATGTAAAGGGAAAGAAGTGTGCATAAGAAATATGTAAAGGGAAAGAAGTGTGCATAAGAAATATGTAAAGGGAAAGAAGTGTGCATAAGAAATATGTAAAGGGAAAGAAGTGTGCATAAGAAATATGTAAAGGGAAAGAAGTGTGCATAAGAAATATGTAAAGGGAAAGAAGTGTGCATCAGAAATATGTAAAGGGAAAGAAGTGTGCATAAGAAATATGTAAAGGGAAAGAAGTGTGCATAAGAAATGAACACATGATGTCGGGACAAGCCCTCGAGTTAAATATGTAAAGGGAAAGAAGTGTGCATAAGAAATAATAAAGGGAAAGAAGTGTGCATAAGTAATATGTAAAGGGAAAGAAGTGTGCATAAGAAATATGTAAAGGGAAAGAAGTGTGCATAAGAAATATGTAAAGGGAAAGAAGTGTGCATAAGAAATATGTAAAGGGAAAGAAGTGTGCATACGAAATATGTAAAGGGAAAGAAGTGTGCATAAGAAATATGTAAAGGGAAAGAAGTGTGCATAAGAAATATGTAAAGGGAAAGAAGTGTGCATAAGAAATATGTAAAGGGAAATAAGTGTTCATAAGAAATATGTAAAGGGAAATAAGTGTGCATAAGAAATATGTAAAGGGAAATAAGTGTGCATAAGAAATATGTAAAGGGAAAGAAGTGTGCATAAGAAATAAACACATGATGTGGGAACAAGCCCTCGAGTTAAATATGTAAAGGGAAAGAAGTGTGCATAAGAAATATGTAAAGGGAAAGAAGTGTGCATAAGAAATATGTAAAGGGAAAGAAGTGTGCATAAGAAATATGTAAAGGGAAAGAAGTGTGCATAAGAAATATGTAAAGGGAAAGAAGTGTGCATAAGAAATATGTAAAGGGAAAGAAGTGTGCATAAGAAATATGTAAAGGAAAAGAAGTGTGCATAAGAAATATGTAAAGGGAAAGAAGTGTGCATAAGAAATAAACACATGATGTGGGAACAAGCCCTCGAGTTAAATATGTAAAGGGAAAGAAGTGTGCATAAGAAATATGTAAAGGGAAAGAAGTGTGCATAAGAAATATGTAAAGGGAAAGAAGTGTGAATAAGAAATATGTAAAGGAAAAGAAGTGTGCTTAAGAAATATGTAAAGGGAAAGAAGTGTGCATAAGAAATATGTAAAGGGAAAGAAGTGTGCATAAGAAATATGTAAAGGGAAAGAAGTGTGCATAAGAAATATGTAAAGGGAAAGAAGTGTGCATAAGAAATATGTAAAGGGAAAGAAGTGTGCATAAGAAATATGTAAAGGGAAAGAAGTGTGCATAAGAAATATGTAAAGGGAAAGAAGTGTGCATAAGAAATATGTAAAGGGAAAGAAGTGTGCATAAGAAATATGTAAAGGGAAAGAAGTGTGCATAAGAAATATGTAAAGGGAAAGAAGTGTGCATAAGAAATATGTAAAGGGAAAGAAGTGTGCATAAGAAATATGTAAAGGGAAAGAAGTGTGCATAAGAAATATGTAAAGGGAAAGAAGTGTGTTTAAGAAATATGTAAAGGGAAAGAAGTCTGCATAAGAAATATGTAAAGGGAAAGAAGTGTGCATAAGAAATATGTAAAGGGAAAGAAGTGTGCATAAGAAATATGTAAAGGGAAAGAAGTGTGCATAAGAAATATGTAAAGGGAAAGAAGTGTGCATAAGAAATATGTAAAGGGAAAGAAGTGTGCATAAGAAATATGTAAAGGGAAAGAAGTGTGCATAAGAAATATGTAAAGGGAAAGAAGTGTGCATAAGAAATATGTAAAGGGAAAGAAGTGTGCATAAGAAATATGTAAAGGGAAAGAAGTGTGCATAAGAAATATGTAAAGGGAAAGAAGTGTGCATAAGAAATATGTAAAGGGAAAGAAGTGTGCATAAGAAATATGTAAAGGGAAAGAAGTGTGCATAAGAAATATGTAAAGGGAAAGAAGTGTGCATAAGAAATATGTAAAGGGAAAGAAGTGTGCATAAGAAATATGTAAAGGGAAAGAAGTGTGCATAAGAAATATGTAAAGGGAAAGAAGTGTGCATAAGAAATGAACACATGATGTCGGGACAAGCCCTCGAGTTAAATATGTAAAGGGAAAGAAGTGTGCATAAGAAATAATAAAGGGAAAGAAGTGTGCATAAGTAATATGTAAAGGGAAAGAAGTGTGCATAAGAAATATGTAAAGGGAAAGAAGTGTGCATAAGAAATATGTAAAGGGAAAGAAGTGTGCATAAGAAATATGTAAAGGGAAAGAAGTGTGCATACGAAATATGTAAAGGGAAAGAAGTGTGCATAAGAAATATGTAAAGGGAAAGAAGTGTGCATAAGAAATATGTAAAGGGAAAGAAGTGTGCATAAGAAATATGTAAAAGGAAATAACTGTGCATAAGAAATATGTAAAGGGAAATAAGTGTGCATAAGAAATATGTAAAGGGAAATAAGTGTGCATAAGAAATATGTAAAGGGAAAGAAGTGTGCATAAGAAATAAACACATGATGTGGGAACAAGCCCTCGAGTTAAATATGTAAAGGGAAAGAAGTGTGCATAAGAAATATGTAAAGGGAAAGAAGTGTGCATAAGAAATATGTAAAGGGAAAGAAGTGTGCATAAGAAATATGTAAAGGGAAAGAAGTGTGCATAAGAAATATGTAAAGGGAAAGAAGTGTGCATAAGAAATATGTAAAGGGAAAGAAGTGTGCATAAGAAATATGTAAAGGGAAAGAAGTGTGCATAAGAAATATGTAAAGGGAAAGAAGTGTGCATAAGAAATATGTAAAGGGAAAGAAGTGTGCATAAGAAATATGTAAAGGGAAAGAAGTGTGCATAAGAAATATGTGAAGGGAAAGAAGTGTGCTTAAGAAATAAACACATGATGTGGGAACAAGCCCTCGAGTTAAATATGTAAAGGGAAAGAAGTGTGCATAAGAAATATGTAAAGGGAAAGAAGTGTGCATAAGAAATATGTAAAGGGAAAGAAGTGTGCATAAGAAATATGTAAAGGGAAAGAAGTGTGCATAAGAAATATGTAAAGGGAAAGAAGTGTGCATAAGAAATATGTAAAGGGAAAGAAGTGTGCATAACAAATATGTAAAGGGAAAGAAGTGTGCATAAGAAATATGTAAAGGGAAAGAAGTGTGCATAAGAAATATGTAAAGGGAAAGAAGTGTGCATAAGAAATATGTAAAGGGAAAGAAGTGTGCATAAGAAATATGTAAAGGGAAAGAAGTGTGCATAAGAAATATGTAAAGGGAAAGAAGTGTGCATAAGAAATAAACACATGATGTGGGAACAAGCCCTCGAGTTAAATATGTAAAGGGAAAGAAGTGTGCATAAGAAATATGTAAAGGGAAAGAAGTGTGCATAAGAAATATGTAAAGGGAAAGAAGTGTGCATAAGAAATATGTAAAGGGAAAGAAGTGTGCATAAGAAATATGTAAAGGGAAAGAAGTGTGCATAAGAAATATGTAAAGGGAAAGAAGTGTGCATAAGAAATATGTAAAGGGAAAGAAGTGTGCATAAGAAATATGTAAAGGGAAAGAAGCGTGCATAAGAAATAAACACATGATGTGGGAACAAGCCCTCGAGTTAAATATGTAAAGGGAAAGAAGTGTGCATAAGAAATATGTAAAGGGAAAGAAGTGTGCATAAGAAATATGTAAAGGGAAAGAAGTGTGCATAAGAATGTAAAGGGAAAGAAGTGTGCATAAGAAATATGTAAAGGGAAAGAAGTGTGCATAAGAAATAAACACATGATGTGGGAACAAGCCCTCGAGTTAAATATGTAAAGGGAAAGAAGTGTGCATAAGAAATATGTAAAGGGAAAGAAGTGTGCATAAGAAATATGTAAAGGGAAAGAAGTGTGCATAAGAAATATGTAAAGGGAAAGAAGTGTGCATAAGAAATATGTAAAGGGAAAGAAGTGTGCATAAGAAATATGTAAAGGGAAAGAAGTGTGCATAATAAATATGTAAAGGGAAAGAAGTGTGCATAAGAAATATGTAAAGGGAAAGAAGTGTGCATAAGAAATATGTAAAGGGAAAGAAGTGTGCATAAGAAATATGTAAAGGGAAAGAAGTGTGCATAAGAAATATGTAAAGGGAAATAAGTGTGCATAAGAAATATGTAAAGGGAAAGAAGTGTGCATAAGAAATATGTAAAGGAAAAGAAGTGTGCATAAGAAATATGTAAAGGGAAAGAAGTGTGCATAATAAATATGTTAAGGGAAAGAAGTGTGCATAAGAAATATGTAAAGGGAAAGAAGTGTGCATAAGAAATATGTAAAGGGAAAGAAGTGTGCATAAGAAATATGTAAAGGGAAAGAAGTGTGCATAAGAAATATGTAAAGGGAAAGAAGTGTGCATAAGAAATATGTAAAGGGAAAGAAGTGTGCATAAGAAATATGTAAAGGGAAAGAAGTGTGCATAAGAAATATGTAAAGGGAAAGAAGTGTGCATAAAAAATATGTAAAGGGAAAGAAGTGTGCATAAGAAATTTGTAAAGGGAAAGAAGTGTGCATAAGAAATATGTAAAGGGAAAGAAGTGTGCATAAGAAATATGTAAAGGGAAAGAAGTGTGCATAAGAAATATGTAAATGGAAAGAAGTGTGCATAAGAAATATGTAAAGGGAAAGAAGTGTGCATAAGAAATATGTAAAGGGAAAGAAGTGTGCATAAGAAATATGTAAAGGGAAAGAAGTGTGCATAAGAAATATGTAAAGGGAAAGAAGTGTACATAAGAAATATGTAAAGGGAAAGAAGTGTGCATAAGAAATATGTAAAGGGAAAGAAGTGTGCATAAGAAATAAACACATGATGTGGGAACAAGCCCTCGAGTTAAATATGTAAAGGGAAAGAAGTGTGCATAAGAAATATGTAAAGGGAAATAAGTGTGCATAAGAAATATGTAAAGGGAAAGAAGTGTGCATAAGAAATATGTAAAGGGAAAGAAGTGTGCATAAGAAATATGTAAAGGGAAAGAAGTGTGCATAAGAAATATGTAAAGGGAAAGAAGTGTGCATAAGAAATATGTAAAGGGAAAGAAGTGTGCATAAGAAATATGTAAAGGGAAAGAAGTGTGCATAAGAAATATGTAAAGGGAAAGAAGTGTGCATAAGAAATATGTAAAGGGAAAGAAGTGTGCATAAGAAATATGTAAAGGGAAAGAAGTGTGCATAAGAAATATGTAAAGGGAAAGAAGTGTGCATAAGAAATATGTAAAGGGAAAGAAGTTTGCATAAGAAATATGTAAAGGGAAAGAAGTGTGCATAAGAAATATGTAAAGGGAAAGAAGTGTGCATAGGAAATATGTAAAGGGAAATAAGTGTGCATAAGAAATATGTAAAGGGAAATAAGTGTGCATAAGAAATATGTAAAGGGAAAGAAGTGTGCATAAGAAATATGTAAAGGGAAAGAAGTGTGCATAAGAAATATGTAAAGGGAACGAAGTGTGCATAAGAAATATGTAAAGGGAAAGAAGTGTGCATAAGAAATATGTAAAGGGAAAGAAGTGTGCATAAGAAATATGTAAAGGGAAAGAAGTGTGCATAAGAAATATGTAAAGGGAAAGAAGTGTGCATAAGAAATATGTAAAGGGAAAGAAGTGTGCATAAGAAATATGTAAAGGGAAAGAAGTGTGCATAAGAAATATGTAAAGGGAAAGAAGTGTGCATAAGAAATATGTAAAGGGAAAGAAGTGTGCATAAGAAATATGTAAAGGGAAAGAAGTGTGCATAAGAAATATGTAAAGGGAAAGAAGTGTGCATAAGAAATATGTAAAGGGAAAGAAGTGTGCATAAGAAATATGTAAAGGGAAAGAAGTGTGCATAAGAAATATGTAAAGGGAAAGAAGTATGCATAAGAAATATGTAAAGGGAAAGAAGTGTGCATAAGAAATATGTAAAGGGAAAGAAGTGTGCATAAGAAATATGTAAAGGGAAAGAAGTGTGCATAAGAAACATGTAAAGGGAAAGAAGTGTGCATAAGAAATATGTAAAGGGAAAGAAGTGTGCATAAGAAATATGTAAAGGGAAAGAAGTGTGCATAAGAAATATGTAAAGGGAAAGAAGTGTGCATAAGAAATATGTAAAGGGAAAGAAGTGTGCATAAGAAATATGTAAAGGGAAAGAAGTGTGCATAAGAAATATGTAAAGGGAAAGAAGTGTGCATAAGAAATATGTAAAGGGAAAGAAGTGTGCATAAGAAATATGTAAAGGGAAAGAAGTGTGCATAAGAAATATGTAAAGGGAAAGAAGTGTGCATAAGAAATATGTAAAGGGAAAGAAGTGTGCATAAGAAATATGTAAAGGGAAAGAAGTGTGCATAAGAAATATGTAAAGGGAAAGAAGTGTGCATAAGAAATATGTAAAGGGAAAGAAGTGTGCATAAGAAATATGTAAAGGGAAAGAAGTGTGCATAAGAAATATGTAAAGGGAAAGAAGTGTGCATAAGAAATATGTAAAGGGAAAGAAGTGTGCATAAGAAATATGTAAAGGGAAAGAAGTGTGCATAAGAAATATGTAAAGGGAAAGAAGTGTGCATAAGAAATATGTAAAGGGAAAGAAGTGTGCATAAGAAACATGTAAAGGGAAAGAAGTGTGCATAAGAAATATGTAAAGGGAAAGAAGTGTGCATAAGAAATATGTAAAGGGAAAGAAGTGTGCATAAGAAATATGTAAAGGGAAAGAAGTGTGCATAAGAAATATGTAAAGGGAAAGAAGTGTGCATAAGAAATATGTAAAGGGAAAGAAGTGTGCATAAGAAATATGTAAAGGGAAAGAAGTGTGCATAAAAAATATGTAAAGGGAAAGAAGTGTGCATAATAAATATGTAAAGGGAAAGAAGTGTGCATAAGAAATATGTAAAGGGAAAGAAGTGTGCATAAAAAATATGTAAAGGGAAAGAAGTGTGCATAAGAAATATGTAAAGGGAAAGAAGTGTGCATAAGAAATATGTAAAGGGAAAGAAGTGTGCATAAGAAATATGTAAAGGAAAAGAAGTGTGCATAAGAAATATGTAAAGGGAAAGAAGTGTGCATAAGAAATATGTAAAGGGAAAGAAGTGTGCATAAGAAATATGTAAAGGGAAAGAAGTGTGCATAAGAAATATGTAAAGGGAAAGAAGTGTGCATAAGAAATATGTAAAGGGAAAGAAGTGTGCATAAGAAATATGTAAAGGGAAAGAAGTGTGCATAAGAAATATGTAAAGGGAAAGAAGTGTGCATAAGAAATATGTAAAGGGAAAGAAGTGTGCATAAGAAATATGTAAAGGGAAAGAAGTGTGCATAAGAAATATGTAAAGGGAAAGAAGTGTGCATAAGAAATATGTAAAGGGAAAGAAGTGTGCATAAGAAATATGTAAAGGGAAAGAAGTGTGCATAAGAAATATGTAAAGGGAAAGAAGTGTGCATAAGAAATATGTAAAGGGAAAGAAGTGTGCATAAGAAATATATAAAGGGAAAGAAGTGTGCATAAGAAATATGTAAAGGGAAAGAAGTGTGCATAAGAAATAAACACATGATGTCGGGACAAGCCCTCGAGTTAAATATGTAAAGGGAAAGAAGTGTGCATAAGAAATAATAAAGGGAAAGAAGTGTGCATAAGAAATATGTAAAGAGAAAGAAGTGTGCATAAGAAATATGTAAAGGGAAAGAAGTGTGCATAAGAAATATGTAAAGGGAAAGAAGTGTGCATAAGAAATATGTAAAGGGAAAGAAGTGTGCATAAGAAATATGTAAATGGAAATAAGTGTGCATAAGAAATATGTAAAGGGAAAGAAGTGTGCATACGAAATATGTAAAGGAAAAGAAGTGTGCATAAGAAATATGTAAAGGGAAAGAAGTGTGCATAATAAATATGTAAAGGGAAAGAAGTGTGCATAAGAAATATGTAAAGGGAAAGAAGTGTGCATAAGAAATATGTAAAGGGAAAGAAGTGTGCATAAGAAATATGTAAAGGGAAAGAAGTGTGCATAAGAAATATGTAAAGGGAAAGAAGTGTGCATAAGAATTATGTAAAGGGAAAGAAGTGTGCATAAGAAATATGTAAAGGGAAAGAAGTGTGCATAAGAAATATGTAAAGGGAAAGAAGTGTGCATAAGAAATATGTAAAGGGAAAGAAGTGTGCATAAGAAATATGTAAAGGGAAAGAAGTGTGCATAAGAAATATGTAAAGGGAAAGAAGTGTGCATAAGAAATATGTAAAGGGAAAGAAGTGTGCATAAGAAATATGTAAAGGGAAAGAAGTGTGCATAAGAAATATGTAAAGGGAAAGAAGTGTGCATAAGAAATATATAAAGGGAAAGAAGTGTGCATAAGAAATATGTAAAGGGAAAGAAGTGTGCATAAGAAATAAACACATGATGTCGGGACAAGCCCACGAGTTAAATATGTAAAGGGAAAGAAGTGTGCATAAGAAATAATAAAGGGAAAGAAGTGTGCATAAGAAATATGTAAAGGGAAAGAAGTGTGCATAAGAAATATGTAAAGGGAAAGAAGTGTGCATAAGAAATATGTAAAGGGAAAGAAGTGTGCATAAGAAATATGTAAAGGGAAAGAAGTGTGCATAAGAAATATGTAAAGGGAAAGAAGTGTGCATAAGAAATATGTAAAGGGAAATAAGTGTGCATAAGAAATATGTAAAGGGAAAGAAGTGTGCATAAGAAATATGTAAAGGGAAAGAAGTGTGCATACGAAATATGTAAAGGGAAAGAAGTGTGCATAAGAAATATGTAAAGGGAAATAAGTGTGCATAAGAAATATGTAAAGGGAAAGAAGTGTGCATAAGAAATAAACACATTATGTGGGAACAAGCCCTCGAGTTAAATATGTAAAGGGAAAGAAGTGTGCATAATAAATATGTAAAGGGAAAGAAGTGTGCATAAGAAATATGTAAAGGGAAAGAAGTGTGCATAAGAAATATGTAAAGGGAAAGAAGTGTGCATAAGAAATATGTAAAGGGAAAGAAGTGTGCATAAGAAATATGTAAAGGGAAAGAAGTGTGCATAAGAAATATGTAAAGGAAAAGAAGTGTGCATAAGAAATATGTAAAGGGAAAGAAGTGTGCATAAGAAATATGTAAAGGGAAAGAAGTGTGCATAATAAATATGTAAAGGGAAAGAAGTGTGCATAAGAAATATGTAAAGGGAAATAAGTGTGCATAAGAAATATGTAAAGGGAAAGAAGTGTGCATAAGAAATATGTAAAGGGAAAGAAGTGTGCATAAGAAATATGTAAAGGGAAAGAAGTGTGCATAAGAAATATGTAAAGGGAAAGAAGTGTGCATAAGAAATATGTAAAGGGAAAGAAGTGTGCATAAGAAATATGTAAAGGGAAAGAAGTGTGCATAAGAAATATATAAAGGGAAAGAAGTGTGCATAAGAAATATGTAAAGGGAAAGAAGTGTGCATAAGAAATAAACACATGATGTCGGGACAAGCCCTCGAGTTAAATATGTAAAGGGAAAGAAGTGTGCATAAGAAATAATAAAGGGAAAGAAGTGTGCATAAGAAATATGTAAAGGGAAAGAAGTGTGCATAAGAAATATGTAAAGGGAAAGAAGTGTGCATAAGAAAAATGTAAAGGGAAAGAAGTGTGCATAAGAAATATGTAAAGGGAAAGAAGTGTGCATAAGAAATATGTAAAGGGAAAGAAGTGTGCATAAGAAATATGTAAAGGGAAATAAGTGTGCATAAGAAATATGTAAAGGGAAAGAAGTGTGCATAAGAAATATGTAAAGGGAAAGAAGTGTGCATACGAAATATGTAAAGGGAAAGAAGTGTGCATAAGAAATATGTAAAGGGAAATAAGTGTGCATAAGAAATATGTAAAGGGAAAGAAGTGTGCATAAGAAATAAACACATTATGTGGGAACAAGCCCTCGAGTTAAATATGTAAAGGGAAAGAAGTGTGCATAATAAATATGTAAAGGGAAAGAAGTGTGCATAATAAATATGTAAAGGGAAAGAAGTGTGCATAAGAAATATGTAAAGGGAAAGAAGTGTGCATAAGAAATATGTAAAGGGAAAGAAGTGTGCATAAGAAATATGTAAAGGGAAAGAAGTGTGCATAAGAAATTTGTAAAGGGAAAGAAGTGTGCATAAGAAATATGTAAAGGGAAAGAAGTGTGCATAAGAAATATGTAAAGGGAAAGAAGTGTGCATAATAAATATGTAAAGGGAAAGAAGTGTGCATAAGAAATATGTAAAGGGAAAGAAGTGTGCATAAGAAATATGTAAAGGGAAATAAGTGTGCATAAGAAATATGTAAAGGGAAAGAAGTGTGCATAAGAAATAAACACATTATGTGGGAACAAGCCCTCGAGTTAAATATGTAAAGGGAAAGAAGTGTGCATAATAAATATGTAAAGGGAAAGAAGTGTGCATAAGAAATATGTAAAGGGAAAGAAGTGTGCATAAGAAATATGTAAAGGGAAAGAAGTGTGCATAAGAAATATGTAAAGGGAAAGAAGTGTGCATAAGAAATATGTAAAGGGAAAGAAGTGTGCATAAGAAATATGTAAAGGAAAAGAAGTGTGCATAAGAAATATGTAAAGGGAAAGAAGTGTGCATAAGAAATATGTAAAGGGAAAGAAGTGTGCATAATAAATATGTAAAGGGAAAGAAGTGTGCATAAGAAATATGTAAAGGGACAGAAGTGTGCATAAGAAATATGTAAAGGGAAAGAAGTGTGCATAAGAAATATGTAAAGGGAAAGAAGTGTGCATAAGAAATATGTAAAGGGAAAGAAGTGTGCATAAGAAATATGTAAAGGGAAAGAAGTGTGCATAAGAAATATGTAAAGGGAAAGAAGTGTGCATAAGAAATATGTAAAGGGAAAGAAGTGTGCATAAGAAATATATAAAGGGAAAGAAGTGTGCATAAGAAATATGTAAAGGGAAAGAAGTGTGCATAAGAAATAAACACATGATGTCGGGACAAGCCCTCGAGTTAAATATGTAAAGGGAAAGAAGTGTGCATAAGAAATAATAAAGGGAAAGAAGTGTGCATAAGAAATATGTAAAGGGAAAGAAGTGTGCATAAGAAATATGTAAAGGGAAAGAAGTGTGCATAAGAAAAATGTAAAGGGAAAGAAGTGTGCATAAGAAATATGTAAAGGGAAAGAAGTGTGCATAAGAAATATGTAAAGGGAAAGAAGTGTGCATAAGAAATATGTAAAGGGAAATAAGTGTGCATAAGAAATATGTAAAGGGAAAGAAGTGTGCATAAGAAATATGTAAAGGGAAAGAAGTGTGCATACGAAATATGTAAAGGGAAAGAAGTGTGCATAAGAAATATGTAAAGGGAAATAAGTGTGCATAAGAAATATGTAAAGGGAAAGAAGTGTGCATAAGAAATAAACACATTATGTGGGAACAAGCCCTCGAGTTAAATATGTAAAGGGAAAGAAGTGTGCATAATAAATATGTAAAGGGAAAGAAGTGTGCATAATAAATATGTAAAGGGAAAGAAGTGTGCATACGAAATATGTAAAGGGAAAGAAGTGTGCATAAGAAATATGTAAAGGGAAAGAAGTGTGCATAAGAAATATGTAAAGGGAAAGAAGTGTGCATAAGAAATTTGTAAAGGGAAAGAAGTGTGCATAAGAAATATGTAAAGGGAAAGAAGTGTGCATAAGAAATATGTAAAGGGAAAGAAGTGTGCATAATAAATATGTAAAGGGAAAGAAGTGTGCATAAGAAATATGTAAAGGGAAAGAAGTGTGCATAAGAAATAAACACATGATGTGGGAACAAGCCCTCGAGTTAAATATGTAAAGGGAAAGAAGTGTGCATAAGAAATATGTAAAGGGAAAGAAGTGTGCATAATAAATATATAAAGGGAAAGAAGTGTGCATAAGAAATATGTAAAGGGAAAGAAGTGTGCATAAGAAATATGTAAAGGGAAAGAAGTGTGCATAAGAAATATGTAAAGGGAAAGAAGTGTGCATAAGAAATATGTAAAGGGAAAGAAGTGTGCATAAGAAATAAACACATGATGTGGGAACAAGCCCTCGAGTTAAATATGTAAAGGGAAAGAAGTGTGCATAAGAAATATGTAAAGGGAAAGAAGTGTGCATAAGAAATATGTAAAGGGAAAGAAGTGTGCATAAGAAATATGTAAAGGGAAAGAAGTGTGCATAAGAAATATGTAAAGGGAAAGAAGTGTGCATAAGAAATATGTAAAGGGAAAGAAGTGTGCATAAGAAATATGTAAAGGGAAAGAAGTGTGCATAAGAAATAAACACATGATGTGGGAACAAGCCCTCGAGTTAAATATGTAAAGGGAAAGAAGTGTGCATAAGAAATATGTAAAGGGAAAGAAGTGTGCATAAGAAATATGTAAAGGGAAAGAAGTGTGCATAAGAAATATGTAAAGGGAAAGAAGTGTGCATAAGAAATATGTAAAGGGAAAGAAGTGTGCATAAGAAATAAACACATGATGTGGGAACAAGCCCTCGAGTTAAATATGTAAAGGGAAAGAAGTGTGCATAAGAAATATGTAAAGGGAAAGAAGTGTGCATAAGAAATATGTAAAGGGAAAGAAGTGTGCATAAGAAATATGTAAAGGGAAAGAAGTGTGCATAAGAAATATGTAAAGGGAAAGAAGTGTGCATAAGAAATATGTAAAGGGAAAGAAGTGTGCATAAGAAATATGTAAAGGGAAAGAAGTGTGCATAAGAAATATGTAAAGGGAAAGAAGTGTGCATAAGAAATATGTAAAGGGAAAGAAGTGTGCATAAGAAATATGTAAAGGGAAAGAAGTGTGCATAAGAAATAAACACATGATGTGGGAACAAGCCCTCGAGTTAAATATGTAAAGGGAAAGAAGTGTGCATACGAAATATGTAAAGGGAAAGAAGTGTGCATAAGAAATATGTAAAGGGAAAGAAGTGTGCATAAGAAATATGTAAAGGGAAAGAAGTGTGCATAAGAAATATGTAAAGGGAAAGAAGTGTGCATACGAAATATGTAAAGGGAAAGAAGTGTGCATAAGAAATATGTAAAGGGAAATAAGTGTGCATAAGAAATATGTAAAGGGAAAGAAGTGTGCATAAGAAATAAACACATTATGTGGGAACAAGCCCTCGAGTTAAATATGTAAAGGGAAAGAAGTGTGCATAATAAATATGTAAAGGGAAAGAAGTGTGCATAATAAATATGTAAAGGGAAAGAAGTGTGCATAAGAAATATGTAAAGGGAAAGAAGTGTGCATAAGAAATATGTAAAGGGAAAGAAGTGTGCATAAGAAATATGTAAAGGGAAAGAAGTGTGCATAAGAAATTTGTAAAGGGAAAGAAGTGTGCATAAGAAATATGTAAAGGGAAAGAAGTGTGCATAATAAATATGTAAAGGGAAAGAAGTGTGCATAATAAATATGTAAAGGGAAAGAAGTGTGCATAAGAAATATGTAAAGGGAAAGAAGTGTGCATAAGAAATAAACACATGATGTGGGAACAAGCCCTCGAGTTAAATATGTAAAGGGAAAGAAGTGTGCATAAGAAATATGTAAAGGGAAAGAAGTGTGCATAATAAATATATAAAGGGAAAGAAGTGTGCATAAGAAATATGTAAAGGGAAAGAAGTGTGCATAAGAAATATGTAAAGGGAAAGAAGTGTGCATAAGAAATATGTAAAGGGAAAGAAGTGTGCATAAGAAATATGTAAAGGGAAAGAAGTGTGCATAAGAAATAAACACATGATGTGGGAACAAGCCCTCGAGTTAAATATGTAAAGGGAAAGAAGTGTGCATAAGAAATATGTAAAGGGAAAGAAGTGTGCATAAGAAATATGTAAAGGGAAAGAAGTGTGCATAAGAAATATGTAAAGGGAAAGAAGTGTGCATAAGAAATATGTAAAGGGAAAGAAGTGTGCATAAGAAATATGTAAAGGGAAAGAAGTGTGCATAAAAAATAAACACATGATGTGGGAACAAGCCCTCGAGTTAAATATGTAAAGGGAAAGAAGTGTGCATAAGAAATATGTAAAGGGAAAGAAGTGTGCATAAGAAATATGTAAAGGGAAAGAAGTGTGCATAAGAAATATGTAAAGGGAAAGAAGTGTGCATAAGAAATATGTAAAGGGAAAGAAGTGTGCATAAGAAATAAACACATGATGTGGGAACAAGCCCTCGAGTTAAATATGTAAAGGGAAAGAAGTGTGCATAAGAAATATGTAAAGGGAAAGAAGTGTGCATAAGAAATATGTAAAGGGAAAGAAGTGTGCATAAGAAATATGTAAAGGGAAAGAAGTGTGCATAAGAAATATGTAAAGGGAAAGAAGTGTGCATAAGAAATATGTAAAGGGAAAGAAGTGTGCATAAGAAATATGTAAAGGGAAAGAAGTGTGCATAAGAAATATGTAAAGGGAAAGAAGTGTGCATAAGAAATATGTAAAGGGAAAGAAGTGTGCATAAGAAATATGTAAAGGGAAAGAAGTGTGCATAAGAAATATGTAAAGGGAAAGAAGTGTGCATAAGAAATAAACACATGATGTGGGAACAAGCCCTCGAGTTAAATATGTAAAGGGAAAGAAGTGTGCATACGAAATATGTAAAGGGAAAGAAGTGTGCATAAGAAATATGTAAAGGGAAAGAAGTGTGCATAAGAAATATGTAAAGGGGAAGAAGTGTGCATAAGAAATATGTAAAGGGAAAGAAGTGTGCATAAGAAATAAACACATGATGTGGGAACAAGCCCTCGAGTTAAATATGTAAAGGGAAAGAAGTGTGCATAAGAAATATGTAAAGGGAAAGAAGTGTGCATAAGAAATATGTAAAGGGAAAGAAGTGTGCATAAGAAATATGTAAAGGGAAAGAAGTGTGCATAAGAAATATGTAAAGGGAAAGAAGTGTGCATAAGAAATATGTAAAGGGAAAGAAGTGTGCATAAGAAATATGTAAAGGGAAAGAAGTGTGCATAAGAAATATGTAAAGGGAAAGAAGTGTGCATAAGAAATATGTAAAGGGAAAGAAGTGTGCATAAAAAATATGTAAAGGGAAAGAAGTGTGCATAAGAAATAAACACATGATGTGGGAACAAGCCCTCGAGTTAAATATGTAAAGGGAAAGAAGTGTGCATAAGAAATAATAAAGGGAAAGAAGTGTGCATAAGAAATAATAAAGGGAAAGAAGTGTGCATAAGAAATAAACACATGATGTGGGAACAAGCCCTCGAGTTAAATATGTAAAGGGAAAGAAGTGTGCATAAGAAATATGTAAAGGGAAAGAAGTGTGCATAAGAAATATGTAAAGGGAAAGAAGTGTGCATAAGAAATATGTAAAGGGAAAGAAGTGTGCATAAGAAATATGTAAAGGGAAAGAAGTGTGCATAAGAAATATGTAAAGGGAAAGAAGTGTGCATAAGAAATATGTAAAGGGAAAGAAGTGTGCATAAGAAATATGTAAAGGGAAAGAAGTGTGCATAAGAAATATGTAAAGGGAAAGAAGTGTGCATAAGAAATATGTAAAGGGAAAGAAGTGTGCATAAGAAATATGTAAAGGGAAAGAAGTGTGCATAAGAAATATGTAAAGGGAAAGAAGTGTGCATAAGAAATATGTAAAGGGAAAGAAGTGTGCATAAGAAATATGTAAAGGGAAAGAAGTGTGCATAAGAAATATGTAAAGGGAAAGAAGTGTGCATAAGAAATATATAAAGGGAAAGAAGTGTGCATAAGAAATATGTAAAGGGAAATAAGTGTGCATAAGAAATATGTAAAGGGAAAGAAGTGTGCATAAGAAATATGTAAAGGGAAATAAGTGTGCATAAGAAATATGTAAAGGGAAAGAAGTGTGCATAAGAAATATGTAAAGGGAAAGAAGTGTGCATAAGAAATATGTAAAGGGAAAGAAGTGTGCATAAGAAATATGTAAAGGGAAAGAAGTGTGCATAAGAAATATGTAAAGGGAAAGAAGTGTGCATAAGAAATATGTAAAGGGAAAGAAGTGTGCATAAGAAATATGTAAAGGGAAAGAAGTGTGCATAAGAAATATATAAAGGGAAAGAAGTGTGCATAAGAAATATGTAAAGGGAAAGAAGTGTGCATAAGAAATATGTAAAGGGAAAGAAGTGTGCATAAGAAATATGTAAAGGGAAAGAAGTGTGCATAAGAAATATGTAAAGGGAAAGAAGTGTGCATAAGAAATATGTAAAGGGAAAGAAGTGTGCATAAGAAATATGTAAAGGGAAAGAAGTGTGCATAAGAAATATGTAAAGGGAAAGAAGTGTGCATAAGAAATATGTAAAGGGAAAGAAGTGTGGATAAGAAATATGTAAAGGGAAAGAAGTGTGCATAAGAAATATGTAAAGGGAAAGAAGTGTGCATAAGAAATATGTAAAGGGAAAGAAGTGTGCATAAGAAATATGTAAAGGGAAAGAAGTGTGCATAAGAAATAAACACATGATGTGGGAACAAGCCCTCGAGTTAAATATGTAAAGGGAAAGAAGTGTGCATAAGAAATATGTAAAGGGAAAGAAGTGTGCATAAGAAATATGTAAAGGGAAAGAAGTGTGCATAAGAAATATGTAAAGGGAAAGAAGTGTGCATAAGAAATATGTAAAGGGAAAGAAGTGTGCATAAGAAATATGTAAAGGGAAAGAAGTGTGCATAAGAAATATGTAAAGGGAAAGAAGTGTGCATAAGAAATATGTAAAGGGAAAGAAGTGTGCATAAGAAATATGTAAAGGGAAAGAAGTGTGCATAAGAAATATGTAAAGGGAAAGAAGTGTGCATAAGAAATATGTAAAGGGAAAGAAGTGTGCATAAGAAATAAACACATGATGTGGGAACAAGCCCTCGAGTTAAATATGTAAAGGGAAAGAAGTGTGCATACGAAATATGTAAAGGGAAAGAAGTGTGCATAAGAAATATGTAAAGGGAAAGAAGTGTGCATAAGAAATATGTAAAGGGGAAGAAGTGTGCATAAGAAATATGTAAAGGGAAAGAAGTGTGCATAAGAAATAAACACATGATGTGGGAACAAGCCCTCGAGTTAAATATGTAAAGGGAAAGAAGTGTGCATAAGAAATATGTAAAGGGAAAGAAGTGTGCATAAGAAATATGTAAAGGGAAAGAAGTGTGCATAAGAAATATGTAAAGGGAAAGAAGTGTGCATAAGAAATATGTAAAGGGAAAGAAGTGTGCATAAGAAATATGTAAAGGGAAAGAAGTGTGCATAAGAAATATGTAAAGGGAAAGAAGTGTGCATAAGAAATATGTAAAGGGAAAGAAGTGTGCATAAGAAATATGTAAAGGGAAAGAAGTGTGCATAAAAAATATGTAAAGGGAAAGAAGTGTGCATAAGAAATAAACACATGATGTGGGAACAAGCCCTCGAGTTAAATATGTAAAGGGAAAGAAGTGTGCATAAGAAATAATAAAGGGAAAGAAGTGTGCATAAGAAATAATAAAGGGAAAGAAGTGTGCATAAGAAATAAACACATGATGTGGGAACAAGCCCTCGAGTTAAATATGTAAAGGGAAAGAAGTGTGCATAAGAAATATGTAAAGGGAAAGAAGTGTGCATAAGAAATATGTAAAGGGAAAGAAGTGTGCATAAGAAATATGTAAAGGGAAAGAAGTGTGCATAAGAAATATGTAAAGGGAAAGAAGTGTGCATAAGAAATATGTAAAGGGAAAGAAGTGTGCATAAGAAATATGTAAAGGGAAAGAAGTGTGCATAAGAAATATGTAAAGGGAAAGAAGTGTGCATAAGAAATATGTAAAGGGAAAGAAGTGTGCATAAGAAATATGTAAAGGGAAAGAAGTGTGCATAAGAAATATGTAAAGGGAAAGAAGTGTGCATAAGAAATATGTAAAGGGAAAGAAGTGTGCATAAGAAATATGTAAAGGGAAAGAAGTGTGCATAAGAAATATGTAAAGGGAAAGAAGTGTGCATAAGAAATATGTAAAGGGAAAGAAGTGTGCATAAGAAATATATAAAGGGAAAGAAGTGTGCATAAGAAATATGTAAAGGGAAATAAGTGTGCATAAGAAATATGTAAAGGGAAAGAAGTGTGCATAAGAAATATGTAAAGGGAAATAAGTGTGCATAAGAAATATGTAAAGGGAAAGAAGTGTGCATAAGAAATATGTAAAGGGAAAGAAGTGTGCATAAGAAATATGTAAAGGGAAAGAAGTGTGCATAAGAAATATGTAAAGGGAAAGAAGTGTGCATAAGAAATATGTAAAGGGAAAGAAGTGTGCATAAGAAATATGTAAAGGGAAAGAAGTGTGCATAAGAAATATGTAAAGGGAAAGAAGTGTGCATAAGAAATATATAAAGGGAAAGAAGTGTGCATAAGAAATATGTAAAGGGAAAGAAGTGTGCATAAGAAATATGTAAAGGGAAAGAAGTGTGCATAAGAAATATGTAAAGGGAAAGAAGTGTGCATAAGAAATATGTAAAGGGAAAGAAGTGTGCATAAGAAATATGTAAAGGGAAAGAAGTGTGCATAAGAAATATGTAAAGGGAAAGAAGTGTGCATAAGAAATATGTAAAGGGAAAGAAGTGTGCATAAGAAATATGTAAAGGGAAAGAAGTGTGGATAAGAAATATGTAAAGGGAAAGAAGTGTGCATAAGAAATATGTAAAGGGAAAGAAGTGTGCATAAGAAATATGTAAAGGGAAAGAAGTGTGCATAAGAAATATGTAAAGGGAAAGAAGTGTGCATAAGAAATATGTAAAGAAAAAGAAGTGTGCATAAGAAATATGTAAAGGGAAAGAAGTGTGCATAAGAAATATATAAAGGGAAAGAAGTGTGCATAAGAAATATGTAAAGGGAAAGAAGTGTGCATAAGAAATATGTAAAGGGAAAGAAGTGTGCATAAGAAATATGTAAAGGGAAATAAGTGTGCATAAGAAATATGTAAAGGGAAAGAAGTGTGCATAAGAAATATGTAAAGGGAAAGAAGTGTGCATAAGAAATATGTAAAGGGAAAGAAGTGTGCATAAGAAATATGTAAAGGGAAATAAGTGTGCATAAGAAATATGTAAAGGGAAAGAAGTGTGCATAAGAAATATGTAAAGGGAAAGAAGTGTGCATAAGAAATATGAAAAGGGAAAGAAGTGTGCATACGAAATATATAAAGGGAAAGAAGTGTGCATAAGAAATATGTAAAGGGAAAGAAGTGTGCATAAGCAATATGTAAAGGGAAAGAAGTGTGCATAAGAAATATGTAAAGGGAAAGAAGTGTGCATAAGAAATATGTAAAGGGAAAGAAGTGTGCATAAGAAATATGTAAAGGGAAAGAAGTGTGCATAAGAAATATGTAAAGGGAAAGAAGTGTGCATAAGAAATATGTAAAGGGAAAGAAGTGTGCATAAGAAATATGTAAAGGGAAAGAAGTGTGCATAAGAAATATGTAAAGGGAAAGAAGTGTGCATAAGAAATATGTAAAGGGAAAGAAGTGTGCATAAGAAATATGTAAAGGGAAAGAAGTGTGCATAAGAAATATGTAAAGGGAAAGAAGTGTGCATAAGAAATATGTAAAGGGAAAGAAGTGTGCATAAGAAATATGTAAAGGGAAAGAAGTGTGCATAAGAAATATGTAAAGGGAAAGAAGTGTGCATAAGAAATATGTAAAGGGAAAGAAGTGTGCATAAGAAATATGTAAAGGGAAAGAAGTGTGCATAAGAAATATGTAAAGGGAAAGAAGTGTGCATAAGAAATATGTAAAGGGAAAGAAGTGTGCATAAGAAATATGTAAAGGGAAAGAAGTGTGCATAAGAAATATGTAAAGGGAAAAAAGTGTGCATAAGAAATATGTAAAGGGAAAGAAGTGTGCATAAGAAATAAACACATGATGTCGGGACAAGCCCTCGAGTTAAATATGTAAAGGGAAAGAAGTGTGCATAAGAAATAATAAAGGGAAAGAAGTGTGCATAAGAAATATGTAAAGGGAAAGAAGTGTGCATAAGAAATATGTAAAGGAAAAGAAGTGTGCATAAGAAATATGTAAAGGGAAAGAAGTGTGCATAAGAAATATGTAAAGGGAAAGAAGTGTGCATAAGAAATATGTAAAGGGAAAGAAGTGTGCATAAGAAATATGTAAAGGGAAAGAAGTGTGCATAAGAAATATGTAAAGGGAAAGAAGTGTGCATAAGAAATATGTAAAGGGAAAGAAGTGTGCATAAGAAATATGTAAAGGGAAAGAAGTGTGCATAAGAAATATGTAAAGGGAAAGAAGTGTGCATAAGAAATAAACACATGATATGGGAACAAGCCCTCGAGTTAAATATGTAAAGGGAAAGAAGTGTGCATAAGAAATATGTAAAGGGAAAGAAGTGTGCATAAGAAATATGTAAAGGGAAAGAAGTGTGCATAAGAAATATGTAAAGGGAAAGAAGTGTGCATAAGAAATATGTAAAGGGAAAGAAGTTTGCATAAGAAATATGTAAAGGGAAAGAAGTGTGCATAAGAAATATGTAAAGGGAAAGAAGTGTGCATAAGAAATATGTAAAGGGAAAGAAGTGTGCATACGAAATATGTAAAGGGAAAGAAGTGTGCATAAGAAATATGTAAAGGGAAAGAAGTGTGCATAAGAAATATGTAAAGGGAAAGAAGTGTGCATAAGAAATATATAAAGGGAAAGAAGTGTGCATAAGAAATATGTAAAGGGAAAGAAGTGTGCATAAGCAATATGTAAAGGGAAAGAAGTGTGCATAAGAAATATGTAAAGGGAAAGAAGTGTGCATAAGAAATATGTAAAGGGAAAGAAGTGTGCATAAGAAATATGTAAAGGGAAAGAAGTGTGCATAAGAAATATGTAAAGGGAAAGAAGTGTGCATAAGAAATATGTAAAGGGAAAGAAGTGTGCATAAGAAATATGTAAAGGGAAAGAAGTGTGCATAAGAAATATGTAAAGGGAAAGAAGTGTGCATAAGAAATATATAAAGGGAAAGAAGTGTGCATAAGAAATATGTAAAGGGAAAGAAGTGTGCATAAGAAATATGTAAAGGGAAAGAAGTGTGCATACGAAATATGTAAAGGAAAAGAAGTGTGCATAAGAAATATGTAAAGGGAAAGAAGTGTGCATAAGAAATATGTAAAGGGAAAGAAGTGTGCATAAGAAATATGTAAAGGAAAAAAAGTGTGCTTAAGAAATATGTAAAGGGAAAGAAGTGTGCATAATAAATATGTAAAGGGAAAGAAGTGTGCATAAGAAATATGTAAAGGGAAAGAAGTGTGCATAATAAATATGTAAAGGGAAAGAAGTGTGCATAATAAATATGTAAAGGGAAAGAAGTGTGCATAAGAAATATGTAAAGGGAAAGAAGTGTGCATAAGAAATATGTAAAGGGAAAGAAGTGTGCATAAGAAATATGTAAAGGGAAAGAAGTGTGCATAAGAAATATGTAAAGGGAAAGAAGTGTGCATAAGAAATATGTAAAGGGAAAGAAGTGTGCATAAGAAATATGTAAAGGGAAAGAAGTGTGCATAAGAAATATGTAAAGGGAAAGAAGTGTGCATAAGAAATATGTAAAGGGAAAGAAGTGTGCATAAGAAATATGTAAAGGGAAAGAAGTGTGCATAAGAAATATGTAAAGGGAAAGAAGTGTGCATAAGAAATATGTAAAGGGAAAGAAGTGTGCATAAGAAAAATGTAAAGGGAAAGAAGTGTGCATAAGAAATATGTAAAGGGAAATAAGTGTGCATAAGAAATATGTAAAGGGAAAGAAGTGTGCATAAGAAATATGTAAAGGGAAAGAAGTGTGCATAAGAAATATGTAAAGGGAAAGAAGTGTGCATAAGAAATATGTAAAGGGAAAAAAGTGTGCATAAGAAATATGTAAAGGGAAAGAAGTGTGCATAAGAAATAAACACATGATGTCGGGACAAGCCCTCGAGTTAAATATGTAAAGGGAAAGAAGTGTGCATAAGAAATAATAAAGGGAAAGAAGTGTGCATAAGAAATATGTAAAGGGAAAGAAGTGTGCATAAGAAATATGTAAAGGAAAAGAAGTGTGCATAAGAAATATGTAAAGGGAAAGAAGTGTGCATAAGAAATATGTAAAGGGAAAGAAGTGTGCATAAGAAATATGTAAAGGGAAAGAAGTGTGCATAAGAAATATGTAAAGGGAAAGAAGTGTGCATAAGAAATATGTAAAGGGAAAGAAGTGTGCATAAGAAATATGTAAAGGGAAAGAAGTGTGCATAAGAAATATGTAAAGGGAAAGAAGTGTGCATAAGAAATATGTAAAGGGAAAGAAGTGTGCATAAGAAATATGTAAAGGGAAAGAAGTGTGCATAAGAAATAAACACATGATATGGGAACAAGCCCTCGAGTTAAATATGTAAAGGGAAAGAAGTGTGCATAAGAAATATGTAAAGGGAAAGAAGTGTGCATAAGAAATATGTAAAGGGAAAGAAGTGTGCATAAGAAATATGTAAAGGGAAAGAAGTGTGCATAAGAAATATGTAAAGGGAAAGAAGTTTGCATAAGAAATATGTAAAGGGAAAAAAGTGTGCATAAGAAATATGTAAAGGGAAAGAAGTGTGCATAAGAAATATGTAAAGGGAAAGAAGTGTGCATACGAAATATGTAAAGGGAAAGAAGTGTGCATAAGAAATATGTAAAGGGAAAGAAGTGTGCATAAGAAATATGTAAAGGGAAAGAAGTGTGCATAAGAAATATGTAAAGGGAAAGAAGTGTGCATAAGAAATATGTAAAGGGAAAGAAGTGTGCATAAGAAATATGTAAAGGGAAAGAAGTGTGCATAAGAAATAAGTAAAGGGAAAGAAGTGTGCATAAGAAATATGTAAAGGGAAAGAAGTGTGCATAAAAAAAAATGTAAAGGGAAAGAAGTGTGCATAAGAAATATGTAAAGGGAAAGAAGTGTGCATAAGAAATATGTAAAGGGAAAGAAGTGTGCATAAGAAATAAACACATGATGTGGGAACAAGCCCTCGAGTTAAATATGTAAAGGGAAAGAAGTGTGCATAAGAAATATGTAAAGGGAAAGAAGTGTGCATAAGAAATATGTAAAGGGAAAGAAGTGTGCATAAGAAATATGTAAAGGGAAAGAAGTGTGCATAAGAAATATGTAAAGGGAAAGAAGTTTGCATAAGAAATATGTAAAGGGAAAAAAGTGTGCATAAGAAATATGTAAAGGGAAAGAAGTGTGCATAAGAAATATGTAAAGGGAAAGAAGTGTGCATACGAAATATGTAAAGGGAAAGAAGTGTGCATAAGAAATATGTAAAAGGAAAGAAGTGTGCATAAGAAATATGTAAATGGAAAGAAGTGTGCATAAGAAATATGTAAAGGGAAAGAAGTGTGCATAAGAAATATGTAAAGGGAAAGAAGTGTGCATAAGAAATATGTAAAGGGAAAGAAGTGTGCATAAGAAATGAGTAAAGGGAAAGAAGTGTGCATAAGAAATATGTAAAGGGAAAGAAGTGTGCATAAAAAAAAATGTAAAGGGAAAGAAGTGTGCATAAGAAATATGTAAAGGGAAAGAAGTGTGCATAAGAAATATGTAAAGGGAAAGAAGTGTGCATAAGAAATAAACACATGATGTGGGAACAAGCCCTCGAGTTAAATATGTAAAGGGAAAGAAGTGTGCATAAGAAATATGTAAAGGGAAAGAAGTGTGCATAAGAAATATGTAAAGGGAAAGAAGTGTGCATAAGAAATATGTAAAGGGAAAGAAGTGTGCATAAGAAATATGTAAAGGGAAAGAAGTGTGCATAAGAAATATGTAAAGGGAAAGAAGTGTGCATAAGCAATATGTAAAGGGAAAGAAGTGTGCATAAGAAATATGTAAAGGGAAAGAAGTGTGGATAAGAAATATGTAAAGGGAAAGAAGTGTGGATAAGAAATATGTAAAGGGAAAGAAGTGTGCATAAGAAATATGTAAAGGGAAAGAAGTGTGCATACGAAATATGTAAAGGGAAAGAAGTGTGCATAAGAAATATGTAAAGGGAAAGAAGTGTGCATAAGAAATATGTAAAGGGAAAGAAGTGTGCATAAGAAATATGTAAAGGGAAAGAAGTGTGCATAAGAAATATGTAAAGGGAAAGAAGTGTGCATAAGAAATATGTAAAGGGAAAGAAGTGTGCATAAGAAATATGTAAAGGGAAAGAAATGTGCATAAGAAATATGTAAAGGGAAAGAAGTGTGCATAAGAAATATGTAAAGGGAAAGAAGTGTGCATAAGAAATATGTAAAGGGAAAGAAGTGTGCATAAGAAATATGTAAAGGGAAAGAAGTGTGCATAAGAAATATGTAAAGGGAAAGAAGTGTGCATAAGAAATATGTAAAGGGAAAGAAGTGTGCATAAGAAATATGTAAAGGGAAAGAAGTGTGCATAAGAAATATGTAAAGGGAAAGAAGTGTGCATAAGAAATATGTAAAGGGAAAGAAGTGTGCATAAGAAATATGTAAAGGGAAAGAAGTGTGCATAAGAAATATGTAAAGGGAAAGAAGTGTGCATAAGAAATATGTAAAGGGAAAGAAGTGTGCATAAGAAATAAACACATGATGTGGGAACAAGCCCTCGAGTTAAATATGTAAAGGGAAAGAAGTGTGCATAAGAAATATGTAAAGGGAAAGAAGTGTGCATAAGAAATATGTAAAGGGAAAGAAGTGTGCATAAGAAATATGTAAAGGGAAAGAAGTGTGCATAAGAAATATGTAAAGGGAAAGAAGTGTGCATAAGAAATATGTAAAGGGAAAGAAGTGTGCATAAGAAATATGTAAAGGGGAAGAAGTGTGCATAAGAAATAAACACATGATGTGGGAACAAGCCCTCGAGTTAAATATGTAAATGGAAAGAAGTGTGCATAAGAAATATGTAAAGGGAAAGAAGTGTGCATAAGAAATATGTAAAGGGAAAGAAGTGTGCATAAGAAATATGTAAAGGGAAAGAAGTGTGCATAAGAAATATGTAAAGGGAAAGAAGTGTGCATAAGAAATATGTAAAGGGAAAGAAGTGTGCATAAGAAATATGTAAAGGGAAAGAAGTGTGCATAAGAAATATGTAAAGGGAAAGAAGTGTGCATAAGAAATATGTAAAGGGAAAGAAGTGTGCATAAGAAATATGTAAAGGGAAAAAAGTGTGCATAAGAAATATGTAAAGGGAAGGAAGTGTGCATAAGAAATATGTAAAGGGAAAGAAGTGTGCATAAGAAATATGTAAAGGGAAAGAAGTGTGCATAAGAAATATGTAAAGGGAAAGAAGTGTGCATAAGAAATATGTAAAGGGAAAGAAGTGTGCATAAGAAATATGTAAAGGGAAAGAAGTGTGCATAAGAAATATGTAAAGGGAAAGAAGTGTGCATAAGAAATATGTAAAGGGAAAGAAGTGTGCATAAGAAATATGTAAAGGGAAAGAAGTGTGCATAAGAAATATGTAAAGAGAAAGAAGTGTGCATAAGAAATATGTAAATGGAAAGAAGTGTGCATAAGAAATATGTAAAGGGAAAGAAGTGTGCATAAGAAATATGTAAAGGGAAAGAAGTGTGCATAAGAAATATGTAAAGGGAACAAAGTGTGCATAAGAAATAATAAAGGGAAAGAAGTGTGCATAAGAAATAATAAAGGGAAATAAGTGTGCATCAGAAATAAACACATGATGTGGGAACAAGCCCTCGAGTTAAATATGTAAAGGGAAAGAAGTGTGCATAAGAAATATGTAAAGGGAAAGAAGTGTGCATAAGAAATATGTAAAGGGAAAGAAGTGTGCATAATAAATATGTAAAGGGAAAGAAGTGTGCATAAGAAATATGTAAAGGGAAAGAAGTGTGCATAAGAAATAAACACATGATGTCGAAACAAGCCCTCGAGTTAAATATGTAAATGTGAAAGAAGTGTGCATAAGAAATATGTAAAGGGAAAGAAGTGTGCATAAGAAATATGTAAAGGGAAAGAAGTGTGCATAAGAAATATGTAAAGGGAAAGAAGTGTGCATAAGAAATATGTAAAGGGAAAGAAGTGTGCATAAGAAATATGTAAAGGGAAAGAAGTGTGCATAAGAAATATGTAAAGGGAAAGAAGTGTGCATAAGAAATATGTAAAGGGAAAGAAGTGTGCATAAGAAATATGTAAAGGGAAAGAAGTGTGCATAAGAAATATGTAAAGGGAAAGAAGTGTGCATAAGAAATATGTAAAGGGAAAGAAGTGTGCATAAGAAATATGTAAAGGGAAAGAAGTGTGCATAAGAAATATGTAAAGGGAAAGAAGTGTGCATAAGAAATATGTAAAGGGAAAGAAGTGTGCATAAGAAATATGTAAAGGGAAAGAAGTGTGCATAAGAAATATGTAAAGGGAAAGAAGTGTGCATAAGAAATATGTAAAGGGAAAGAAGTGTGCATCAGAAATATGTAAAGGGAAAGAAGTGTGCATAAGAAATATGTAAAGGGAAAGAAGTGTGCATAAGAAATATGTAAAGGGAAAGAAGTGTGCATAAGAAATATGTAAAGGGAAAGAAGTGTGCATAAGAAATATGTAAAGGGAAAGAAGTGTGCATAAGAAATATGTAAAGGGAAAGAAGTGTGCATAAGAAATATGTAAAGGGAAAGAAGTGTGCATAAGAAATATGTAAAGGGAAAGAAGTGTGCATAAGAAATAAACACATGATGTCGGGACAAGCCCTCGAGTTAAATATGTAAAGGGAAAGAAGTGTGCATAAGAAATAATAAAGGGAAAGAAGTGTGCATAAGAAATATGTAAAGGGAAAGAAGTGTGCATAAGAAATACGTAAAGGGAAAGAAGTGTGCATACGAAATATGTAAAGGGAAAGAAGTGTGCATAAGAAATATGTAAAGGGAAAGAAGTGTGCATAAGAAATATGTAAAGGGAAAGAAGTGTGCATAAGAAATATGTAAAGGGAAAGAAGTGTGCATAAGAAATATGTAAAGGGAAAGAAGTGTGCATAAGAAATATGTAAAGGGAAAGAAGTGTGCATAAACAAAAATGTAAAGGGAAAGAAGTGTGCATAAGAAATATGTAAAGGGAAAGAAGTGTGCATAAGAAATATGTAAAGGGAAAGAAGTGTGCATAAGAAATATGTAAAGGGAAAGAAGTGTGCATAAGAAATATGTAAAGGGAAAGAAGTGTGCATAAGAAATATGTAAAGGGAAAGAAGTGTGCATAAGAAATATGTAAAGGGAAAGAAGTGTGCATAAGAAATATGTAAAGGGAAAGAAGTGTGCATAAGAAATATGTAAAGGGAAATAAGTGTGCATAAGAAATATGTAAAGGGAAAGAAGTGTGCATAAGAAATAAACACATGATGTGGGAACAAGCCCTCGAGTTAAATATGTAAAGGGAAAGAAGTGTGCATAAGAAATATGTAAAGGGAAAGAAGTGTGCATAAGAAATATGTAAAGGGAAAGAAGTGTGCATAAGAAATAAACACATGATGTGGGAACAAGCCCTCGAGTTAAATATGTAAAGGGAAAGAAGTGTGCATAAGAAATATGTAAAGGGAAAGAAGTGTGCATAAGAAATATGTAAAGGGAAAGAAGTGTGCACAAGACATATGTAAAGGGAAAGAAGTGTGCATAAGAAATATGTAAAGGGAAAGAAGTGTGCATAAGAAATATGTAAAGGGAAAGAAGTGTGCATAAGAAATATGTAAAGGGAAAGAAGTGTGCATAAGAAATATGTAAAGGGAAAGAAGTGTGCATAAGAAATATGTAAAGGGAAAGAAGTGTGCATAAGAAATATGTAAAGGGAAAGAAGTGTGCATAAGAAATATGTAAAGGGAAAGAAGTGTGCATCAGAAATATGTAAAGGGAAAGAAGTGTGCATAAGAAATATGTAAAGGGAAAGAAGTGTGCATAAGAAATATGTAAAGGGAAAGAAGTGTGCATAAGAAATATGTAAAGGGAAAGAAGTGTGCATAAGAAATATGTAAAGGGAAAGAAGTGTGCATAAGAAATATGTAAAGGGAAAGAAGTGTGCATAAGAAATACGTAAAGGGAAAGAAGTGTGCATACGAAATATGTAAAGGGAAAGAAGTGTGCATAAGAAATATGTAAAGGGAAAGAAGTGTGCATAAGAAATATGTAAAGGGAAAGAAGTGTGCATAAGAAATATGTAAAGGGAAAGAAGTGTGCATAAGAAATATGTAAAGGGAAAGAAGTGTGCATAAGAAATATGTAAAGGGAAAGAAGTGTGCATAAAAAAAAATGTAAAGGGAAAGAAGTGTGCATAAGAAATATGTAAAGGGAAAGAATTGTGCATAAGAAATATGTAAAGGGAAAGAAGTGTGCATAAGAAATAAACACATGATGTGGGAACAAGCCCTCGAGTTAAATATGTAAAGGGAAAGAAGTGTGCATAAGAAATATGTAAAGGGAAAGAAGTGTGCATAAGAAATATGTAAAGGGAAAGAAGTGTGCATAAGAAATATGTAAAGGGAAAGAAGTGTGCATAAGAAATATGTAAAGGGAAAGAAGTGTGCATAAGAAATATGTAAAGGGAAAGAAGTGTGCATACGAAATATGTAAAGGGAAAGAAGTGTGCATAAGAAATATGTAAAGGGAAAGAAGTGTGCATAAGAAATATGTAAAGGGAAAGAAGTGTGCATAAGAAATATGTAAAGGGAAAGAAGTGTGCATAAGAAATAAACACATGATGTGGGAACAAGCCCTCGAGTTAAATATGTAAAGGGAAAGAAGTGTGCATAAGAAATATGTAAAGGGAAAGAAGTGTGCATAAGAAATATGTAAAGGGAAAGAAGTGTGCATAAGAAATATGTAGAGGGAAAGAAGTGTGCATAAGAAATATGTAAAGGGAAAGAAGTGTGCATAAGAAATATGTAAAGGGAAAGAAGTGTGCATAAGAAATATGTAGAGGGAAAGAAGTGTGCATAAGAAATATGTAAAGGGAAAGAAGTGTGCATAAGAAATATGTAAAGGGAAAGAAGTGTGCATAAGAAATATGTAAAGGGAAAGAAGTGTGCATAAGAAATATGTAAAGGGAAAGAAGTGTGCATAAGAAATATGTAAAGGGAAAGAAGTGTGCATACGAAATATGTAAAGGGAAAGAAGTGTGCATAAGAAAAATGTAAAGGGAAAGAAGTGTGCATAAGAAATATGTAAATGGAAATAAGTGTGCATAAGAAATATGTAAAGGGAAAGAAGTGTGCATAAGAAATAAACACATGATGTGGGAACAAGCCCTCGAGTTAAATATGTAAAGGGAAAGAAGTGTGCATAAGAAATATGTAAAGGGAAAGAAGTGTGCATAAGAAATATGTAAAGGGAAAGAAGTGTGCATAAGAAATAAACACATGATGTGGGAACAAGCCCTCGAGTTAAATATGTAAAGGGAAAGAAGTGTGCATAAGAAATATGTAAAGGGAAAGAAGTGTGCATAAGAAATATGTAAAGGGAAAGAAGTGTGCACAAGACATATGTAAAGGGAAAGAAGTGTGCATAAGAAATATGTAAAGGGAAAGAAGTGTGCATAAGAAATATGTAAAGGGAAAGAAGTGTGCATAAGAAATATGTAAAGGGAAAGAAGTGTGCATAAGAAATATGTAAAGGGAAAGAAGTGTGCATAAGAAATATGTAAAGGGAAAGAAGTGTGCATAAGAAATATGTAAAGGGAAAGAAGTGTGCATAAGAAATATGTAAAGGGAAAGAAGTGTGCATAAGAAATATGTAAAGGGAAAGAAGTGTGCATAAAAAATATGTAAAGGGAAAGAAGTGTGCATAAGAAATATGTAAATGGAAAGAAGTGTGCATAAGAAATATGTAAAGGGAAAGAAGTGTGCATAAGAAATATGTAAAGGAAAAGAAGTGTGCATAAGAAATATGTAAAGGGAAAGAAGTGTGCATAAGAAATATGTAAAGGGAAAGAAGTGTGCATAAGAAATATGTAAAGGGAAAGAAGTGTGCATAAGAAATATGTAAAGGGAAAGAAGTGTGCATAAAAAAAAATGTAAAGGGAAAGAAGTGTGCATAAGAAATATGTAAAGGGAAAGAAGTGTGCATAAGAAATATGTAAAGGGAAAGAAGTGTGCATAAGAAATAAACACATGATGTGGGAACAAGCCCTCGAGTTAAATATGTAAAGGGAAAGAAGTGTGCATAAGAAATATGTAAAGGGAAAGAAGTGTGCATAAGAAATATGTAAAGGAAAAGAAGTGTGCATAATAAATATGTAAAGGGAAAGAAGTGTGCATAAGAAATATGTAAAGGGAAAGAAGTGTGCATAAGAAATATGTAAAGGGAAAGAAGTGTGCATAAGAAATATGTAAAGGGAAAGAAGTGTGCATAAGAAATATGTAAAGGGAAAGAAGTGTGCATAAGATATATGTAAATGGAAAGAAGTGTGCATAAGAAATATGTAAAGGGAAAGAAGTGTGCATAAGAAATATGTAAAGGGAAAGAAGTGTGCATAAGAAATATGTAAAGGGAAAGAAGTGTGCATAAGAAATATGTAAAGGGAAAGAAGTGTGCATAAGAAATATGTAAAGGGAAAGAAGTGTGCATAAGAAATACGTAAAGGGAAAGAAGTGTGCATACGAAATATGTAAAGGGAAAGAAGTGTGCATAAGAAATATGTAAAGGGAAAGAAGTGTGCATAAGAAATATGTAAAGGGAAAGAAGTGTGCATAAGAAATATGTAAAGGGAAAGAAGTGTGCATAAGAAATATGTAAAGGGAAAGAAGTGTGCATAAGAAATATGTAAAGGGAAAGAAGTGTGCATAAAAAAAAATGTAAAGGGAAAGAAGTGTGCATAAGAAATATGTAAAGGGAAAGAATTGTGCATAAGAAATATGTAAAGGGAAAGAAGTGTGCATAAGAAATAAACACATGATGTGGGAACAAGCCCTCGAGTTAAATATTGAAAGGGAAAGAAGTGTGCATAAGAAATATGTAAAGGGAAAGAAGTGTGCATAAGAAATATGTAAAGGGAAAGAAGTGTGCATAAGAAATATGTAAAGGGAAAGAAGTGTGCATAATAAATATGTAAAGGGAAAGAAGTGTGCATAAGAAATATGTAAAGGGAAAGAAGTGTGCATAAGAAATATGTAAAGGGAAAGAAGTGTGCATAAGAAATATGTAAAGGGAAAGAAGTGTGCATAAGAAATATGTAAAGGGAAAGAAGTGTGCATAAGAAATATGTAAAGGGAAAGAAGTGTGCATAAGAAATATGTAAAGGGAAAGAAGTGTGCATAAGAAATAAACACATGATGTGGGAACAAGCCCTCGAGTTAAATATGTAAAGGGAAAGAAGTGTGCATAAGAAATATGTAAAGGGAAAGAAGTGTGCATAAGAAATATGTAAAGGGAAAGAAGTGTGCATAAGAAATATGTAGAGGGAAAGAAGTGTGCATAAGAAATATGTAAAGGGAAAGAAGTGTGCATAAGAAATATGTAAAGGGAAAGAAGTGTGCATAAGAAATATGTAAAGGGAAAGAAGTGTGCATAAGAAATATGTAAAGGGAAAGAAGTGTGCATAAGAAATATGTAAAGGGAAAGAAGTGTGCATAAGAAATATGTAAAGGGAAATAAGTGTGCATAAGAAATATGTAAAGGGAAAGAAGTGTGCATAAGAAATAAACACATGATGTGGGAACAAGCCCTCGAGTTAAATATGTAAAGGGAAAGAAGTGTGCATAAGAAATATGTAAAGGGAAAGAAGTGTGCATAAGAAATATGTAAAGGGAAAGAAGTGTGCATAAGAAATAAACACATGATGTGGGAACAAGCCCTCGAGTTAAATATGTAAAGGGAAAGAAGTGTGCATAAGAAATATGTAAAGGGAAAGAAGTGTGCATAAGAAATATGTAAAGGGAAAGAAGTGTGCCCAAGACATATGTAAAGGGAAAGAAGTGTGCATAAGAAATATGTAAAGGGAAAGAAGTGTGCATAAGAAATATGTAAAGGGAAAGAAGTGTGCATAAGAAATATGTAAAGGGAAAGAAGTGTGCATAAGAAATATGTAAAGGGAAAGAAGTGTGCATAAGAAATATGTAAAGGGAAAGAAGTGTGCATAAGAAATATGTAAAGGGAAAGAAGTGTGCATAAGAAATATGTAAAGGGAAAGAAGTGTGCATAAGAAATATGTAAAGGGAAAGAAGTGTGCATAAGAAATATGTAAAGGGAAAGAAGTGTGCATAAGAAATATGTAAATGGAAAGAAGTGTGCATAAGAAATATGTAAAGGGAAAGAAGTGTGCATAAGAAATATGTAAAGGGAAAGAAGTGTGCATAAGAAATATGTAAAGGGAAAGAAGTGTGCATAAGAAATATGTAAAGGGAAAGAAGTGTGCATAAGAAATATGTAAAGGGAAAGAAGTGTGCATAAGAAATATGTAAAGGAAAAGAAGTGTGCATAAAAAAAAATGTAAAGGGAAAGAAGTGTGCATAAGAAATATGTAAAGGGAAAGAAGTGTGCATAAGAAATAAACACATGATGTGGGAACAAGCCCTCGAGTTAAATATGTAAAGGGAAAGAAGTGTGCATAAGAAATATGTAAAGGGAAAGAAGTGTGCATAAGAAATATGTAAAGGAAAAGAAGTGTGCATAAGATATATGTAAAGGGAAAGAAGTGTGCATAAGAAATATGTAAAGGGAAAGAAGTGTGCATAAGAAATATGTAAAGGGAAAGAAGTGTGCATAAGAAATAAACACATGATGTGGGAACAAGCCCTCGAGTTAAATATGTAAAGGGAAAGAAGTGTGCATAAGAAATATGTAAAGGGAAAGAAGTGTGCATAAGAAATATGTAAAGGAAAAGAAGTGTGCATAATAAATATGTAAAGGGAAAGAAGTGTGCATAAGAAATATGTAAAGGGAAAGAAGTGTGCATAAGAAATATGTAAAGGGAAAGAAGTGTGCATAATAAATATGTAAAGGGAAAGAAGTGTGCATAAGAAATATGTAAAGGGAAAGAAGTGTGCATAAGAAATATGTAAAGGGAAAGAAGTGTGCATAAGAAATATGTAAAGGGAAAGAAGTGTGCATAAGAAATAAACACATGATGTGGGAACAAGCCCTCGAGTTAAATATGTAAAGGGAAAGAAGTGTGCATAAGAAATATGTAAAGGGAAAGAAGTGTGCATAAGAAATATGTAAAGGAAAAGAAGTGTGCATAATAAATATGTAAAGGGAAAGAAGTGTGCATAAGAAATATGTAAAGGGAAAGAAGTGTGCATAAGAAATATGTAAAGGGAAAGAAGTGTGCATAATAAATATGTAAAGGGAAAGAAGTGTGCATAAGAAATATGTAAAGGGAAAGAAGTGTGCATAAGAAATATGTAAATGGAAAGAAGTGTGCATAAGAAATATGTAAAGGGAAAGAAGTGTGCATAAGAAATATGTAAAGGGAAAGAAGTGTGCATAAGAAATATGTAAAGGGAAAGAAGTGTGCATAAGAAATACGTAAAGGGAAAGAAGTGTGCATACGAAATATGTAAAGGGAAAGAAGTGTGCATAAGAAATATGTAAAGGGAAAGAAGTGTGCATAAGAAATATGTAAAGGGAAAGAAGTGTGCATAAGAAATATGTAAAGGGAAAGAAGTGTGCATAAGAAATATGTAAAGGGAAAGAAGTGTGCATAAGAAATATGTAAAGGGAAAGAAGTGTGCATAAAAAAAAATGTAAAGGGAAAGAAGTGTGCATAAGAAATATGTAAAGGGAAAGAATTGTGCATAAGAAATATGTAAAGGGAAAGAAGTGTGCATAAGAAATAAACACATGATGTGGGAACAAGCCCTCGAGTTAAATATGGAAAGGGAAAGAAGTGTGCATAAGAAATATGTAAAGGGAAAGAAGTGTGCATAAGAAATATGTAAAGGGAAAGAAGTGTGCATAAGAAATATGTAAAGGGAAAGAAGTGTGCATAAGAAATATGTAAAGGGAAAGAAGTGTGCATAAGAAATATGTAAAGGGAAAGAAGTGTGCATAAGAAATATGTAAAGGGAAAGAAGTGTGCATAAGAAATATGTAAAGGGAAAGAAGTGTGCATAAGAAATATGTAAAGGGAAAGAAGTGTGCATAAGAAATATGTAAAGGGAAAGAAGTGTGCATAAGAAATATGTAAAGGGAAAGAAGTGTGCATAAGAAATAAACACATGATGTGGGAACAAGCCCTCGAGTTAAATATGTAAAGGGAAAGAAGTGTGCATAAGAAATATGTAAAGGGAAAGAAGTGTGCATAAGAAATATGTAAAGGGAAAGAAGTGTGCATAAGAAATATGTAGAGGGAAAGAAGTGTGCATAAGAAATATGTAAAGGGAAAGAAGTGTGCATAAGAAATATGTAAAGGGAAAGAAGTGTGCATAAGAAATATGTAGAGGGAAAGAAGTGTGCATAAGAAATATGTAAAGGGAAAGAAGTGTGCATAAGAAATATGTAAAGGGAAAGAAGTGTGCATAAGAAATATGTAAAGGGAAAGAAGTGTGCATAAGAAATATGTAAAGGGAAAGAAGTGTGCATAAGAAATATGTAAAGGGAAAGAAGTGTGCATAAGAAATATGTAAAGGGAAAGAGGTGTGCATAAGAAATATGTAAAGGGAAAGAAGTGTGCATAAGAAATATGTAAAGGGAAATAAGTGTGCATAAGAAATATGTAAAGGGAAAGAAGTGTGCATAAGAAATAAACACATGATGTGGGAACAAGCCCTCGAGTTAAATATGTAAAGGGAAAGAAGTGTGCATAAGAAATATGTAAAGGGAAAGAAGTGTGCATAAGAAATATGTAAAGGGAAAGAAGTGTGCATAAGAAATAAACACATGATGTGGGAACAAGCCCTCGAGTTAAATATGTAAAGGGAAATAAGTGTGCATAAGAAATATGTAAAGGGAAAGAAGTGTGCATAAGAAATATGTAAAGGGAAAGAAGTGTGCATAAGAAATATGTAAAGGGAAAGAAGTGTGCATAAGAAATATGTAAAGGGAAAGAAGTGTGCATAAGAAATATGTAAAGGGAAAGAAGTGTGCATAAGAAATATGTAAAGGGAAAGAAGTGTGCATAAGAAATATGTAAAGGGAAAGAAGTGTGCATAAGAAATATGTAAAGGGAAAGAAGTGTGCATAAGAAATATGTAAAGGGAAAGAAGTGTGCATAAGAAATAAACACATGATGTGGGAACAAGCCCTCGAGTTAAATATGTAAAGGGAAAGAAGTGTGCATAAGAAATATGTAAAGGGAAAGAAGTGTGCATAAGAAATATGTAAAGGGAAAGAAGTGTGCATAAGAAATATGTAGAGGGAAAGAAGTGTGCATAAGAAATATGTAAAGGGAAAGAAGTGTGCATAAGAAATATGTAAAGGGAAAGAAGTGTGCATAAGAAATATGTAAAGGGAAAGAAGTGTGCATAAGAAATATGTAAAGGGAAAGAAGTGTGCATAAGAAATATGTAAAGGGAAAGAAGTGTGCATAAGAAATATGTAAAGGGAAATAAGTGTGCATAAGAAATATGTAAAGGGAAAGAAGTGTGCATAAGAAATAAACACATGATGTGGGAACAAGCCCTCGAGTTAAATATGTAAAGGGAAAGAAGTGTGCATAAGAAATATGTAAAGGGAAAGAAGTGTGCATAAGAAATATGTAAAGGGAAAGAAGTGTGCATAAGAAATAAACACATGATGTGGGAACAAGCCCTCGAGTTAAATATGTAAAGGGAAAGAAGTGTGCATAAGAAATATGTAAAGGGAAAGAAGTGTGCATAAGAAATATGTAAAGGGAAAGAAGTGTGCCCAAGACATATGTAAAGGGAAAGAAGTGTGCATAAGAAATATGTAAAGGGAAAGAAGTGTGCATAAGAAATATGTAAAGGGAAAGAAGTGTGCATAAGAAATATGTAAAGGGAAAGAAGTGTGCATAAGAAATATGTAAAGGGAAAGAAGTGTGCATAAGAAATATGTAAAGGGAAAGAAGTGTGCATAAGAAATATGTAAAGGGAAAGAAGTGTGCATAAGAAATATGTAAAGGGAAAGAAGTGTGCATAAGAAATATGTAAAGGGAAAGAAGTGTGCATAAGAAATATGTAAAGGGAAAGAAGTGTGCATAAGAAATATGTAAATGGAAAGAAGTGTGCATAAGAAATATGTAAAGGGAAAGAAGTGTGCATAAGAAATATGTAAAGGGAAAGAAGTGTGCATAAGAAATATGTAAAGGGAAAGAAGTGTGCATAAGAAATATGTAAAGGGAAAGAAGTGTGCATAAGAAATATGTAAAGGGAAAGAAGTGTGCATAAGAAATATGTAAAGGAAAAGAAGTGTGCATAAAAAAAAATGTAAAGGGAAAGAAGTGTGCATAAGAAATATGTAAAGGGAAAGAAGTGTGCATAAGAAATAAACACATGATGTGGGAACAAGCCCTCGAGTTAAATATGTAAAAGGAAAGAAGTGTGCATAAGAAATATGTAAAGGGAAAGAAGTGTGCATAAGAAATATGTAAAGGAAAAGAAGTGTGCATAAGAAATATGTAAAGGGAAAGAAGTGTGCATAAGAAATATGTAAAGGGAAAGAAGTGTGCATAAGAAATATGTAAAGGGAAAGAAGTGTGCATAAGAAATAAACACATGATGTGGGAACAAGCCCTCGAGTTAAATATGTAAAGGGAAAGAAGTGTGCATAAGAAATATGTAAAGGGAAAGAAGTGTGCATAAGAAATATGTAAAGGAAAAGAAGTGTGCATAATAAATATGTAAAGGGAAAGAAGTGTGCATAAGAAATATGTAAAGGGAAAGAAGTGTGCATAAGAAATATGTAAAGGGAAAGAAGTGTGCATAATAAATATGTAAAGGGAAAGAAGTGTGCATAAGAAATATGTAAAGGGAAAGAAGTGTGCATAAGAAATATGTAAAGGGAAAGAAGTGTGCATAAGAAATATGTAAAGGGAAAGAAGTGTGCATAAGAAATAAACACATGATGTGGGAACAAGCCCTCGAGTTAAATATGTAAAGGGAAAGAAGTGTGCATAAGAAATATGTAAAGGGAAAGAAGTGTGCATAAGAAATATGTAAAGGAAAAGAAGTGTGCATAATAAATATGTAAAGGGAAAGAAGTGTGCATAAGAAATATGTAAAGGGAAAGAAGTGTGCATAAGAAATATGTAAAGGGAAAGAAGTGTGCATAATAAATATGTAAAGGGAAAGAAGTGTGCATAAGAAATATGTAAAGGGAAAGAAGTGTGCATAAGAAATATGTAAATGGAAAGAAGTGTGCATAAGAAATATGTAAAGGGAAAGAAGTGTGCATAAGAAATATGTAAAGGGAAAGAAGTGTGCATAAGAAATATGTAAAGGGAAAGAAGTGTGCATAAGAAATACGTAAAGGGAAAGAAGTGTGCATACGAAATATGTAAAGGGAAAGAAGTGTGCATAAGAAATATGTAAAGGGAAAGAAGTGTGCATAAGAAATATGTAAAGGGAAAGAAGTGTGCATAAGAAATATGTAAAGGGAAAGAAGTGTGCATAAGAAATATGTAAAGGGAAAGAAGTGTGCATAAGAAATATGTAAAGGGAAAGAAGTGTGCATAAAAAAAAATGTAAAGGGAAAGAAGTGTGCATAAGAAATATGTAAAGGGAAAGAATTGTGCATAAGAAATATGTAAAGGGAAAGAAGTGTGCATAAGAAATAAACACATGATGTGGGAACAAGCCCTCGAGTTAAATATGGAAAGGGAAAGAAGTGTGCATAAGAAATATGTAAAGGGAAAGAAGTGTGCATAAGAAATATGTAAAGGGAAAGAAGTGTGCATAAGAAATATGTAAAGGGAAAGAAGTGTGCATAAGAAATATGTAAAGGGAAAGAAGTGTGCATAAGAAATATGTAAAGGGAAAGAAGTGTGCATAAGAAATATGTAAAGGGAAAGAAGTGTGCATAAGAAATATGTAAAGGGAAAGAAGTGTGCATAAGAAATATGTAAAGGGAAAGAAGTGTGCATAAGAAATATGTAAAGGGAAAGAAGTGTGCATAAGAAATATGTAAAGGGAAAGAAGTGTGCATAAGAAATAAACACATGATGTGGGAACAAGCCCTCGAGTTAAATATGTAAAGGGAAAGAAGTGTGCATAAGAAATATGTAAAGGGAAAGAAGTGTGCATAAGAAATATGTAAAGGGAAAGAAGTGTGCATAAGAAATATGTAGAGGGAAAGAAGTGTGCATAAGAAATATGTAAAGGGAAAGAAGTGTGCATAAGAAATATGTAAAGGGAAAGAAGTGTGCATAAGAAATATGTAGAGGGAAAGAAGTGTGCATAAGAAATATGTAAAGGGAAAGAAGTGTGCATAAGAAATATGTAAAGGGAAAGAAGTGTGCATAAGAAATATGTAAAGGGAAAGAAGTGTGCATAAGAAATATGTAAAGGGAAAGAAGTGTGCATAAGAAATATGTAAAGGGAAAGAAGTGTGCATAAGAAATATGTAAAGGGAAAGAGGTGTGCATAAGAAATATGTAAAGGGAAAGAAGTGTGCATAAGAAATATGTAAAGGGAAATAAGTGTGCATAAGAAATATGTAAAGGGAAAGAAGTGTGCATAAGAAATAAACACATGATGTGGGAACAAGCCCTCGAGTTAAATATGTAAAGGGAAAGAAGTGTGCATAAGAAATATGTAAAGGGAAAGAAGTGTGCATAAGAAATATGTAAAGGGAAAGAAGTGTGCATAAGAAATAAACACATGATGTGGGAACAAGCCCTCGAGTTAAATATGTAAAGGGAAATAAGTGTGCATAAGAAATATGTAAAGGGAAAGAAGTGTGCATAAGAAATATGTAAAGGGAAAGAAGTGTGCACAAGACATATGTAAAGGGAAAGAAGTGTGCATAAGAAATATGTAAAGGGAAAGAAGTGTGCATAAGAAATATGTAAAGGGAAAGAAGTGTGCATAAGAAATATGTAAAGGGAAAGAAGTGTGCATAAGAAATATGTAAAGGGAAAGAAGTGTGCATAAGAAATATGTAAAGGGAAAGAAGTGTGCATAAGAAATATGTAGAGGGAAAGAAGTGTGCATAAGAAATATGTAAAG
>JBAIAA010001028.1:0-159171 GCA_037893245.1 Crossaster papposus | reverse complement strand
AGTACTTTTATTAGGTAGGTGCTCGTTCGATTTTGGCTCTCTATTTTTGTTTTCCAGTATTTTTAAAAAATATGCTACAGGATCACCAATATTATCCTTCTCTTTTGAGTAGCTATAGAATGCTTGGCTAGCTTGAACAGCATCTAGCTCCGTGGCTAATAAATTAATTATTTCTTTTGGTAGCTCTGGAACGGCACTACTTAAAAGTGATGCTACAGCTTCATTATGTGTCGCAGGTTTATTTGATATTGATTTTTCGCTGCTGTGACTTATATCAATATTTTTTCTTTTTTTATTATGTAAGATCCTAAATTTTATAGAGTTTACTTTCCTTCCTTTACGAATTTCCTTGTAGTCGAATAATAAATCCGTTTTTTCAGAAATCTCCTTTCTTGAAATCTCTAATACCCTCCTTTTAAAATTATCAAATCGAGAATACTTTTCTTTATCAATACCCAACATTTTTCTAAGCTCAACGAGCTCTATCTCATGAAAAGTACAAGGCCTAGAAGATTTTAGTGGATGAACTTTACGGAATATTTCATACAACCTTATTCCATATGATGACTTAATCTCTTGTATCTGTCGTATTTGGTACTCAGTGAAATTCCCTGAAAAATCTCGAATATGTGGTTCCATTAAAGGCTCAAAGCAAAAACCTACTGTTTTACATTCATCATCAAAGTGACAATACTTAAAAAGCCCTACACGTACATAACTCTTACTATTTCTCTTTCTAAGAGTTATAACTATCTTCTTGAGTTCTAATGTCACTTTGTCGATAGCCTGATAAGCCGCCTGTTTAGAGATGCCTAAAAAATCCGCATACTCTGGTACAGAAAACATAAACTCTGGTAAGGGCTTTCCTGTTTGCTGAGGATCAACTTTACTAATCAGTTTTGCAGCAACCTTTTGAGCTGCCGCAGATAGGCAAAAATGCCCTTCTATCAATTCATTGCTTTTCACTACAACATCTTTCACCTTTTTGTCTAATGAGGACATTCAAGCACCTATTTGATGTGTTAATCACTACATTCTTATTATCTTGTAGTTATATATTCCTCTAAAACCTTAATATAGTCAACCATCCGTAGTTATTGAATCAATTATATGTAGTGATTGAATCAACTATATGTAGGGGTTTAATCGCTATAGCCCTTTGTTTGCAAGGGCTGTAGCGATGGGTAAAACAAGTAAAACACTGATTGGTGTGAACAGATAATTTTCTATTTTTTGTAGCTACTAAAATGGAGTACTGTGCACATTCCGGCATGGTTCAAATCAAGTGAACACTTTCATGTCTATGGAGGTCATCTGTACAGCAGATTTTCTGCAGGTTGATTATAATGCCAGGTTCCTCAGCCTATCCTGTTATTTTGATCAACTTTAGAGCCTGTACATGCAACGACGTTTATCCCCTGAATGCAAGCAATCTATTGGCCTACAGGCTATTTCCGAAAATAACATATCTCATATTGCCAGGCTGCATCAGGTGTGCAGGAACACTGTCTACACGCAAAAACAACTCACTCAAACGGCAGTCAATGAAGCCTTCATGGATCATGATCCAGAGGATCATATTCTCTTCCATCTACCGGTCACTAAAGCCTTCCTTCACCAAGTGGTACTGGGAATCTTATTGATCTGCAAAGGAAGTTATCGCAGTGTGCAGATGTTTCTACATGACCTGTTTGACACGGAAATGTGTATCGGAACCATTTTCAACATCCACAACCGTGCTTGTCATAAAGCGGCTGAGATTAACGCCTCCTACGACCTTGGCTCAATCAGGCAGAGCGCCTCTGATGAAATATATCACCGTAATAAGCCTCATTTAGCGGTCGTCGATATTGAAAGCCGTTACTGTGCGAGCCTTACACGATAAGATAGCCGTGACGCAGAAACCTGGGCTATTCACCTCCTGGAGCTGACAGAGCAAGGCTTTCATCCCAAGGTTAATATCAGCGATCAAGCGCTCGGTATGAGCAATGCATTCAAAGAGATACTGCCAGACACTGAGCATCGTTTTGACCACTTCCACCTGATTAAAGCAGGGAAGGAACTGATCAGGTACCTAAAAAACAAAAGAGAATCAGCAATAACGGCCCATATTAAGCTCCTTGAAAAAATGGAACGAGCAAAGAAAAAAAGTAAGGGCCATACTCTTTCAACTAAGCTCGCCCTGGTCAATAGAAATACGACACAGGCAGAGGCTATCTATCGGCATGTTTCCACACTGATTGCCTGGCTCCAGTATGATATTTTACAACTGCCAGGCCACAATCCCGGTGACAGAGAAAAGCTCTTTGATTTCGTACTGGAGGAGCTGTCTGCAGTGGCTGATACCTCTCCACGTATCAAGGCCTTTGTGGTATCCCTGACCCATCAAAAGGACAACCTATTGGCCGCCAGTCATGTGTTGAATAGGGAGTTCCAACAGATTGCAGCCCGCTACGCTGTAGCTGCGCAAGACGTCTGGAATATATGCTATGTAACCCGATACGATATCCAAGCACCGAGTTACCACCAAAAAGCCGACGTATTTGCATCACGGATGGGTCCGATCTTCGAGTCAATCGAAGATGAGGTGCTGAAGGTAATCGCCGAAACACCTCGGTGCAGCTCAATGGTAGAGAACTTCAACAGCAGACTCAGGCCTGATCTGGACTCACGTAAACAAATTACCTCTGAGAGCCTCAATCTAATCCGGTTCTATCTGAATCATCACGTGTTTCTCCGGAGTAAGCATGCTTACATGCAAGGAAAAACACCAGCGGAGGTGATGACCGGCAATACTCATCCCCATTGGCTGGAAATGCTGGGGTTCCAGCGCTTCAGAAAAGCTGCACAAGGTGTGCCGCTCCGCGGCGGCTGTCCTCCCGTGCCAAATAGAGGGCTTCCAGCCAACTTTCCTTAACGTCACTTGTCCTTTATAGTTCCATCCTTCACTTTTCATCAATAACCATCTGGGCTTGTGCTATCCGCACCCCTTCCCGCATGAAGCAACTGCTGCACCTCGAAAAGGCATGGTGGCAGTATTATCAAAAACACAAAGACACTCTGAGACCCGTTGTTATTGAGACCATGGGGCTACTTCTGGCTTGTGGAACGACTCTTTTGGGATTTGCGACTTTTCGTTGCTCTAAGCTCGGATGTTTCTTTACGAAAAAGATCTGCTTTGGCTGTAACTCCCGATTTTGTAACACCTGTGGCAAAAAAAAGACCGATCAGTGGCTCGAAAATATGAAGGCCACACTGCCTGATACACGCTGGCAACACATCACGTTTACTATGCCTGATGTCCTTTGGCGTTTCTTTGAAGTCAATCGTCACCTACAGGGTAACCTCAGTGCAATAGCCGCTAGTATCATGCTCGATGCTGCCAAGAAAAAAGGGCTAACTCCCGGTATTTTCAACGCTATTCATACCTGTGGTCGTGATCTTAAGCTCAATGTCCATATCCATTTGGCTATTACGCTGGGGGGGATTACCACAGATCATAAGCGATGGAAGAAGATAGACTTCCACAAAATAAATACCATGACATGCTGGCGCTACCAGGTTCTTCACCTCTTACGGCAAGAAGCCAAAAAAGGGCAGCTCATCATTCCGGATGAGCTATCAAAGCAATGTGGGAACAACTATCGGCTGAATCAGTTTCTCGATACTGAATATAGAACTTACGCATTGACAGACATCCAAAAAAATTGCTAGATCAGCAAAAAAACAGTGGATGTCGTCGTGCGTAGAAAAATAACAAAACCAACAACAGCCAAGTGCGACCTCCCGAAGTATACGGGGTTTCTACTCTGTGAACCCCAATCAGCCACCTGTACCCGTCTTAGCGAATTGAGTGATATATCGCATGACAGTGTTAACCGCTTTCTCCAACGTGAAAACTTTGCTCCTGAAGATCTTTTTCTAGAAGCGTCAGCAAGGCTTATTCTTGAAGGTGGGACGCTATCGGTTGATGATACGGTGCTGGATAAACCTTATACCCATTACACGGCTTTAGTCGGTCATTACTACTCAGGAAAGCACCACAAAACCGTCAAGGGTATTAATCTCATCACGCTTTATTACACGGACATCAAAGGCTACAACTTGCCCGTTAATTTCCGTATTTACAATCCAGCCGATGGCAAAACTAAAAATGACTACTTTGTCGATATGCTGAAAGAAGTACTGGCATGGGGACTCGAACCTGCATGTGTTACCGGTGACTCTTGGTATAGCAGTATTGGAAACCTCAAAGCTGTGAAAAACAATGGTTTGGGTTTTATGTTCGCTGTTAAAAGCAACCGTACTGTCTCTGTGCAAAAGGGTAACTACCAACAGGTGCAGAGCCTGGAGATTCCCGAAGAAGGAAAAACTGTATGGCTACGTAACTGTGGTCATGTACGACTCTACCGGACGCGACTCAAAAACGAGCTGCGCCATTACGTTGTTTACACTCCTCATGTCGGAGCAGATCTATCTCCACGATCTAATTGTGATCAGCTGCACCAACATCATTGGGCGATCGAAGAGTATCACCGGGCATTAAAGCAACTCTGCAACATCGAGCGTTTTCAGGTGAGAGGGGAGCGACAGGTCCGGAATCATATTTTTGCGGCTATCTTTGGCTATACCTGTCTTCAGGCGATGAAAGTATCAGGGTCACTCAGAAGCGTCTATAGCGTCAGGAAAGACGCCCTCAAAGCAGCTACCTGGGATTTCATAAAAAGCTTCTCCGAGGGGAAGGAATGGTTGAGGCCATTTTTTGCCGGACCTGTCAATGCGTAAGTTCTAGAATATAAGAAACACTGGCATGTTCATTTTGCTGATCCCACTAAAACACCCACGGCAACAGCTAAGTATTTGGGACGTTATCTCACCCGACCTCCCATCGCTTTGTCACGAATTAAGCACTACGATGGCAAAGAAGTGGTGTTTGAGTACCTCGATCACAAAACCAATACACACCGTCTGTTCCATTGTGATATCGAAGAATTCATTACACGGCTGATTCGCCATATTCCCGAAAAAGGGTGCAGACTGGTGCGCTACTACGGGTTTCTGGCTCACCGTGTCCGAGGAAAGCTACTGCCAAAAATCTACGATCTACTGAATCAACCTGAGAAAAAAACACAAAGGATCTACTTTCCCGAGCTGTTGAACGCGACCTTTAGCGTTGATCCACTCAAATGCCATGCCTGTGGTGCACAACTGGTATTTTGTGGTGTTACTGTTGGTATAAAACGCTCAGAGCTTCGTCAATACCATAAGGCGCTGGCCTTACAAAAACCGATTCAGCAGGCGGCATAGGAAAGATCCGTCTGGAGTTTGGTGTTGAGTGAAAAACAGCTTGTTTAAAGGCGTTTTAAGACCCGTAGAGTGCTTTTTCCGTCTTTCACAGGGTTTTATCACCAAATACAACTCGTTAGCTGGCATGCTGAGGATTAGACTGCGGGCCTCGGCGTGTTGAAAATGCTATGCGGTAAACTAACTCTCTTGTTGAGTCATTTCTATGCCAGTCTCTGGTAGGGTTATGTGTGTTTGGTGTTCACTAAAAACCGCTGTTTTTGAACCATGCCCATAAAATTTCAATAAGGAGACTTCTGGCTGATGTGCGCACGGTGTTTCAGGTCAAGCGAAACTTTATTAAGTGGTTAAACGAAGCCTTTCCATTAGCAGCGCCGGCCTGAGCGGGAACGTTGAACTGGGATTCACGAGCTGTCGGAATACTGCATAGTCATAAATGATCTTTGCATAAGCACCAAGATTTTTGGCATCGGGAGCGGTTTGGCATAAGTCCGAAATGTAAACCAAGCCTCCGACATGTTCCAGCTTGCCTTTTTTCTCAAGGTGTTCGGCCAAGTTGGCTGGGGCAAAGGACTCACCCTCAGCGGCTAATTGTAAGGCAGCCTCATAAAGCAGGCGGTGGCCCAGATGATGAAAATGATCCACTGATATTTCATCTTCTACCAATGCTATCGCCTGATTGTTTTGTATTATACCACCCAGTATGCATTGCTCGGCTTCAATGGAATAAGACTGTGCTTTCATTGGTTTAGGTGATCGTGCTTTTGGCATTGGTATGCTCTGGATAAGCTGGAACAAAACATGGTGATCATATCAGTGCTTGTATCTATTTTATAGAAAAGAGTCACAGATAGGGGGGTATGATCTTTCAATAAGAACGACCCTCGCTTTCAACTGTTTTTCAGCCTGATTGTTGCGCCGCTGCTTGGCTCCTGATTTTATTGAGATTACCAGATAGCTTTTATATGCGGATAAGCTAATATTCTCTCATCAGCCGTTAATAGGGGTGCAGGTAGTACTCGCGCTTGAGCTACAATGATTCGATCAGCGGGGTCTTTATGAAATTCTCCAGGCAGTCTGGTTGACTCAACCAGCACCTTGTTACCCAAAGGCAAAAACTCTAGGTTGTTAATCTGACTAACTACATCCAGCCACGAGTCAACGTCCATGGATAGTTTTAGCCTGCCTTTAGTCACCAGTAGCGATATTTCCCATGCTGTGATTGATGAAACAATAATTTGCCCATCTTCACTTTGTTGTTCAATGAGAGATCGAGCGGTACTACTCAAGCGGTCATTTTTATTAACCCACCAAACTAAGGTATGAGTATCCAGGACAATCAATTGGCAGCCTCCCAGTCATCTTCTCCTACAGGGGATGTAGGGTCATCAAAAGATAGAACACTGCCTTCTAATTGTTCCAAAGGGCTTTTCTCAGAGCTTCCTTTGTACGGTTTGATGACCAGAGTTGGCTTTCCATGGGATGTGATAACAACAGACTCACCACTTTGCTCAACACCTCTCATCACCTCAAGAGCTTGCGCTTTAAATATTGATTTTGAAATTTCATTTTTCATTTTATGCCTATAGTCATATATCTATAGTCATAATATAGAGTGCTAAAATGACTATAGCAAGTAGTCATATAACGATAATTTGTGCAGTAAACCACCCTATCAGAAAATATACGCATAAATACATTGTAACATGTTGACTTATAAGTGTTTTCCGAATAACCTTTGCAGCAAGTCGAGGCAAGACAATAATAAAAATAACCGTCAGGCAGACTCGGCGAGGCGCTGATAACAAAAACAAATACAGCGGCGATAACAACAACAATAACAAGAGTGCACGATCAACCCTGTCGTCCTTTGCTCCCTGGAGGGAATCAGGAATCAAACGACGACAACGTTACTTCCACTAAAGCCCTGACTATCCTTTCGACAGTCAGGGCTTTTCTTTTCTGACTACCATGAGCGCTCACCCTCTATCTCTGTAAAATGGCACTCTATAAAACCATGGCGGAGATCAGCTTCCATGCTCATATCTGATGAGAGGTCGTATATCTGGCTTTCAAGATCCTTGTCATCTGTATACTCGAAGGTAAGTTCATACTCCCAGCCATCTTTTTCTAGCTTTTTGCCGCTATACTGTGTCAAGTAAAAGTCCTCAATCTCTCGGCGAGATTTACCGCATAGCATTTACCGCATAGCATTTTCAAAACGCCGAGGCCCGCAGTCTAATCCTCAGCATGCCAGCTAACGAGTTGTATTTGGTGATAAAACCCTGTGAAAGACGGAAAAAGCACTCTACGGGTCTTAAAACGCCTTTAAACAAGCTGTTTTTCACTCAACACCAAACTCCAGACGGATCTTTCCTATGCCGCCTGCTGAATCGGTTTTTGTAAGGCCAGCGCCTTATGGTATTGACGAAGCTCTGAGCGTTTTATACCAACAGTAACACCACAAAATACCGGCATGGTTCAAAAACAGCGGTTTTTAGTGAACACCAAACACACATAACCCTACCAGAGACTGGCATAGAAATGACTCAACAAGAGAGTTAGTTTATGCAGCTTTTCTGAAGCGCTGGAACCCCATGCATTTCCAGCCAATTGGGATGAGTATTGCCGGTCATCACCTCCGCTGGTGTTTTTCCTTGCATGTAAGCATGCTTACTCCGGAGAAACACGTGATGATTCAGATAAAACCGGATTAGATTGAGGCTCTCAGAGGTAATTTGTTTACGTGAGTCCAGATAAGGCCTGAGTCTGCTGTTGAAGTTCTCTACCATTGAGCTGCACCTAGGTGTTTCGGCGATTACCTTCAGCACCTCATCTTCGATTGACTCGAAGATCGGACCCATCCGTGATGCAAATACGTCGGCTTTTTGGTGGTAACTCGGTGCTTGGATATCGTATCGGGTTACATAGCATATATTCCAGACGTCTTGCGCAGCTACAGCGTAGCGGGCTGCAATCTGTTGGAACTCCCTATTCAACACATGACTGGCGGCCAATAGGTTGTCCTTTTGATGGGTCAGGGATACCACAAAGGCCTTGATACGTGGAGAGGTATCAGCCACTGCAGACAGCTCCTCCAGTACGAAATCAAAGAGCTTTTCTCTGTCACCGGGATTGTGGCCTGGCAGTTGTAAAATATCATACTGGAGCCAGGCAATCAGTGTGGAAACATGCCGATAGATAGCCTCTGCCTGTGTCGTATTTCTATTGACCAGGGCGAGCTTAGTTGAAAGAGTATGGCCCTTACTTTTTTTCTTTGCTCGTTCCATTTTTTCAAGGAGCTTAATATGGGCCGTTATTGCTGATTCTCTTTTGTTTTTTAGGTACCTGATCAGTGCCTTCCCTGCTTTAATCAGGTGGAAGTGGTCAAAACGATGCTCAGTGTCTGGCAGTATCTCTTTGAATGCATTGCTCATACCGAGCGCGTGATCGCTGATATTAACCTTGGGATGAAAGCCTTGCTCTGTAAGCTCCAGGAGGTGAATAGCCCAGGTTTCTGCGTCACGGCTATCTTCTCGTGTAAGGCTCGCACAGTAACGGCTTTCAATATCGACGACCGCTAAATGAGGCTTATTACGGTGATATATTTCATCAGAGGCGCTCTGCCTGATTGAGCCAAGGTCGTAGGAGGCGTTAATCTCAGCCGCTTTATGACAAGCACGGTTGTGGATGTTGAAAATGGTTCCGATACACATTTCCGTGTCAAACAGGTCATGTAGAAACATCTGCACACTGCGATAACTTCCTTTGCAGATCAATAAGATTCCCAGTACCACGTGGTGAAGGAAGGCTTTAGTGACCGGTAGATGGAAGAGAATATGATCCTCTGGATCATGATCCATGAAGGCTTCATTGACTGCCGTTTGAGTGAGTTGTTTTTGCGTGTAGACAGTGTTCCTGCACACCTGATGCAGCCTGGCAATATGAGATATGTTATTTTCGGAAATAGCCTGTAGGCCAATAGATTTCTTGCATTCAGGGGATAAACGTCGTTGCATGTACAGGCTCTAAAGTTGATCAAAATAACAGGATAGGCTGAGGAACCTGGCATTATAATCAACCTGCAGAAAATCTGCTGTACAGATGACCTCCATAGACATGAAAGTGTTCACTTGATTGGAACCATGCCAGATAATGGCCTTTTATTGACGAAAACCGAAGTGACTACAGTGTCGAGCCAATTTGCCAGGACATGCCAATTGCACCGTCCAGTTATTATCTGCGTAAAAGCCATGAGGTTAGCCCTGATAAGCGCAACATGCGTGCGAAAAGAGACGAAACGCTCTTGGTGGATATTGAACGGATTTGGCATGAGAGTCGCGAAACGTATGGTGCCCGTAAAATATGGAAGCAGATGCAAAGAGAATCCATTGATGTAGTGCGTTGTACGGTTGAACGACTGATGCGACAACAGGAAATCCAGGGCGTCAGACGAGGAAAACCGTGTATAACCACAACCCCTGCAAAAGATTATAAACCGGAGGATCTAGTGAATCGTCAATTCAAAGCAGATTATCCTAACCAGCTGTGGGGTGCAGATATTACCTACGTTAAAAGCCGGTCAGGGTTTATTTACGTCGCCTTTGTTATCGATGTTTTTTCTCGGTGCATCGCAGGTTGGCGGATCATGAGCAATATGGAAACACAGCTCGTTCTTGATGCTTTTGATCAGGCGTTATGGGCGAGAGGCAAGCCTAAAGATGTTGTACATCACAATGACCATGGCAGTCAGTATTTATCGCTTTGTTACACTAAACGGTTGATTGACGCTGACTTTAAACCTTCTGTTGGTACCGTGGGAGATTCTTATAATAACGCTCTGGCCGAGACAGTTAACGGATTGTATAAAACTGAGTTGATCTACAAAGATGCGCCCTGGAAAGGGGTAAAGGATGTTGAAATGGCAACTCTACACTGGGTGGACTGGTTTAATAACCGGCGCTTGCTCAGCTCCATTGGTGATATACCACCCAAAGAGTACGAGGACGTCTATTATCAAAATAAGGAGTCAGCTCAGGTGGCATGACTCAAATAAATCTTCCTCCGATAGAACCGGGTGGATTCAATTGTCAATATTCGTAAGAGTTTGGTGAAGTACATGTGTTTCACTAATCGCTTACAAAATTAGGTTGTTTTATTAGATATAATATAGGAATAACATGGCTTTGTTTTTTTGCGCATCAAATAAAAGTAGGTCTTTCTTACCTGAGTATTTTAAAAAAATGATAAAATACACAGGGAAAATGTTTTTTTATTGTCTTATTTGTATGAGTATTATATCATGTTCTGATTTTCAATTTATAAATAGCGCATCTAAAATTAAAATGGATATTCAATCGTCAAATCAATTAAATCCTAATGGGGATAGTAAATCCAATCCTTTATTGATAAAGGTATTACAGTTAAGTGGTATAAGCCAATTCCAAAAACAAGATTTTTTATCATTATATAATGATACTTACTCTGCATTGGGAGGAGAAATTGTGTACTTAGAGGATGTGATTATTACGCCAAATGAAAAGAAGGAATTTGTCATAATTCCTGATTCATCAACAAAGTATATCGCCTTTTTATTTGTTTTCCATAATTACCAAAATTCTATAAATAAGCAATGGATTAATATTTATCAAAAAGTTCCTAAACGAATTTCTATTTTTTTAAAAAATAGTAACCCCGTTATTAAGTAAGCGCTCGGTGAAATACATCTACAACCCTGAAAATCCTTGCTTGATACTACAGCCTCATCGATTTCATCGTTGTAGGCGTTATGGCTAGTCGGGAATACAAACGGAAGTTTGGCTCTCTGCCCATTTTGTTTTTGGCCTAATACTGTCTACAATTCTTGCCGCATAGCATTTTCAAAACGCCGAGGCCCGCAGTCTAATCCTCAGCATGCCAGCTAACGAGTTGTATTTGGTGATAAAACCCTGTGAAAGACGGAAAAAGCACTCTACGGGTCTTAAAACGCCTTTAAACAAGCTGTTTTTCACTCAACACCAAACTCCAGACGGATCTTTCCTATGCCGCCTGCTGAATCGGTTTTTGTAAGGCCAGCGCCTTATGGTATTGACGAAGCTCTGAGCGTTTTATACCAACAGTAACACCACAAAATACCAGTTGTGCACCACAGGCATGGCATTTGAGTGGATCAACGCTAAAGGTCGCGTTCAACAGCTCGGGAAAGTAGATCCTTTGTGTTTTTTTCTCAGGTTGATTCAGTAGATCGTAGATTTTTGGCAGTAGCTTTCCTCGGACACGGTGAGCCAGAAACCCGTAGTAGCGCACCAGTCTGAACCCTTTTTCGGGAATATGGCGAATCAGCCGTGTAATGAATTATTCGATATCACAATGGAACAGACGGTGTGTATTGGTTTTGTGATCGAGGTACTCAAACACCACTTCTTTGCCATCGTAGTGCTTAATTCGTGACAAAGCGATGGGAGGTCGGGTGAGATAACGTCCCAAATACTTAGCTGTTGCCGTGGGTGTTTTAGTGGGATCAGCAAAATGAACATGCCAGTGTTTCTTATATTCAGTATCGAGAAACTGATTCAGCCGATAGTTGTTCCCACATTGCTTTGATAGCTCATCCGGAATGATGAGCTGCCCTTTTTTGGCTTCTTGCCGTAAGAGGTGAAGAACCTGGTAGCGCCAGCATGTCATGGTATTTATTTTGTGGAAGTCTATCTTCTTCCATCGCTTATGATCTGTGGTAATCCCCCCCCAGCGTAATAGCCAAATGGATATGGACATTGAGCTTAAGATCACGACCAAAGGTATGAATAGCGTTGAAAATACCGGGAGTTAGCCCTTTTTTCTTGGCAGCATCGAGCATGATACTAGCGGCTATTGCACTGAGGTTACCCTGTAGGTGACGATTGACTTCAAAGAAACGCCAAAGGACATCAGGCATAGTAAACGTGATGTGTTGCCAGCGTGTATCAGGCAGTGTGGCCTTCATATTTTCGAGCCACTGATCGGTCTTTTTTTTGCCACAGGTGTTACAAAATCGGGAGTTACAGCCAAAGCAGATCTTTTTCGTAAAGAAACATCCGAGCTTAGAGCAACGAAAAGTCGCAAATCCCAAAAGAGTCGTTCCACAAGCCAGAAGTAGCCCCATGGTCTCAATAACAACGGGTCTCAGAGTGTCTTTGTGTTTTTGATAATACTGCCACCATGCCTTTTCGAGGTGCAGCAGTTGCTGTACTGGTCTAATAGAACCGGACACTTTGATAAGAGATAATTTCTATCACTTGTTAAGGTGTCACAATGAGTCAAAAGCGAACCTATAAGCACTATCCAAAAGAGTTCAAAGAAGAGGCTGTTGCTCTTGTAATGGAGCAAGGCTATTCGGTGCCTGATGCAGCTAAATCACTAGGTATTTCCACCAGTTTGCTCTACAAATGGAAGGATCATATTCTGGCCCTAAAGGAGGGCAAAGTGTTGTCTGATGACGAGCGTGAAGAGCTTAAAAATCTGCGTAAAGAGGTAAAAAAACTCCGCATGGAGAGGGAAGTGCTAAAAAAGGCCAGCGCCTTCTTTGCGAAAGAAATGAAGTAAAATTCGACTTCATTCAGAAGGCGTCAAACGATTACCCTGTTAACTTGCTATGTCGAGTGATGCAGGTGAGTACTTCAGCTTATTATGACTGGTCAAAGCAGCCAGGCCATGTCATCACGGCTGAAACACTGCACTTGTATCGACGAATCAAGCAGCTCTTCAAGCAAAGCAGGAATAGCTTGGGGAGCCGGGAAATGGTTAAGGCTCTGCGCAAAGAAGGCTTTCAGATAGGCCGTTACAGAGTTAAGACGTTAATGAGCCAGCTAGGCCTCAAAGTCAGGCAGCTCTTAGCCTATAAGGTTAACACTAAACGGAAACACAGTGATGCTGTTGCTGACAATCTACTCAATCAGAATTTTAACCCTGTAGGGCCAAATCAGGTATGGGCTGGTGATGTGACCTATTTAAAAACGGCTGAAGGCTGGATGTACCTTGAAATTGTGATGGATTTATTCTCTCGTCGGATCGTTGGCTGGCACATTGATAAAAGGATGACAACGGCTCTGGTTAGTACTGCCATGATGAAAGCTTACAATACTCGTCAGCCGCCTGAAGGCTTAGTTTTTCATAGTGATAGAGGATCGCAGTATACCAGTAAGCGATACCGTAAACTGCTTTCTGGATATGGTATTCGTGCAAGCATGGGAGACGTTGGAGCGTGCTGGGACAATGCTGTCGTTGAGCGGTTTTTTGGAAGCTTAAAGCATGACTGGATTTTTCAGGTAGCTCAACCCACGCGGGAACATATGAAAAAAGATGTTGCGGCATACATGAAGTACTACAACCTTGATAGATTGCATACGGCAAATGATGATCGTTCTCCAATTGAGTATGAAATTTATTATCGTGAAAGTCAGGTAGGATGAAGTGTCGACAGAAGTCTCACAAAAATGTGTCCGGTTTTAGTTGACCAGTACATGCTTCATGCGGGAAGGGGTGCGGATAGCACAAGCCCAGATGGTTGTTGATGAAAAGTGAAGGATGGAACTATAAAGGACAAGTGACGTTAAGGAAAGTGGGCTGGAAGCCCTCTATTTGGCACGGGAGGAAAGCCGCCGCGGAGCGGCACACCTTGTCAGAAGAACCCCAACACTCAGAGAAAGACAGGTAATGCGTTGCTTTAAACGAGCCGCTAAATTTATATTAGCTTCCTCTGTTGAATACAACAGGTTGCATGTGAATACACCGAGTTATTCTGGAAGCACAGACTCAAGCCTTGTGTGTTCTGATCAAAGTGACTCCAATGACTCCTATTATGGTGACTCCTTATTGGAGCCGAAGTCGGATGATAGTACCCGCAATGCCTACATTGATGAGTTCCAGCAAGGGATGGATAAAGGCTATTATCTGTCTAATCTATATTATTTATCACTGAGAACCCATCCGCTGATTATCGGGTTAGAGGAATCGGTCTATATCACTTTATGTCAAAGGGCTCATAGTCATTCTCATTGGTTTGTCACATTATCACTGGTGGATAATTCGCGGGGATGGGGTTCTCTTGACATGCTTGGTGTAACAGCCATGGTCATCGACCCTAAGGCGAAAGACTGGTTTTTTCCAAACACATCTGATGCCGAGTTCCGACGTACGAGAGACAGAGTATTTAAGGTACAAAAGGAGAAAGTATTATAAGGAGGCATATCACCACCGCGTGGAGACTATTGTCGCAAGGTATAGAACAGAGACTTCCATCTGATGGTTATTTATTCGGTTCTGTTGCAAACTGACACCAGCTGATGAAGGTGCTACTCTCTGATTCAAATTTTGCCGTTCAGCTGAGCTTTATTCCATGGATTTTTCCGGTCGCCACTATCCTGAGCATCTCATTCTCCAAACCATCCGTTGGTATCTACGCTACAGCCTGAGTTACCGGGATCTGGAAGAAATATTGGAAGAGCGTGGCGTTGACATTGATCACACGACACTTTATCGCTGGGTGCAGAAGTATGCGCCTCAACTAGAAGCGGAACATCGTAAGCGTCGCAATCCCTGCGGGAAGTCGTGGCGGATGGATGAAACCTATATCAAGATCAAAGGGGAATGGGTCTATCTCTACCGAGCCGTTGATACTGAAGGCAATACCGTTGATTTTCTACTGACGAAGTACCGGGATAAGAAGGCGGCTACCCGCTTTTTCAAAAAGGCCATTCGTCTCAATGGTCAGCCAGAGAAGGTCTCCATCGATAAGAGCGGCTCCAATACCTTTGCTCTGAAGGATATCAATACCGCCCTGAAAGAAGAGAAGAAAAAGCAGATAGAGATTCGTCAGAGCAAGTACCTGAATAACCTGGTAGAGCAAGATCACAGGGGTATTAAGCGCCTGACAAAACCAATGATGGGCTTTCACAGCTTCAAAACAGCCAGAAATACGCTGAAGGGTATAGAGCTATGCCATATGATCAGGAAAGGCCAATATAAGAAAACGGAAGCAGCGAATGACTGGGAGTATTTCTACTCCCTGGCAGTCTAACTATGTCCAGAGAATAGCTCGGCTCAACTGTCTCCCGTAGATGCAACACAACCTTACACCAAATTCCTGAATATGGTGGCTTGAACACCGATTCTGGAAAACACGGAAAAGTGTTCACGAGAAACCAGAATGGGTGTTCAAGCGTTACCAAAATCGGTGTTCATCGGTTACCAGAATGAGTGTTCAAGGGAAGCCAGAATACGCAATAGCTGGTTATCTATTGTATAACTAATAGATAACCATCGGATAACCAAAAGCTAACCCGACAATATTCTTTCGTAATCTGCTTTAAGGTCTTGATAGCCTTGCTTTTCTATCAGAGCCAACACTGCCAGCTCTATAGCCTCGGTATCGTATACGTCCAATCTTTTAGCGGCCTCCTTGAATATCTCTTTTATTCCCGGTCGGCACTTACCGCCGAATTGCTGAGTATACGGAGACACCCTTCTTCTGCGCGTTGGTTCTTTTGATAAAGCAGGAATAACACCACCTGAACTTTCTTTTTTCTTGCCCCCGCTTCTGTCAGTAAATCCCTCTTTCCCTGCGGCCTCAATAATTGCCCTTTGCTGGTCATTTGTTAGCTCTGGAATTTCTGAATGCCCAGCAATAGATGAAACATCCACGCTTGAGGATTCATCAGCATCTGTCGTGACATCACCAAAATCAAGAATAGGCCTTTCTTTAGCGTCTCCGGAAGTCACGCCCCTTCTCCTTTTTTCTCAAGAACCGACTTAATTCTTACCTTCAACTCTTCTGTGACCGCCTTTGCTGTATTCTCTGCTTTTTGTATCATGGCCTTGTCGCTGCTTACGCCAGTATCGAGACTGCTGACACTTCCGCCGTAGGTTACTATCAGCTTGAAAGGTTCACGCCTTATCATCTCAGAATCAAAAACATGTATACCGGCAGCCTTGAACTGCTTTTTAAAATGCTTCTGTGTTCTGGTGACAATGGCTGCATCGGTGTTGCAGAAGATAACTGACAGGGGTATTTCTCTATTAAGCATCCGAGAACTATTCTTTATCATTCGGATAGTCTTTGCAGCTTCGTTAGCGTCATTCTCTGAAGGTTGACAAGGTATCACCACCAGATCGGCCTGGCTAACTGCAAAAGTAACCGCGTTACTTGATACACCCTCAAGATCAACAAAAACAAAATCACTCTTCTTTTTTTCTTCCTGAATGGCATTCAATACAGCCTCTTCAGTTGTTGCAGAGATAACCCGAATATTTTCAGGACACCCCTTTTTCTCTGACCACTTCTTTGTGTGCTGGTTTGGGTCGGCGTCTATGATTGCAACTGTGACACCCTTATCAGCGCCCTGTCTGGCTACTTCACAAGCTGAGACTATGCAAGTTGTTGTTTTACAAGCTCCACCCTTCGATTGCGCGTAGCCTATCACTGGCATGATTAACCCTCTTTATGGTTATGGATAAGTTATCGGTAAGTTACGGATAAGTTATAGATAACATAACTACCGGATAACCGATGGTTACACAATAGTTATTTATTAGATAACCGTTAGATAACTAATTTTTGGATAACCATTCGATAACTTTTGGTTATCCATAAACCCCACCAAAACAGGGGCTTACAGCCTAACTAACGGCTTGCAATATCAGAAATCACAGGTATATTTAGGAGAGAGACGGGCACGTCACAAAACATGCGGGCACAAAAAAGCCCCTGTTCACTTTGGCGGGTTAGCAGAGGCATTTTTGTAAAGCTTTGGATAACTTGTAAGGGAATAATAGGATACAGAACTCGGTATATCAACTTTAGGCCGATAAATTTGTGCAATATAGTACAAATAAGTGTTCTTTTTCAGTCCCTTGCAGGTGCAGATAATAGGCAACACATGCCAGAACAAACAGAACAAACAGCACCAACAGCACCTAAGTACCCTCAGTACAGCTACGTATACACCGACAGTGGCGAACTAAAGAACAAACCCTGCTACCTCCCAGAAATAGCCGAATGGCTTGGCCTGAATGCCGCTGTTATATACAGTCAGCTTTGCTACTGGATGCCCAGAAAGTCAGGTAAGTACCTCTGTACCTCTTAAAAACCGATGTCGATCTTTCATCAGAGCTTGGAATAAGTAAAAAACAGGTGAGGCTGGCAAAGTATGCCCTTGCTAAACACGGCCTAGCTGATTTCGACAACAAGACTAGGGGAAGGCACACCCGTTACACATACGTTGCTAATACTTTCTCACTGGTAAAATTCCAGAAGGGTTCTGTTGCAAACAGACACCAGCTTATGAAGGTGCTACCCTCTGATTCAGATTTTGCCGTTCAGCTGAGCTTTCTACCATGGATTTGTTCGGTCGCCACTATCCCGAGCATCTCATTCTCCAAACCATCCGGTGGTATCTGCGCTACAGCCTTAGCTACCGGGATTTGGAAGAGATTTTGGAGGAGCGTGGCGTAGCAATAGATCATACGACACCTTATCGTTGGGTTCAGACCTATGCTCCCCAGCTAGAAGCTGAGCATCGTAGACGTCGCAAGCCCTGTGGTAAATCCTGGCGAATGGATGAAACCTATATCAAGATCAAAGGTGAATGGGTCTATCTCTACCGAGCCGTTGATACAGCAGGCGATACGGTCGACTTTCTACTGACCAAAAATCGGGATAAGAAGGCTGCTGCTCGTTTCTTCAAAAAAGCCATTCGTCTTAATGGTCTGCCAGAGAAGGTCTCTATTGATAAGAGTGGCTCCAACACCTTTGCTCTGAAGGATATCAATACCGCTCTGAAGAAAGAGAAAAAAAGGCAGATAGAAATTCGACAGAATAAGTACCTGAACAACCTGGTAGAGCAGGATCACAGAGGTATAAAGCGACGGACTAAGCCCATGCTGGGCTTTCAGAGCTTTAATACCGCACGAAATGCGCTGAAAGGAGTGGAGCTCTGCCATATGATTCGTAAGGGTCAATATGACTCTACAAAGTCAGCCAATGATTGGGAGTATTTCTACTCCCTCGAAGTCTAACTGTGTCCGGAGGATGGCTTCGCTCGCCTGTTGCTGCTAGATGCAACGGAACCCAAGGGGCTGCTGATCCTTACCCGACTTCAGGATTGAGCGAACATGTTTTAGTTGGTAGCCATGTATCTTCCGGGCATGGGCACAGGCGTTGTTGAGCCTCTGTGAACCATAGTCTCTTTGCAGGTTCAACAACCCCAGACTCGCACGATAGGCTTGCTCAGGGTGATCCCGACATACCAGCAGGTGCTGGATAAAACAAAGGGCTCTCTGTCCATTTTGTTTTTGCTAGAATAGTCCTCAAGCTTTTTATTCCTCTGGCCTTCGACTTTTCTTAGGTATTTTCAAATGTCTCATATTTCCGCAGATTTTTTGAGCCTTAGGCACATTGAAATCCTCAGTGTTGATCTGAAAAGCGACGGTGCTTACATAACTGTGACCACCGATCACGATGATATTGATTGCAGAATCTGCGGCAAGTCTGTTCCGTTTACCGGCTATTCCGAACCACGAACCATTCGCCATCTTCCCATTCTGGGCAAGCCCTGCTATCTCATCATCAGGCCGAAGAAAGGCGTGTGTCCAGATTGTGATAAACACCCCACTACGTGGCAAAAACTGGACTGGTGTCTTCCCAAGAGCCGTCATACCAAAGCTTACGAGCAGCACCTTATGTTGGCGTTGGTCAATAGCACAGTGGCGGATGTAGCCATGAAAGAAGTGGTGGGTGAGAAGGTAGTTCGTGGTGTCATTGACCACTGGGTCCATCAGAAGACCGACTGGAAGAGCGTGAAGAAGCTGGGATTGTTGGGTATTGACGAAATCGCCCTGAGAAAGGGCTACCAAGACTATCTGACCCTGATTACTTCCAGAGTGGATGACCAGGTTCACCTGATCGGCGTCATCGAGGGTCGGGAGAAGGCCAAAGTCAAAGCCTTCCTGAAATCAATACCAGCTCGTTTGAAGCGCACGATTAAAGGAATCTGCTGTGACATGTACGATGGCTATGTGAATGCAGCCCAGGAAGCATTACCAAAAGTACCCATCATGATTGACCGGTTTCATGTCGTCAAGCTGTACCGGAAGGCGTTGGTTAAAGTCAGGCAATCCGAGCTGGTCAGACTTCGTAAGTTGCTCAGTCCCGAGGATTACCAAGCCCTGAAGCCCTCTATTGCCATCTTGCGTCGTAATGCCGAAATGGTCAGCAAGGAAGAGCGGATGGAGCTGGAAAAGCTGTTCAAGCACTCTACCCAGTTGAAAGCAGCCTATCGCCACTGTCGCAAGCTTACCTGCATCTTCAACAGTAATATAAGAAAGAAGGCAGCCAGTGATCGGTTGGATGCTTGGATGGCGGAAGTGGAACGGTCATCGATTAGTCAATTTAACAGTTTCATCGAAACCTTACGGAAGTACAAAGAGCCAATCAGCAACTATTTCAGGAAGAGAGAAACCAGCGGGTTTGTGGAAGGATTCAACAACAAAGTGAAGGTCACTAAGCGACGTTGCTATGGTATTTTAAGCGTAAAAACGTTCTTTCAGCGACTGTTTTTAGACACGCAAGATTACTCTGTATTCCTTGGTGCAAAAGGATTATAGCTGATATGGTACCAAAAACAAAATGGACAGAGAGCCGCGGTTTTTTGGAAGCTTAAAGCATGACTGGATTTTTAAGGTAGCTCAACCCACGCGGGAACATATGAAAAAAGATGTTGCGGCATACATGAAGTACTACAACCTTGATAGATTGCATACGGCAAATGATGATCGTTCTCCAATTGAGTATGAAATTTATTATCGTGAAAGTCAGGTAGGATGAAGTGTCGACAGAAGTCTCACAAAAATGTGTCCGGTTTTAGTTGACCAGTACAAATGGTTGAGGCCATTTTTTGCCGGACCTGTCAATGCGTAAGTTCTATTACCTAAATCCTGCAAATAATATCGAAATAAAAGTTGCAATCACCCGTGAATAAAGAGATTAAATGATGTTTTCGTTTCATAAAGCATCACTTTTTCAATGAGCAAAAAAAACAAGTCAAAAGCACGTTTGAAGCAGCGGAAGGTACATTTCACTCAAGCTAAAAAGCCGCTTACCAGTCAGGCTGGACTTATCCCTGTGTTTCGCTTCCTGAACCGGATGGGGCTGGCCGACCTACTGGACAAACGGATTAATATTCAACGAGGCTCTAATGCCACTTTCCAACTGTCAGATGTCATTCTGATGGTAACCACCGGCATTCTGGCAGGTGCCAAAAGTCTGATGAAAGTGTGCACGGTCTGGCAGGATAGCGTTCTCCGAGAATGCACCCGTTTTCAACGCATTCCTTGTGACAGTCAATTTGGACGCATTTTAAAGCTGTTCCACTTTGCCAGCGTCGTTGAACTGGAAACCGCTGTCCACGAAATGAGGGAGAGTGTTTGGAAACAGGCACTGCGCTCAGGAACATCTACCGTTTATGCTTTTAAACAGGTCACCATTGACCTCGATTCTACGGTAAAAACCTGTTTTGGTTTTCAGGAAGGCGCAAAGAAAGGGTTTAACGAGAAAAAAAGAGGGGCGCTGTCGTACCACCCGCAGCTGGCCTTTTGCGCGGAAACCAAAGAAGTGCTGCAGGGTTGGTTACGAAGTGGTGATGCCTACACTGCTAATGGCTCCATAGAGTTTATGAAACAGTTGCTGGTTACTCTGCCTTCCCACATGAAGATTTTTTTCAGGGCTGATAGTGGCTACTTTGGTGGACCATTACTGACCTATCTGGAGGATTTAGGACATCGTTATCTGGTTAAGGTCAAACTGAAGAATCTACACAAACTGTTAATCCCGCAAGACTGGCAACCTGTCGTGCATCAGCCAGGGTGGGCGTGGTGCGAGTTTCAACACTGCTGTGGTGACTGGGACCGGGCTCGTTGCTTCGTGGCTGTCCGGCAAAGAAAGATCGGGAAGCCAGAAAACACCCAGTGCGAATTGTTAGACCCGAAGCCAGAGTACGACTACTTCTGCTACGTGACTACTGAGTCGTTGAGTCCATGGGAGATCCATAAAGCGTATGGCAAGCGGGCTACCTGCGAAACCTGGATCGAAGAGTGCAAAAACCAGATGGCTCTCGGGCAGATCAAAACCGATCATTTCATGGCAAACAGTGCGCTTATGCAATGTGCAATACTGGCCTACAATACAACACGTTGGATGGCACTGATGAGTGGGAATCGTCAGTTGATGAAGTGGGAGCCGGAAAGCATTCGCTGCTATATGATACGGGTTGCCGGAAAACTGTTGACAGGTAACAGGCAGTTGACCGTTGCCAGTAACAAAGAGCATCTCTACCAAACGGAGTGGGATGCTTGGCTAGCAGTAGGTGACTGTTTGTAAATAGCGAACAATGGATGATTAGAAAAACATTCTGCTAATGCGGAAGGAGTTATCGCGCCCTGATATCAGGAATAGCAGTAAGATGAACCAAACACGACGGCTCATGTGATTAAAATCCACTGAAAAGGTAAATATTTGCTCGATAGTAGCATAATCAGAATCAGGAGGGCTTGATCAGTTGCTGCGATTGACCTGTTCGGGTTTGGATTGCAGGATTTAGGTATTAAGGTAACTGTTCAGCCCCTCTCAACTTAGACTTGATTTTTTCCGATTTTGATCAATACTTTGAGTATTCAAATAGATTGAGCGGCCTGTATTTTAGTGACTATGCCCTCTCCAGACACTCAGACCATCGCTTTGCTATTGGGGGCTATCAACCACCTCCAATCTCAGCTTGTGGTATTAGAAGAGCGCTGTCGTGATCTGGAAGAAAAGGTTTCAAAGAACAGTAGCAACAGTAGCAAGCCTCCCTCATCAGATGGCTACCAAAAACCGAATGCCAATGATAACGATGAATCTGACTCCCCTAACCCTCAAAGCTTAAGGCAGTCTTCTGGCCTAAAGGCTGGAGGTCAGAAAAAACACAAAGGCCATTGCCTACGTGCTACTGAGGAGCCTGATCACACGCAGTACCACAAGGTCAATGACTGTAAATTGTGCGGTATTGCATTGAATGATGAGAAAGTCATCAAATATAGAGAGAGGCAAGTCTTTGAGCCTGGTAACCCCGGTAGCTTTACGGTGGCGGCGCACCTTGCTGAAGAGAAGGTGTGCCCTTGCGGCCATCGCAATCAAGCCACCTTCCCTGAAGGCGTTAACAGTTACGTACAGTATGGTCCTGTAACGCGAGCAATGTCTGTCTATTTCTGTCAGTACCAAATGATCCCCTACGGTAGAGCCGCTGAGCTTTTTGCTGATATGTTTTCTTTGCCAATCAGCACAGGGACGATCTGCAACTTCCAAAAAATAGCTTGGCAACAACTGGAGTCTACCGAAGAAGGCATTAAAGCCGCGCTACTGGGGTCAGAAGTGGCAGGGGCTGATGAAACAGGGATGCGGGTTGATGGTAAACTGTGGTGGCTTCATCTGTTTCGCGATGATCGTTGGTCTCTGTACTATCTATCAAAAAAACGTGGGCGTGAAGCTATGGATGCAATGGGTGTTCTATTGCTGTTTACTGGTGTGCTGGTACATGACCATTGGAAACCCTATTTTCATTATGCAGTGACTCATACGCTGTGCAACGCGCATCACTTACGAGAATTACAAGCCGTTCTGGACCATGACGGCAATTACTTGGCCGGTCGAATGATTAAAGTATTGAGACTAGCCTGGCATCTTTGTAAAGGCTTTAAGCGCATAGGCTTAACTGAAATGCCGGCAACCATTAGAGTACGGATTGATCGTATCTTCACCCGCTTGGCGCAGCGAGCTTTAGAGAAGGAGGCCGCTGTCATGGAAAGACGACGACAACGGCTTGGAAAAAAGAAACCCAAACACACGAAAGCGTACAACCTCTTCAAACGGTTATTAAACTATCAGGAAGAATCCCTACGATTTATGACTAACTTCAAAATACCGTTCGACAATAATGGCAGCGAGCGGGATGTCCGCATGGCAAAATTAAAGCAGAAGATATCAGGTTGCTTCAGGAGTGAAGACGGAGGAGAGTGGTTCACAAGAGTCCGTAGTTACTTATCATCTGCAAAGAAGCAAGGGCTTAATGCTTTTGAGGCACTGCTTATGGCAGTACAAAACTATAATCATAAGCCATTGCTGGGTGCTGAATAGTTACTATTTAAGGAACCTAAACGGTTCCTGTTTTCTCCATTGTGCAAATGGTTGAGATTGTCCAGCGATCGTTTTTCCTGATTTTTTGTTAGTTCTACTGAGCATTTTGTTAGGCATAGTCAGTTTTTATCGGGAACAACAGGTTGGTTTTTTTGGTCTATGGAATAGCGGATTCTTTTGGTCTGAGGGGCGCAAATGATTTCTAAATAATGGATTATAGAAATAAAGGTGTACTATGAAAAATAAATTACTGAATGTTTTTAGAAAACAACACTGGTTGTGTTTGTTAGTGATGGTAGTGTTAGGTAGTTTTCCTATGGCGCTATTTGCGACGAAGGATGACCCTAAAACTACTAAGACGCCTGCAACAAAAAACAGCGGTATAAGTGCTAGTGCTGATGACACAGAAAGCACGAAAAACGACCATAGTGCATCTGATGGAAATCAGTATGATAGTTTGAATTCTCTAGATTCTCTAGAGTCTCTAGATTCTCTAGATTCTCTAGATTCTCTAGATTCTCTAGATTCACTGGAGCTTCGTTCGTTAAGTTTACCTCAGTTTGATCCGAGTGATTGTGTCGGTGGCAGGGCTCCGTCGCCATTGCCTCCAGCTCTCAGGCGGATGAAGAGAGTTGATGATTATACAGGCAATAGACCCTCTCAAGAGACTTGGGTGATAGCGGATCAAGAATTGAGACGTGAATTTCCAGAACTTAATAAAGGCTATTTATGGGACGCACAGGCTGAGTTATTTAATAAAGCTCATGAGCAACGTCACAGCCAACTGTGTTTGGAAAATCATTATAGACTGCCAGTAGAGGATAGTGTTCCTGAAAGGCCTGATTCTCTTAGCGCAGTTGGTGTATCGTATGATAAGGAAGAATATTACGCAATACAAAGACAAGTCGTTAAAGGAGCTACCAGACTCGATGGTTCATTTGATCCTACGGCAGTACCTGCAGAAATTGCGTTGCGAACGGATAGCATTCTTGCAGGAAGAAGGCATGCCAGAGAGACTACTGGTTCTGCACCGATGTATACATCATTGTATACAACGGCTGCTCGCGATGTAATAGGCCAACCTGTTCTCGACCCCGAACATCAGCGTGATCCTAAAAGATTGTTACCTTTTAATGCGCCAGGCCAGCGTCATGTTGTTGTTGGTGACATAGTTTATACCTTACAGCCAGAATCTATGAGTGCAATGGAAAGGAGTTATACAGCCGATGAATTGGATGAGTCGCTCAGCAGAGTGAGCTCTGTCAACTCCCGTGACCTGGAATTTACACAAAAGATCAATCAAAAAAGAGAAGAATTACAAAGTCTGTCTGCGGGAATGAGTGATGATGTCCGTACAAAACGTCGACATCAGGGCAGTGATGTGTCTGATTTCAGCAATGATGCAGTTAGCACTGAAGCCGTTGAACAGCAAGCAGCTAAAGTCATTGAAGCCCCGGCTAATGAAAGTCAGGAAAGCTTAACAGCACCAGTAGAGCCTTCTGTTGCAAGTACTGACAGAGGTTCATTGTCATGCTCGACGAATAATTTTCAGCAACCTGATGGCCCGGTTGCGGAATGTAGAGACCGTGCGCTAAACGAAGCCAGGCAACAGTACGCTGATAAGCATCCGGAAAAAGTAAATAAAATTGCGGGCACCCATAAGAGAAAGGAGCTGGTCGCGCTGAAAGCCGCTGCCAAAAAGAGGGATAAGCCACCTTCACAGCCAGCAAATGAAGTGACGCAAGGCGATGATAATGACGGGTTTGACGACAGTGTCTCTCAGTCACCTCATATGACCTCTGAACTCAGTGATCCGGGTTCTTCTGGCGGAGATAGTGATCACTCAGTTAGTTTACCTGGAAAAAGCAGCCGGTCTCTGGACAGCAATATTCAAGACTGGCTCCGTGGGTCGCCAGAGCCAAGTATTGAGAGTGACGATACGACGGATGAGCAAGATAGCCTGGCCCCTTCTGGCATTGCTTCGGATACTGACTATGGCGGAGATGATGAGTTATCGGAAGCCCCATCATCAGATGCGGACTCAGTCGATACTGACTCAGGTTATGAAGATGGTGTCACTGAACCAACGCAGGCACCAGAGCCTGCTGTAAACAAGGTATCGACCCACTTGATTCAAAGTGGTGCGATCCAGCGCCAGAGCAAAGATGTGCTGTTGTCAGCCCACCAGGGGATTGGTCATCACCTGAGCAAGGCAGCACAGGGTGTCGGCGCAGGTGGTGGTTTGGAAGCCAATGGCTTCTGGGCACGGTACACTCACAGTAACAGCCATCAGGACACCAGGGGTGATCTGAATGGGTTTACCGGAAAAATTGATGGCATGACGTTTGGTCTGGATGCGGTCACTAATGAAGAGTGGGCATTGGGCGCAGCCTTTACGGCGGCGAAAACCACGCTGAATACGAAAGGGGCTCCAGAATCCAGCCAGGGTGAGCACTATGTTATGTCGCTATATGCTGACTGGCAGTCCGGTGACTGGTTTGCCAATGGTATGCTGAGCTATGCCCATGGTCGGCACGATTATAAGCCGCAGGTAAACGGCGTTAATCGTAAATCATCCACCAGTAGTAATACCTGGGGCTTGACGCTGAGCAGTGGTTACAACCTGCCATTGGATGAGCAGTGGACACTGCAGCCAAAAGCAGAATTTAACCTGATCAATGTCGATCTGGATGATATCAAAGTTGATAGTATCAACACCCGCCTGAAGGCCAAGGATACTCGTTTTGTCGAGTTTGGTTTGGGGGCCAGTGTTGTCGGTGAAATTCCGCTGCGTAAAGGCGTTTTCACACCATCAGCCTGGTTGATGGGTTATCACGACTGCAATGGTCATGCCTATAATGGCACGGTGGTGAGTACTACAGGCACTGAAAAGCGCAAAGGAATGAAGCACCAACAGACTCGGCTGACAGCAGGCTTAGGGGCTGACTATGCCGTCGATAATAACCTGACCTTTGGGTTTGAATACGGTGGTGACTTTATGTCGGGCTATAAGGCCGATACATGGAACCTTAAAGTTAATTACCTGTTTTAACCATTTGTGGCTCTTCTGCATTCTTAGGGGTATAGAAGCCAGTAACGATAGGGGTTAGAATGCCCTTTCAGTAATCAAACGTCTTGGCCATTATGAAAGATTTACGCATTCCTTTAGGTATAGCAAGCCTCGAAATAGTGTCTCAAGACACTGATACTACAGGAAATATCATCATAACGGTCACCACGAATCAGACTGAAACCCTTTGCCATAAGTGCGGAAAACCCGCGACAAAGCCTTATGGCTATGCTCCCTACCTCAAGATAAGACACGTCCCTATTTTTGAAACGCCTGTATACCTAAAAATCAAACCTATGCGTTATGAATGTGAGCTTTGTGAAGACGGCCCAACGACGCAAGAAAAATACGATTGGTGTGGTAAAAGCGGAAAAATCACACAGCAACTGGAAGACTATTTAATGCGCTGTGTCATCAATAGCACGATCACCGATGTCGCTAGAAAAGAAGGATTTGGTTATCGAGAGCTAACCAGCATTATGAATAGTCGAATGAATCGTTCTATTGAATGGGAAGACTATACGGATCTTCATACCCTGGGCATTGATGAGATTAGTCGTTTGAAAGGACACTGTGATTTTATCTCGATCGTCAGTGCAAAAGACAAAAGCGGTGTTCTGTCTGTTATTGCAGTACTTGAGGATCGCAAGCAAGAAACGGTCAAAGCCTTCTTTGATTCCATCCCAGAAAAGCTGAAAAAGACAGTGAAGCATGTCTGTACGGACATGCACGATGGATTCGTAGGTTGTGTTGCAAACTGACACCAGCTGATGAAGGTGCTACTCTCTGATTCAAATTTTGCCGTTCAGCTGAGCTTTATTCCATGGATTTTTCCGGTCGCCACTATCCTGAGCATCTCATTCTCCAAACCATCCGTTGGTATTTACGCTACAGCCTGAGCTACCGGGATCTGGAAGAAATATTGGAAGAGCGTGGCGTTGAGATTGATCACACGACACCTTATCGCTGGGTGCAGAAGTATGCGCCTCAACTAGAAGCGGAACATCGTAAGCGTCGCAATCCCTGCGGGAAGTCGTGGCGGATGGATGAAACCTATATCAAGATCAAAGGGGAATGGGTCTATCTCTACCGAGCCGTTGATACTGAAGGCAATACCGTTGATTTTCTACTGACGAAGTACCGGGATAAGAAAGCGGCTACCCGCTTTTTCAAAAAGGCCATTCGTCTCAATGGTCAGCCAGAGAAGGTCTCCATCGATAAGAGCGGCTCCAATACCTTTGCGCTGAAGGATATCAATACCGCCCTGAAAGAAGAGAAGAAAAAGCAGATAGAGATTCGACAGAGCACGTACCTGAATAACCTGGTAGAGCAAGATCACAGGGGTATTAAGCGCCTGACAAAACCAATGATGGGCTTTCACAGCTTCAAAACAGCCAAAAATACGCGGAAGGGTATAGAGCTATGCCATATGATCAGGAAAGGCCAATATAAGAAAACGGAAGCAGCGAATGACTGGGAGTATTTCTACTCCCTGGCAGTCTAACTATGTCCAGAGAATAGCTCCGCTCAACTGTCTCCCGTAGATGCAACACAACCTTGGGGTGTAATGAAACTCAAGCGTATCAATCATTCTGCGGGCTTCTTCTGGGGAAAAAGCTTTATAAAGTGATGCGGGAGAATGCGTGTTCAAGTTGTCTCCAACCAGTATAACTTTCTCTGCATCTTTGTGGCGAACATCGACCAGAAACTTGATTTGATGAGCCCAATCAATCGCTGTCCTACGATCAGTCACCTCAACATGCCGCCAACCTGTCAAGGGTTCAAACATCATGAACAGATTGCTGACGCCATTACGTTCATACTCTGTGTCATAACGTTCCGGTTTTCCAGGCTCAACAGGCATTGGATTAACGACTTCTTTAACATGCTGCTTGCTACTTTCATCAAGGCAAACAAGCGGACGCCTTGGATCAAGAGGACGTTTATAGACTTCAAGAATATCCTCCATCGCACTCACAAAGTTGGCGCTTTCTTCCGCAGGTATACACCATTCCTTTTTTTGCCAGGGCTTAAGCTCATTTTTTTTAGTCCCTCATGTACTGTGCTTCTGGAAATCGATTCGACGTATCTGAGCTCAATCATGCGATCTGTCAGTAAATTTAGCGTCCATCGGCTGGCTCCTTCCGGTGGTGGTGAGCAGGTAAGGGCAATAAGGTGAGCTTCGGCTTCGCCATCGAGGTTACGTACCCGACCGTGGCTGCTTAGTTTTCCATTGACAGCGACATCAAGCCCTTCTTCAACAAATCGTTTCCTGAGGCGAGTGATAGTAAGCGGCCTAACATGGAAAGCTTTGGCTACCTGATCATGCTGCAGTGGATCATGGTTTTCATCGATAGCCAGAAGGATATTGGCTTTACGTTTTTTGTGTTGTGCAACTTTGGGCTTTTCCTGCTTGATAAGCCGTTCAAGTATTGATCGTTCTTCCTCGCTGAGTCGAACATGATATTTGATGGTCATAATAACTCCGGTGTTATGGACTCGGAGTTATTAGAATAGCCTTCAGTAAACTATCATCTTCTGCCGGACGGAGTACTAGGTGCGGGTAAAACAGGACGATGGTAGTTTTCCTTCTCATGTTTTTTTAACATGTATGTCGCGTCATTCATGCATTATTAATGGTCATTAAACGTGAATAACACGTTAATAGTCTTTTAAATGGCTGAGTATTACCTTACTGTAACACCGGATGCCGGATAAAATTAAAATACCGGTAGATTTACCTAACACATAAGATGGATCAAGGAGTACGCAATGCGTTTTCACTCTGTTTCCCGCACGCTTCTTAGTGCGGCGATTGCGGCTGTTTTCAGCACGGGGGCGATGGCAGACACAGTGGTAGATAAAGGGGTGACCTTTTCTCTGGGAGGCACTTACAATAGCTTTGACAGCGAAAGACGACTGGATAAAAGCTGGGCGCCTGAAATCGGTCTTGGTTACCGTTTTAACGACCGCTATAGTCTGGAAGCGGGGTATTCTGATTATAAAACCGATCAGAAAACCGCAGGCGAAGCCAAAATTAAAGATTATCGACTGGATGCCTTTTATGATTTAACCCCATGGGATGGCAGTTGGACACCGTATGCTGTGATGGGTGTTGGTCACTTTAAAGAAGGCCGTGAGTTCACGAGCAACCGTGAAGATACACGTGTTAGCTTGGGTGGCGGTGTGCGCAAAGCACTCACGCCTAACCTATCTGTGAGTGGTGATCTGCGTGCGATTCGTAGCCTTGATTACGGACAAACGGAGAGCATGGCAAAATTAGCACTGACCTGGACCTTTGGTTCTGTGGCAGAACCTGCGCCAGCACCAGCGCCTGAACCATCACCGGTAGTACCTGCGGACAGTGATATGGACGGTGTACCGGATACCAATGACCTGTGTCCAAACAGCCCGGCAGGTGCTCAAGTGGATGAGACCGGCTGTGTACCATTAGTTGCGATTGATCTGCAGGTGGAGTTTGGTTTTGACTCTGCAGTGATTGCTGACAGCTATCAGGGCCTGCTTGAAAAAATGGGTACTTACCTGAACAGCTACCCTGACGCTCGCCTGCGCATTGTGGGTCATACGGATAACAAGGGGAATCCGGTGTACAACGAAGGCCTGTCCCTACGCCGTGCAGAAGCCGTACGAGATGCCCTCATTAACGATTACAACGTCGCTGCTGATCGTCTTGAAGCGGTAGGCAAAGGTTCTGCGGATGCTTTAGCCAGCAACCATACGCCTGAAGGCCGCCAGCAAAACCGTCGTGTTGTCGGTGAATTGCTGAAGTAATGGTGAGTCTGCTGTGGCTATGTTTTTTGTAGCCACAATTTCCAAGGTGTGTGTTTGATTGTCAACGCTCCCTTGATTACTTCTTGTTTAATGCATCGATTTCAGCGAGCCAAATTCTAATCTCCTGTTGACCTTCTTGAGGGCTGAATGTTGGCCAGTTGTCTAGTAACTTTCTGGCAGCGTTGATAATCTTCTGCTCATCCGTTTCATTGTTTGAAAATCTTGGATTATAAATAGCTACCATTTTTGCGAGTGTTTTGAGTTTCATAGTTTTACGGCTTTCTTGTGTTGCAACGTTTTCTGTTTTCCTGCTTGCTTCAATTTTTCTTCTTGCCTCTACATTGTTAAGCGCCTCTTTTTTCTCGTAGGTAAAGCCTAGCCCTGTAGAGGGTGCATCAGGGGCATGGCGTAGGTGGGGATGATGTTTTTTGGATGTAACAGGAAAACAGCCTCTGATTAACGGACTGTGTCGGAATTTGGGCATGGTTCAAATCAAGTGCACACTTTCATGTCTATGGAGGCCATCAGTACAGCACATTTTCAGCAGGTTGATTATAATGCCAGGTTACTCAGCCTATCCTGTTATTTTGATCAACTTTAGAGCCTGTACATGCAAAGACGTTTATCCCCTGAATGCAATAAATCTATTGGCCTACAGGCTATTTCCGAACATAACATATCTAGAACTTACGCATTGACAGACATCCAAAAAAATTGCTAGATCAGCAAAAAAACAGTGGATGTCGTCGTGCGTAGAAAAATAACAAAACCAACAACAGCCAAGTGCGACCTCCCGAAGTATACGGGGTTTCTACTCTGTGAACCCAAATCAGCCACCTGTACCCGTCTTAGCGAATTGAGTGATATATCGCATGACAGTGTTAACCGCTTTCTCCAACGTGAAAACTTTGCTCCTGAAGATCTTTTTCTAGAAGCGTCAGCAAGGCTTATTCTTGAAGGTGGGACGCTATCGGTTGATGATACGGTGCTGGATAAACCTTATACCCATTACACGGCTTTAGTCGGTCATTACTACTCAGGAAAGCACCACAAAACCGTCAAGGGTATTAATCTCATCACGCTTTATTACACGGACATCAAAGGCTACAACTTGCCCGTTAATTTTCGTATTTACAATCCAGCCGATGGCAAAACTAAAAATGACTACTTTGTCGATATGCTGAAAGAAGTACTGGCATGGGGACTCGAACCTGCATGTGTTACCGGTGACTCTTGGTATAGCAGTATTGGAAACCTCAAAGCTGTGAAAAACAATGGTTTGGGTTTTATGTTCGCTGTTAAAAGCAACCGTACTGTCTCTGTGCAAAAGGGTAACTACCAACAGGTGCAGAGCCTGGAGATTCCCGAAGAAGGAAAAACTGTATGGCTACGTAACTTTGGTCATGTACGACTCTACCGGACGCGACTCAAAAACGAGCTGCGCCATTACGTTGTTTACACTCCTCATGTCGGAGCAGATCTATCTCCACGATCTGATTTTGATCAGCTGCACCACCATCATTGGGCGATCGAAGAGTATCACCGGGCATTAAAGCAACTCTGCAACATCGAGCGTTTTCAGGTGAGAGGGGAGCGACAGGTCCGGAATCATATTTTTGCGGCTATCTTTGGCTATACCTGTCTTCAGGCGATGAAAGTATCAGGGTCACTCAGAAGCGTCTATAGCGTCAGGAAAGACGCCCTCAAAGAAGCTACCTGGGATTTCATAAAAAGCTTCTCCGAGGGGAAGGAATGGTTGAGGCCATTTTTTGCCGGACCTGTCAATGCGTAAGTTCTAGTACTATAGAAAAACTTACCGATACAAGCTGGGCTGATGATGATTGGATAGAAGGTTTGGATAATGACTAGCCCTTTATGTGACGAAAGGCCCCAGGCCGGTGCCTCAAAAAAATCTGCTGTTTGGGCTTACACCCCCATAAACTCATCTAAAAATGCGGTCAGCCCTATTGGGCTGATCAGGGTCTGCTACCCCTTCGGCTTTAGCGCCAACAAGCAGCGTGCACGGCGGGAAGTATCCAGGGCGCTAAAACCTACCCCGTGCCGCCTACGCTTAGGGATTTTTTCGGCTGCGCCGAAAGAAAGTCCCACGCTCCGCACGGTTTAGTACTTATCCTAATTAACTTTCGTTGTTTTGTTAGGTTTGAACGTGGGGCGCGTATAAGGGTTTTGTTGGCTGTTATATCAATTGCGCTGACTACCTCAAAAATATCTTAAAGCTACTGAGGAGCTGTTTATTTGCTTTGTACGTGATGTTTATAGCGATAGCTACGGCGCTGAGGGTTTGAGCGACCGAAGGGAGTGACGACCCCGAAGGGTCGTTTACATCAACAATAAAAGGATGAGGTTGATTCAGAAATGAGATAGATGCTTTATCAAAAGCAAAATAATATGATTGGATAATATATATCTGTAACACGCTCGTGTTATACCAATCCGCTTTTCTAACTACGGTATAACTGCCCATTTTTTGCTACATAAACTGGCTATTCGACCAGCTTCTCCGCACTGCTTATTCCAGGCATTTGAGCAAGCTTCAACAATGTCTTCGTAACAAGCAAAGCACCTGTTTGACAAGTCATGCTCCCTCATCCATTCCCAAGGCCTCTCAGCTGCATTTAGTTCGGGTGAGAAAGGTGGTAGATAAGTAATGCTCAAGTTGTCGTATTCGGGTAAGTCTTTCGCTATATGAAAGCCTGCATTGTCCATGAAGACTATCGCGTGATGACCTTCTTTTGTTGCTTTGGCCACTTCACTGAGATGAAGAGCCAAACACTCACTGTTTGCCCTTGGGAGCACTAACGCAACGCCTTTATCCACCGCTGGACATACAGCACCAAATACATAGGCATACTCATACTGTTGCTGTTGCACCAGGCCTGGACGGCTGCCTTTCACAGCCCATACCCTGCTAATGGTATTTCGTTGACCAAATCGAGCTTCGTCCTGAAACCAAACATCCAACTCTTTACCTTTTGCTTTTTCTGGCAGATTATTCATTAGGTCTGTGGAGAATTTTTTTTAAACTGATCCTGTACTTCTACATCCTGCTTTGGATGGCGGGTACGCCCTGAGATCCATGATAGACCTGATCTGTGCATGATTTTGTAGACGGTATTCAAATGGCAATCAACGCCAAAACGGTCTTTAGACATAGACTGGACATCTCTGCCAACAATACGTCCACCTTCCTTTTCAGCTTGTAGCTCTATAACCGCATCTTTAAATGCTTTATGCAGTGTGGGCTCGATGGCTGGCTTTCTGCCTCGGCCTCCTTGATCTTTCAGTCGATCTAACCCTCCCTGCTTAAAATGAGCAACCCATTGATGAACGGCATCATTAGATACATTCATCAACTCAGCCACTTCTGAGACACTCAGCCCCTTTTGCAAAAAAGCCATGCCCATGAGCCTGATACACTCTCGATTATCATCTGCATGCCTTGCAGCAGTGTAGAAGTCAGTGGAATAAAAGTGATCAGGCAGATTAGGTGCTCGAGACATAATGGCAACCAGAAAGGCTATAAACTAATGCTCCATAATAGCTGGCATTTTCGTATGAATTAGAAATACTGATTGGTATTAGTCGTTTAACATTTTCTCTGGCAATATTGTTGGGGCAGTTTCACCTCAATATTGTATTAGGCTCTGTTGACATAAGAACACAAACTCAGCGAAACCCAGAGCTGCTGTGGCTAGGCGTGGTTACGCAGGAAGGCTGGTTGTGTTGCATCTACGGGAGACAGTTGAGCGGAGCTATTCTCTGGACATAGTTAGACTGCCAGGGAGTAGAAATACTCCCAGTCATTCGCTGCTTCCGTTTTCTTATATTGGCCTTTCCTGATCATATGGCATAGCTCTATACCCTTCAGCGTATTTTTGGCTGTTTTGAAGCTGTGAAAGCCCATCATTGGTTTTGTCAGGCGCTTAATACCCCTGTGATCTTGCTCTACCAGGTTATTCAGGTACTTGCTCTGTCGAATCTCTATCTGCTTTTTCTTCTCTTCTTTCAGGGCGGTATTGATATCCTTCAGCGCAAAGGTATTGGAGCCGCTCTTATCGATGGAGACCTTCTCTGGCTGACCATTGAGACGAATGGCCTTTTTGAAAAAGCGGGTAGCCGCTTTCTTATCCCGGTACTTCGTCAGTAGATAAACCAGACTATTAGAGCAGCACTTTTTCCCACCTAAATCCTGCAATACAAACTCCAACAGGCCAAACATACGCATTGATCAAATCCTCCTGACTCCGATTATCCTGCTGTCGAGAAAATACTGGCCTTTTCAGTGGATTTTCATCGCTCGAACCATCGTATTTTGATTCATCTTACTCCTATTCCTAATATCAGAGCGTAACAACACCTGCCGCATCAGCAGAATGTTTTTTCTAACCATCCGTTGTACGGCTATTTACAAACAGTCACCCACTGCCAGCCAAGCATCCCACTCCGTCTGGTAGAGATGCTCTTTGTTACTGGCAACGGTCAACTGTCTGCTACATGTTAACAATTTTCCAGCAACCCGTATCATATAGCAGCGAATGCTTTCCGGCTCCCACTTCATCAGCTGACGATTTCCACTGACCAGAGCCATCCAGCGTGTCGTATTGTAGGCCAGTATTGCACATTGCATAAGCGCACTGTTTGCCATGAAATGATCGGTTTTGATCTGTCCAAGGGTCATCTGATTTTTGCACTCTTCAATCCAAGTTTCACAGGTAGCCCGCTTACCGTACGCTTTATGGATCTCCCACGGACTCAACAACTCAGTCGTCACGTAACAGAAGTAGTCGTACTCTGGCTGCGGATTTAACAGTTCGCCCTGCATATTTTCGGGCTTCCCTGGCTTTCTTTGTCGCACAGCCACGAAGCAGCGATTCCGGTCCCAGCTACCACAGCGGTGTTGAAACTCACACTGCTCCCAACCTGGCTGATTTATGACAGGCTGCCAGTCTTGCGGGATTAACAGTTTGTGCAGATTCTTCAATTTCACCTTGATGAGATAACGATGCCCCAGATCATCCAAATAAGTCAGTAGTGGGCCACCAAAGTAGCCACTGTCAGCCCTGAAAAAAATCTTCATATGAGAAGGCAGGGTGATCAGCAGTTGCTTCATAAACTCTATGGCGCCATTGGCGGTGTAGGCATCGCCACTTCGTAACCAGCCTTGCAATACTTCTTTAGTTTGAGCGCAAAAGGCCAATTGCGGGTGGTACGAAAGAGCCCCTCTTTTTTTCTCATTAAAGCCTTTCTTGGCGCCTTCCTGAAAACCGAAACAGGTTTTTACCGTAGAATCGAGGTCAATGGTGATCTGTTTACGTGCATAAATGGTAGATGTTCCTGAGCGCAACGCCTGTTTCCAAACCCTGCCCCTCATTGCGTGGACAGCGGTTTCCAGTTCAACGACGCTGGCAAAACTAAACAGCTTTAAAATGCGTCCAAATTGACTGTCACAAGGGATTCGTTGAAATTGGGTACATTCTCGAAGAGTGCTATCCTGCCAGACCGTGCACACTTTCATCAGACTTCTGGCACCTGCCAGAATGCCGGTGGTTACCATCAGAATGACATCTGACAGTTGGAAAGTGGCATTAGAGCCTCGTTGAATATTAATCCGTTTGTTTAGTAAGCCGGACAGCCCCATCCGATTCAGGAAGCGAAACGCAGGGATCAGTCCAGCCTGACTGGTGAGCGGCTTTTTAGCTTGGATGAAACGTACCTTCCGCTGTTTCAAACGTGCTTTTGACTTGTTTTTTTTGCTCATGGGAAAAGTGATGCTTTATTGAAACCAAAGCATCACTTAATCCCTTTATTCATAGGATATTGCAACAGTTATTTCGAGATCCTTTGCAGGATTTAGGTCCCATGAAAAATTGGGAAATGGGGCACTTTGCGTGAAATAACCCATTTTTTTGTCCTGCCACTCAAAATTGACTCAAATAACAGGACGGCTAACCATTGTCGACCATTTACACAAACAGCTGACCGATCGGTTATCTGTGATTATCAAATGGTGTCGGATGGAGTACTAGGCTGGACAGGGGACTTTCACCCCATAAGTGGTGTGCCGTGCCCGGCACACCAAGGTAGGCCGCTGCGCGGCGGCTTTTTGTCCTGAGCCAACGGATGGCTCTCATTCCATTTTGCGCAGGATACGCATACTTTCTTAAGCTCGGCTTTGTCACAATCAGCTCCTGACTTCATAGCGGCCTTCAGGAGCTGATTTATCCGCGTCCCCTCCCAACAAAAACACCTGCTCAGAGGTAATGGGCTTTGGCATAACTTCAAAATGAAGTATGAAGCGACTCTTCGCCCTGTCGTTATTGAGCATATGAATAAAGTGCTGGCCTGCGGACAGAAGGTCATGGGATACGCCACCTTTGAATGCGGTAATGATGCGTGTAGTCATTCGAAGGTTATTTGTTTCAGTTGTAAGTGCCGCTCCTGTAATACTTGCGGCAAGAAGATGACCGACCAATGGATTGAGAATCAGAAAGCCTTACTGCCTGATACGGAGTGGCAACACATCACCTTCACTATGCCTGGTGAGTTATGGGTGTTGTTTGAGCTTAACCGTGAATTACTGGGTAAACTTAGCCCCTTGGCTGCAAACATCATTTTGGCTTTCGCTGGCAAAAAAGGCATTCTTCCCGGAATTTTTACCGCCCTTCACACCTATGGTCGTGACCTGAAATGGAATGTGCACATTCATCTGTCTGTTACCCGTGGCGGACTTTACGATGATAATCAGCAATGGAAGTCAATCTATTACCCAAAACCGCCCATCATGGAAGGTTGGCGCTCTGGTGTGATCGACATTCTCGAAAAGGCTTACGAAAACAATGATTTGATGTTGCCACCTGAACTGGAAGACGAATGTCATAACCTGAAGGGATTTCAGCGCTTTCTGGATCGCCACGCAGAAAAGCATTGGATCGTTCACTTTGCCAAAGTCACCAACAACCCAAAGGCCACTGTCAGTTACCTTGGCCGCTACCTGAAACAACCGCCTATCGCTATGTCACGACTGAAGCACTACGACGCTAAAGGTGTCAGTTTTGAGTATTTGGATCACAAATCAAAAACCTATCGTCGGTTCAACTGTAGTCCAGAGGAGTTTCTGCACCGGCTAACTCGGCACATCCCAGAGAAAGGCTTTCAGATGATCCGTTATTATGGCTTTTTATCCAACCGAGTTCGCGCCACACTGTTACCAACAGTTTACAACTTGCTCAATCAACCGAAGCGCAACGCCCTCAAAATCACTTTCCCTGACCTGATGCAGAAAAGCTTTGGTATTGATCCTCTGAAATGCATTCTGTGTAATGCTCAAATGCTCTTTGTGGGTATTACCCGAGGTAAATCACAAAGAGAGCTGCATCAATACGCAGCAGAGCTTGCACTTGCGAAGCCTATTACCTGAGTCACGCCCTCAATCCGTCTGAAGTCCGTAATGAGAGAAAGAAACTGGCGTAGAGGAAGGGTTATCAATGATTTTTGGGGTAGCTCAGAAGTAGTTCTGGTTCTTACGACAGAAACCCAGTAGTCAGCCAGCCAAAATCAGCATTTTTTGATGGGTTTTTGGAGCTGCTCAGACTTGCAAATTCCTATGCATAGATGATCCGTTATTATGGCTTTTTATCCAACCGAGTTCGCGCCACACTGTTACCAACAGTTTACAACTTGCTCAATCAACCGAAGCGCAACGCCCTCAAAATCACTTTCCCTGACCTGATGCAGAAAAGCTTTGGTATTGATCCTCTGAAATGCATTCTGTGTAATGCTCAAATGCTCTTTGTGGGTATTACCCGAGGTAAATCACAAAGAGAGCTGCATCAATACGCAGCAGAGCTTGCACTTGCGAAGCCTATTACCTGAGTCACGCCCTCAATCCGTCTGAAGTCCGTAATGAGAGAAAGAAACTGGCGTAGAGGAAGGGTTATCAATGATTTTTGGGGTAGCTCAGAAGTAGTTCTGGTTCTTACGACAGAAACCCAGTAGTCAGCCAGCCAAAATCAGCATTTTTTGATGGGTTTTTGGAGCTGCTCAGACTTGCAAATTCCTATGCATTGAAGTCCGTAATGAGAGAAAGAAACTGGCGTAGAGGAAGGGTTATCAATGATTTTTGGGGTAGCTCAGAAGTAGTTCTGGTTCTTACGACAGAAACCCAGTAGTCAGCCAGCCAAAATCAGCATTTTTTGATGGGTTTTTGGAGCTGCTCAGACTTGCAAATTCCTATGCATAAATCAACGGTATTGCCTTCAGTATCAACGGCTCGGTAGAGATAGACCCATTCCCCTTTGATCTTGATATAGGTTGCATCCATCCGCCACGACTTCCCGCAGGGATTGCGACGCTTACGATGTTCCGCTTCTAGTTGAGGCGCATACTTCTGCACCCAGCGATAAGGTGTCGTGTGATCAATCTCAACGCCACGCTCTTCCAATATTTCTTCCAGATCCCGGTAGCTCAGGCTGTAGCGTAAATACCAACGGATGGTTTGGAGAATGAGATGCTCAGGATAGTGGCGACCGGAAAAATCCATGGAATAAAGCTCAGCTGAACGGCAAAATTTGAATCAGAGAGTAGCACCTTCATCAGCTGGTGTCAGTTTGCAACACAACCAGGCGCTGGCATGGCTGCTAGATGCCGTTCACGACAATCCTTTATATTGAGTTCCAACTGTGATAGCTCGTGATAAATTTCGGTTATTTTTTGCTCTGTATTCGCTGTTATCATTTCAAGCCCCGATAATCATGCGCTTTTGCTAGGCTCGATAAAAGCACCTTAACCTTCCCTAAATCCCCCATAACGCTATATAAAGCACCGAATAAAACAGGGTCTTTTATATCAGCAGTGCCTGAGTTGCTGAAGTCTATTTGTCTGAAGAACCGTCTTATCACTGCTGATGCGTTGAATTGCCAACAGGAGATAGTTGGCGTCTGTATCGAACAGGGAGGAAACTATGTACTGCCTGTCAAAGGTAACCAAGGCAAGCTTTATAAACAAATCAAACAGTACTTTGACCAGCAATACCACGATGCGCCATGACCTCGGCTCGGCTTCGATTACTCTGAAACCATAGAGAAAGGTCACGGCCGGTATGAATATAGAATGGGTTGGGGTAACAGTGACTTGTCATCTATCCCAGAAGCTGAGAAGTGGGTAGGCCTCCAGCAGATAGGTGCGATCCAAAGAGACAGGCAGGTGGGCAGTAAAGTTACCATGGAAGTTCATTACTACATTATGAGCCAGCAACACAGCGCAGCTGAACTGCTGGATATAGCCCGCAAGCACTGGGAAGTAGAGAATAAGCTACATTGGCGGCTGGATGTTGGCTTTCTGGAAGACCAAAATCAAACGACGACAGATAACGCAGCTGAGAACCTGTCGATATTAAATAGAATTGCTCTCAATCCACATACTCAAAACGAGCAAACTAAAGGAAGTGTATTCCTTAAAAGGCTTAGTGCTGGTTGGGATAATAGGAAGCTGGCTCAACTACTAAGAACCATCGTTTAAACTTGATGCGTCAGCCCTGTCATTGCTACTGCTATTCTGGACTGACTGCTGCATCACGCGACAACCGTAAATATCAGAGGTGAAAACTATCGCCTGAAAGAAATTCGAAAAGCTGGCCTGTTGAAAAGTAAGGCAAAATAACCCAATCAACAGCAACATGTTCGGAAAACCCGACAAATCGTACTATTATTAAAAACCGGACATTTCAAACTGTTGAAATGGGGACATAGTTAGCTGGCGGTAATACAAGACGTTTGATTACTGAGAGGGCATTCTAACCCTTATTGTTACTGGCTTCTATACTCCTAAGAATGCAAAAGAGCCGGCTTCGCGCGCCTATCGCTGCTAGATGCAACGGATAATCGAAAGATCATACATTGAATTAAGTATCTATTATTTATGAAAAAACTAAGCCCGAATTTTTGTAATGATGTTATTGAAAATAGTCAAACAGCTGATGAAGAGCATGCAGATATTTTACCTGCAAAAGATGAATGCTCTTATTTAGAATCTACAGATGAAAGCTCTAATAATAACTGGGATGAAGACGAGGAAGATGATGAGGAAGGCAAAAAAAATAAAAAAAATAATAACTGGGATGAAGACGAGGAAGATGATGATGAGGAAGGCAAAAAAAATAAAAAAAATAATAACTGGGATGAAGACGAGGAAGATGATAACAAAAATAAGAGTAAAGAAAAAAAATGGAATAAAATACACCAGTGGAGCATAGATAGCATTGATTCAGGGAATCGGTCACCAGAAGTAATGGGTTTGTTGGCCAGAAGTAGTTTGGAAATAAGAAATCCTTTTAAAGCATTCGATTCTTTTTCTCTATCTATGGGATTGATAAGTTCAATTTTAAGCATAGATGCTTTGAAAAGCTTGTTCAGTCGTATTGATTGGCTAAACTCTCTTGGTCGACTGGAAAATATTTTAGCCAAACTTCCTTTGGATCAACTTAAAAGATTGTTGAATCCTGCATTATTTATGATTGGCGCAAATATGCTTGCAAGCGCTATTTCTAAATTAAAATCATTAATTCCTGCCTTAGATAAAATATTATCTATTATTGAAAGCGGTCTAAAGAATCTTGTAATGGCAGCTGAACTTGCTTTATTAAAAGCAGAGCTTGCCAATGCTCTAAACCGTTTAAAAGAACTAGCTGCCAGTCAAGCTCTGCAGGAAGCTGCTAAAAAAGCCCAAGATATGGCTAACCAAGCAAAGGGAATTGTTGGCCAAGGTGAAAGTGGACTAGATAGCCTGAAATCTAATAGAAAAAAAGACTCTGAAGACGATGCTGAGGGAAAAACTACAGATGGTGATTCTGAAGACGATGCTGAGAGAAAAACTAAAGATGGTGATTCTGAAGACGATGCTGAGGGAAAAACTAAAAATGGTGATTCCGGAAATACTCTTATTGATGCACCTTTAGTTGGAAATGATGCCTCTAATAACTCCTATGAAGTTACCTTTATGGAGGTGCAGGAAGAGGTCAGTCAGCCTTTCATTGCTAATGTAACAATTATCGCAGAAGAATTAGAATGTACATCCTTGCTAGGGAAGGAGTTTTATGTTTATTACCAGCCCGGTTCTGGCAGCCACAAACATAAGGAGTTTATTGTCCACGGGATTGTCTCAAAGGTTACCAATTTATCGACAGAATCTGATGATGCAGAAAAAAAGCTGATCATTCAATTAAAACCATGGTTGTCATTATTACAACACAAAAGTCAATGCCAGATTTTTCAAAATTTTGATATTAAACAAATAATAAGTGACTTGTGTTCAAAATATTCTATTGATATGCCATTTGATTTCAAATCAACAGCGAACTGTCAAAAACGCAAGATTTGTGCACAGGTCAATGAAACTGATTTTAATTTTATTACAAGGCTTTTAGCTGATGAAGGTTTTTTTTATAACTTTAAACATTCCGAAAGCAGTCATACACTAGTTATTGGTTCTGATAATAAGGATTTTGATGAATATGAAGGAGACGACCTTGAATATATTACGGTATCAGACGATGAAGGTAAATCCTTAAGTTTATGGTCTACTTCATATGAAGTTCACGGAGAAGACGTTACCTTGTGTGGTTATAGTAGAGAAAATTCTGAATCCTTTACTAGCCAGTCTGCCAAAATTACAAGTAGTCCTGGTGCAATCAATGGTGCAAACTCCTATTTATGGAATTCCTCATTATCCTCACAGGAGGAAAGTAATCAATTATCATTAACCATAGCTGAGCAAAAAGGCTGTTCTTATCAAAAAATAGCAGCGGCAAGTAAAATGCCATTACTTAGAGCTGGCATGACATTTCAGCTCGGAGTACATTCTGATAAAAAGCAGGAAGGTGAATATTTTATTCGAGAAATTTTACACACCTTTATGGATGAAAACACAGAGTATAAAAACACTTTTACCTGTACCAGTTCATCGTATTCATTTAAACCTGAAGAGCTTATTAAGCCTAGAATGTACGGCGTACAAACAGCCTGTGTCTCAGGACCAGACAACGAAGAAGTTTACACTGATGGAACTGCTTGTGTGAAAGTACGATTTAATTGGGACCGATCCGATACAAAGGGTGATAATTGTTCAGCCTGGGTTCCTGTTGTGCAATCAATAGCCGGAGAAAAGTTCGGTACTTATACTCTTCCACGAGTTGGTGATGAGGTTCTGATTGGTTTTATAGATAATGACCCTGATCAACCTATCGTTATTGGTTGCCTATATAATACAAAAAATGAAGCACCCTACACAGATGAATATATTACAGGATTAACAACACATTCTGCTCCACATGGACAAGAAGGACATGAAATACGTCTTAATGATAAGAAAGATGAGGAGGAATTCTATGTTAAATCCCAAAAGGACTTGTTGCTAACTGCAAACAACAATATGACCGTTACCGTGACCGGAGAATACACTACTCAAGTTACAAAGGATAGCAAAACTGAAGTTAAACAGAATCATTCCTTAAATGTAGAGGAAAAGGTAGAATTGGTCAGCGGGAAAGAATTTAATATTTCTTCCGGTACTGCTTTGAAAGTAGTGAGCAATAGCTCTGCTAGCTATGATTCAACAGAAAGTACCTCGATCAGCGCTAGTGATATAACTATTGAGAGTAGATCAGGAATTACCTTAAAATGTGCTGAGAGTAAAATTACTATAGATCCTAGCGGGATTACTATTGAAGGGCCAACTGTCAACATTGAAGCTAAATCATGTCTTTCACTTAAAGGGATTACAGCAGAAATAGAAGCAAATGCAGCCTGTTCTGTTAAAGGGCAAGCTGTAGTAATGATCAAAGGAGGCATTACACAAATAAACTGACGACGGTTTTTTGGACTGTAAATAATTCGTCTCTCTGCCCATTTTGTTTTTGCTAGACTAGAATAATACGGCTTTTTTGCATTCTTAGAGGTATATAAGCCAGTAACGATAAGGGTTAGAATGCTCTTTCAGTAATCAAACGTCTTGGCCATTATGAAAGATTTACGCATTCCTTTAGGGGTAGTGGGCTAAACCTGTGATTTTTATATAATGCGCCATATGACGTGTTATACAGAGGTATGCTGCAAAACCTGTGGCAGCAAGAATGTAAAAATCATAGGTCAGAGCAATCATGGAGTTCCCCACTTCCGTTGCTATGATGAATACTGCTGTACGAAGACATTTATGCTCGAATATCGCTATAAGGCCTACGAAGCAGGTGTTAAAGAACAAGCTGTTTAGATGGCAATCAACGGCAGTGGTATTCGAGATTGAATCCCCCCGGGTCTATCGGAGGATAGATTTATTTGAGTCATGCCACCTTAGGATTTGTCCTGACATCACTTCCCTATTTCACCCAAACTGAGGCTTGGATGTATAGTTCCACTTTGGTAGCAGATTGTCGAAGTGGATCGTCATGTTTTCTATAAAGTCAGCAGCGTATTGTCGTCCTTTTTTAAACACCTTGTCTATGATGCGTACCTTCACTCGAAGTGTGTACTGGTCTAATAGAACCAGACACTTTGATAAGAGATAATTTCTATCACTTGTTAAGGTGTCACAATGAGTCAAAAGCGAACCTATAAGCACTATCCAAAAGAGTTCAAAGAAGAGGCTGTTGCTCTTGTAATGGAGCAAGGCTATTCGGTGCCTGATGCAGCTAAATCACTAGGTATTTCCACCAGTTTGCTCTACAAATGGAAGGATCATATTCTGGCCCTAAAGGAGGGCAACGTGTTGTCTGATGACAAGCGTGAAGAGCTTAAAAATCTGCGTAAAGAGGTAAAAAAACTCCGCATGGAGAGGGAAGTGCTAAAAAAGGCCAGCGCCTTCTTTGCGAAAGAAATGAAGTGAAATTCGACTTCATTCAGAAGGCGTCAAACGATTACCCTGTTAACTTGCTATGTCGAGTGATGCAGGTGAGTACTTCAGCTTATTATGACTGGTCAAAGCAGCCAGGCAATGTCATCACGGCTGAAACACTGCACTTGTATCGACGAATCAAGCAGCTCTTCAAGCAAAGCAGGAATAGCTTGGGGAGCCGGGAAATGGTTAAGGCTCTGCGCAAAGAAGGCTTTCAGATAGGCCGTTACAGAGTTAGGACGTTAATGAGCCAGCTAGGCCTCAAAGTCAGGCAGCGCTTAGCATATACGGTTACCACTAAACGGAAACACAGTGATGCTGTTGCTGACAATCTACTCAATCAGAATTTTAACCCTGTAGGGCCAAATCAGGTATGGGCTGGTGATGTGACCTATTTAAAAACGGCTGAAGGCTGGATGTACCTTGCAATTGTGATGGATTTATTCTCTCGTCGGATCGTTGGCTGGCACATTGATAAAAGGATGACAACGGCTCTGGTTAGTACTGCCATGATGAAAGCTTACAATACTCGTCAGCCGCCTGAAGGCTTAGTTTTTCATAGTGATAGAGGATCGCAGTATACCAGTAAGCGATACCGTAAACTGCTTTCTGGATATGGTATTCGTGCAAGCATGGGAGACGTTGGAGCGTGCTGGGACAATGCTGTCGTTGAGCGGTTTTTTGGACGCTTAAAGCATGACTGGATTTTTAAGGTAGCTCAACCCACGCGGGAACATATGAAAAAAGATGTTGCGGCATACATGAAGTACTACAACCTTGATAGATTGCATACGGCAAATGATGATCGTTCTCCAATTGAGTATGAAATTTATTATCGTGAAAGTCAGGTAGGATGAAGTGTCGACAAAAGTCTCACAAAAATGTGTCCGGTTTTAGTTGACCAGTACACTGACGCATGGAGCGCTTCTGGCAGCCACGCCACTGCCGGTATCGGTAACAGTACTGAGAGTAGCTGTAAGCGTTGAGGGTATGGGCCTGGCAATACTCTTCCCAGAGCAATTGTTTAGTCACGTCCTTGCGCTTGAGTTCCTGATGGACTTTTGCCCAGTCAGGATCAGTCAGTCCTTTGCGACCCGGTAGTGGAGCTTCTGGGAACAGGGCGTGAATTAACTCAGGTTCGCTCACCTGGGGTGTCTGTGCCCACTGCAGATCCGATGCCTCGAATGCCTGAACGTAATTGGATACGGCACCAACGCTGACCCGAGCACTGCGGGATATTTCCCGGATGCTGAGTCCGTTGTCGTACCGTAAACGAAGAATGTCTCGTAGTTTACGCATGGATATCCTTTGATCAGTCATGGCAGCTCCCTCTTTTGTTAAAGATAAGAGCGGCCAAAGTTAAGGAAAATCAATGCATAAGCGGTTGAAGGGTTTACACCAAATCCCTGAATATGGTGGCTTGAACACCGATTCTGGAAAACACGGAAAAGTGTTCACGAGAAACCAGAATGGGTGTTCATCGGTTACCAGAATGAGTGTTCAAGGGAAGCCAGAATACGCACCCACTTCGCGTTACCTTTAATGCTTTTTCCATTGCCTTCAGGCTAAAGCTCTGCTCGTTATCTAACATGAACTGAAAACGCGCTATTTTTGGTTTTTCGCGAAGTAGGCTGCCGCCTTTTTTAGGATATTCAGCTCCTCTGTCTTTTCCGCCAATTGGCGCTTTAGACGAACATTTTCTGTTGTAAGCTCCGTTTCTCGCTGGCTCACAAAGCTTTTCTTCTTGGCAGAAGACCTCCAGCCATAGAGCTTTGCAGTCGTTACTCCTAATTCCTTGGCAGCAGTAGGGATACCTACGGTATCAGCCAGCTTAAGTGCCTCTTCTCTAAATTCTCTTGTAGTGGCCATTGCTCACCTCAAATAGTCGTTTAACTATCATAGTGAGGTGTCCAGAAGTAGTGCATCAGATCAGATAATAATTGGACGGTGCAATTGGCATTTCCTGGCAAATTGGCTCGACACTGTAGTCACTTCGGTTTTCGTCAATAAAGGCCATTATCTCTGTGGTTTGCGGTCGAGCTCCGCTTGGGCGAACAAAGCAGCAGCCTTACACAGGATCTCGGTAGAACGCTTCAGCTCACGGTTTTCACGCTCCAGGGCCTTCAACTGTTCAGCCTGTTCACTGGTAACGCCTGATTTTTTGCCTGTATTGACCTCGTACTGGTTTACCCAGGCTCTCAATGTTTCTGGCGTACAACCAATTTTAGAGGCTATGGACTGCATTGCTGCCCAGCGTGACGAGTGCTCATGCTCACTTTGCTAATACCAGGCGAACAGCATGTTCTCGGGTTTCAGGAGAGTATCCGGGTCTTTTCATGAGCTAATTCTCCTCTCAAGAATTATAGCCTCCGATAGATCCGAGTGGATTCAATTCCACTACTTCCTGAACAATGGGCTGAACGTACTTTCGGGTGTGCATACTTGGGTGATAAACGTCGGGTAGTGGGCTAAACCTGTGATTTTTATATAATGCGCCATATTTGCATGAACCCCTAAGAATGCAAAAGAGCCATAAAGGCTCAATTGAACGACAGAATCAGGAGGCCAGAGTAACCAGGTCTTACGCATCCATGGTTACTGTAAAATCTTAATTTCTAGTGGATTTACCTAGATATTGATCTGTATTCGTGATTATTATGCACTCTTAACCTTTTTTGAATGACAGTGGCTGTATATTACGGAGGGTTTACATCGAAAAAAATTGATCAATTATTTGGGGTATATGAAAGTCTCTTCTGACACAGGAGCTACAGAAGATAAACCATAGTTCCAATATGATACGTAAGCCCTGCCAGAGTAACAGCTTGAAAACCTGATGTCAGTTTGCAACAGAACCTTTACCCTTAGGAGAGGATAATATTTTCTCTGAATTTTCTTTATGATAACCTACAGGAGAATAAGTTATGATTTCTTCGATGTGTTTAATATTACCGATATTAATTTTTTCGTTAATGTATGTAGCGCTTGTTATAAAGATGATAGATATAAAAAATAAACACAGTAATATTTTAATTTTTTTTTGAAAAAAACTGGTATTTATTCTAATATTATCAATTTCTACAGACACTAAACTAGTGTTTTTAATTTGGTTCGTTTTTTTCAATGAAAAATATAATTTTGAGATCAGTAATTCTATGTAATTAGAATCTTTGTTTGTGAATTTTCCAATAAATCCGATTTTCAAACAAAAAAATGCTAAAAATAATTTTTCTCTATTTTCCAATGTTTTTTTACACCAGCTATCTATAATTGTAAAGAACAACGATCCAGAGTCTCTTCTGTTGAAGAGTTGACTACAAATAGTTTCAGAAGACCAATTAGAAAAATGCTCATCTTTTTTTAAAAAAAGATCATCTATAGTGGCTGAAATAACAAGAAGAACATATTTTTTTTCATCTTCTTTTATTTTGCGACTATATGAAATAATTTCACTGATTATCCTTTGTCTTAAAAGAACCATATTTTTTATAGAAACATCATTTTGTAATGATGATATAAATATAATTAAAGTAGTCATTTCATCAATATACGTATTTCCTGTTTTCATATTTCTTATACATAATTTTGGTTCGTCAAAAACAGTTAATTTTTTTTTAAACTCATTATTATCGATGGTTGATAATAAATCAGACATGGTATGTTACCTTATATACTAAAATGATTTATTGTAGATTACAAAAATTCTTATATCTATACCGACAATCTTGTCATCAAGATGTATACTTAAAGTATCATCTTCAGTAAATTGTCTATCTGAAGATAAATCATTTATGTTTACTGTAAATAGCTGTGAATTAGGTAAATAAAGGTCTGGCGGGGTTGTATTCATTGGAACTATTTCTAAACCAGAGGTTGCACTTTTTAAAATTTCAACTAATCGCTTAGTTGGAGCAATAGTGCATAATTTTGGTATACACTCCGAAGCCCATTCATTATCTTTCGAGGACACAGATAATACAATTATCTTATTATCATTTATCAAATCATTATATGATTCAGCGACAGTGATAATATTTTTATTATTAGACTTTTTAATAATTAGTTCCTTGATAGCTTCCTCAGAAGCGATATTTGCAATACTGGATAAGAAATTAATAATATTTAGGAAAGTGTCATATAAATCATTTATTTTAAAATCAGTTTTAAACTTACGATATTCTTCCATAAAAAATATGGCTTCTCCAGTCATTTTTACTAATTCATTATATAGTGAAAATGGAGAATCATCTCCCTCAGATTGAGTAAATAATTGCAACGTTGTCAACCACTTATTTAAAATGCACAACCTCTGCTTATCATATAGAGTTGCTGATATACTTTTATGTTCTTGGTTATTTATAATTTCAGAACTTAATATTTTTACTTGCCGTTCACAACGATTATACAGTTCGTTTAATTTTGAAATTAAAAAATAGGAAGCATGTATATTAACAATAGGTGGTATGTAATTTTTATTAAGTTTTAGGTTACCATCAGTGTCAGTATTATCAATTTTAACAATAGGTAGAACAACAAAACCTGATAAGTCATCGCATGATAACTTTATGGTGATATTAGGTTTGGCCATTTCTATTCTAGTAGTTGGAGAATCCGAATTGACATTATCAATAACTTCTTCATGATGATATATGTATCTAGTTTTATTATCAGAACTGTCACTTATATGTTTTGAACCATAAATATCATCTGGTAATGCTAAATATACCATGGTATCTATTATACCTTTTGGTACATCAATCATTATTGGATCATCCAAAATAAAAGGTGTGAAATCCGGAAATATTCCCGAAGCATGGTGTATTCGTAGTTTCCCAGATAAAAGATGCTCCTGACAAATATCAATCGTGGAGAATCCGTATTTAGTGGGCGTTACCAAACTATAGTATAGCTGGGAATATTGTTTTAGGTGTCTTTCCTGTTGCTGGAAATGCTGAGGTGTTATAAACGTACCTTCGTACCATGCAACTGAATAAAATTTCATTTATTTCATTCTCTTTCTAGTTTATTCACACGAAAAATAGTAAGATATTTTTTCTATCAGCTCTGAAAACCTTGGGAAGGTACCTTTACCCAATATCCAATCTTTCAAATAATACCAAATGACAATCCATACAATTATGTAATAACCAAGTTATTTTATAAATCGTCCACACTAAATACAGTAGAATTGTTTGATATTGACTCCTTCTGGGAAAGCTCCATATCATTTGTATTATCAAATATTTCTTCATACATAGAAGACAGTTCATGCAAACCAGATTTACTACATATATCAGTGTATAGTTCTGGTTGATCCCATGTCATATCCCTTAACAACTCAGGAAAATTCATATCCAACCATTTTTGTGCTTTCTCAAGCAGCCAAGATACAGGACTATGTGGTTCTGAAGTTCTAAAATAAATAATTAATTCCTCTAATTTTAGACAGGCACTTTCCCTGTCATCATCATTAAATTCTGTTGTCTGATCTTCAACAGAATTACTTATATTTTTTGAATTCACTAATACGTCATTTTCCTTAGTTTCTTCAACTTTTTCGTAATGGCCCAAAACAGAAAGACACTGGCTAATGCGATTTTTTAGTTTATTCATGTGCACCGATTGATCATAATAATTAAAATGATCACACAGTGTATCGATAAGCTGAAAAACATCATTAAGCCATTTTTTTCTTTCTTCCAAGTCTGTTAAATCAGGAGCAAGTTGATCAAGATCCATTGATTCGGATATTTCTAATGACAGATCTGTTATCAGTGCTGGAGTGTATAAAAGCGCAGATACAATTGGAGGGTCACCAACTTCATCAATAAGAACAGAGCCAAGACGTTTCATCGCATCAGGCATATTCTCGTCTTTTAACTGGGTACTTTTTTTTAGCCAATAATCCAAAAGTTGAAAAGCAAGAGAAAAAGCCATCCATGGGCTGTCTGTTGACAGACCAGAATAAGCGAGCCAACCAAGCCATTCTGGTGACCAGTGTCCAGAGCTTAGCATCTCAAGCAAAAAATCGTGGCATGTGCTCCATTGATCGTCAGCTGTTTGTTTTAATTTTTTAGATTCCGTACTATCAGGGTTAAATTCTTGCAACCAACTTCTGCTTGCATAATTAGCCTCAGCTATCAGAGACCTCAAACGCCTGTACTCGTCTGTATTTGATAATAATGAGAGTGATGAAGGATCAGATGCATCAACAATCTCACATAACTGCTCGTAAAGCTCACGTCCAAGAACTCTCATATTTACCTATTATACTCCATACTGAAAGAAAGTCCGTAACATATAGCATCTCACACTCACGACGTGATCTGCAGCACTAATAATGGACACCCTTCAGCGCTCTGTCCATTTTCTTTTTGGTTGCATGCTTGTCTACACCCCTTTCATGGCTTACGCATCATTGATGCACTTTAGTACAAAAGTATAAAGGCTCTTCTGCATTCTTAGGGGTTCATGCAAACATGGCGTAGCCTTGCAGATCTATCACTAATCGCTGGAACAATGAGTCAGTTTTAAAAATCCCATAACAGCGTCTTTTCAGCACCTTAATTTTATTGTTAAGTCCTTCAACAAAGCCGCTGGTATAACGGCCGTTAAAATAATTGGCGATACTGCTTTTGTATTTTTTGAGTGTTTTAAGAAAGCTCTTCAAGCACGTCAGTTCACTTTGTTCAATACTGGTAATCCAACGATCTATCTTCGCCATAGCCAATTTTCTGGATGAAGATATGCGTCAACCTCAACGCATAACCATGAGCTTCTTTGAGCATTGGCGAGTGTTTATAGAGCAATGTCAGCTTGTTTTTATCCACCTCGGTTAAGCATTCATGTTGCTTTCGCAAAATCCACATCATACCTTCCAGTTCAGCATATTCACCCGCTGAGAGCTCTGCTTTCAGTCTTGCCATTTCCTTGATTCTAAGCTTATCCAAAGGCTTACGGTAAAGTTTCGCAACGTGGAAGCGGTCAATGATAAACGCTTGTTTCCCAACTATTTCTATTGCTGGGTATACGAATCCATCGTGCATGTCCGTACAGACATGCTTCACTGTCTTTTTCAGCTTTTCTGGGATGGGATCAAAGAAGGCTTTGACCGTTTCTTGCTTGCGATCCTCAAGTACTGCAATAACAGACAGAACACCGCTTTTGTCTTTTGCACTGACGATTGAGATAAAATCACAGTGTCCTTTCAAACGACTAATCTCATCAATGCCCAGAGTATGAAGATCCGTATAGTCTTCCCATTCAATAGAACGATTAATTCGACTATTCATAATGCTGGTTAGCTCTCGATAACCAAATCCTTCTTTTCTAGCGACATCGGTGATCGTGCTATTGATGACACAGCGCATTAAATAGTCTTCCAGTTGCTGTGTGATTTTTCCGCTTTTACCACACCAATCGTATTTTTCTTGCGTCGTTGGGCCGTCTTCACAACGCTCACATTCATAACGCATAGGTTTGATTTTTAGTAGAACTTACGCATTGACAGGTCCGGCAAAAAATGGCCTCAACCATTCCTTCCACTCGGAGAAGCTTTTTATGAAATCCCAGGTAGCTTCTTTGAGGGCGTCTTTCCTGACGCTATAGACGCTTCTGAGTGACCCTGATACTTTCATCGCCTGAAGACAGGTATAGCCAAAGATAGCCGCAAAAATATGATTCCGGATCTGTCGCTCCCCTCTCACCTGAAAACGCTCGATGTTGCAGAGTTGCTTTCATGCCCGGTGATACTCTTCGATCGCCCAATGATGTTGGTGCAGCTGATCAAAATCAGATCGTGGAGATAGATCTGCTCCGACATGAGAAGTGTAAACAACGTAATGGCGCAGCTCGTTTTTGAGTCGCGTCCGGTAGAGTCGTACATGACCAAAGTTACGTAGCCATACAGTTTTTCCTTCTTCGGGAATCTCCAGGCTCTGCACCTGTTGGTAGTTACCCTTTTGCACAGAGACAGTACGGTTGCTTTTAACAGCGAACATAAAACCCAAACCATTGTTTTTCACAGCTTTGAGGTTTCCAATACTGCTATACCAAGAGTCACCGGTAACACATCAGGGCTTACGCATCAATGGTTACTGTAAAATCTTAATTTCTAGTGGATTTACCTAGATATTGATCTGTATTCGTGATTATTATGCACTCTTAACCTTTTTTGAATGACAGTGGCTGTATATTACGGAGTGTTTACATCGAAAAAAAATTGATCAATTATTTGGGGTATATGAAAGTCTCTTCTGACACAGGAGCTACAGAAGATAAACCATAGTTCCAATATGATGCGTAAGCCCTGGGTAACACATGCAGGTTCGAGTCCCCATGCCAGTACTTCTTTCAGCATATCGACAAAGTAGTCATTTTTAGTTTTGCCATCGGCTGGATTGTAAATACGAAAATTAACGGGCAAGTTGTAGCCTTTGATGTCCGTGTAATAAAGCGTGATGAGATTAATACCCTTGACGGTTTTGTGGTGCTTTCCTGAGTAGTAATGACCGACTAAAGCCGTGTAATGGGTATAAGGTTTATCCAGCACCGTATCATCAACCGATAGCGTCCCACCTTCAAGAATAAGCCTTGCTGACGCTTCTAGAACAAGATCTTCAGGAGCAAAGTTTTCACGTTGGAGAAAGCGGTTAACACTGTCATGCGATATATCACTCAATTCGCTAAGACGGGTACAGGTGGCTGATTTGGGTTCACAGAGTAGAAACCCCGTATACTTCGGGAGGTCGCACTTGGCTGTTGTTGGTTTTGTTATTTTTCTACGCACGACGACATCCACTGTTTTTTTGCTGATCTAGCAATTTTTTTGGATGTCTGTCAATGCGTAAGTTCTATTTAGGTATACAGGCGTTTCAAAAATAGGGACGTGTCTTATCTTGAGGTAGGGAGCATAGCCATAAGGCTTTGTCGCGGGTTTTCCGCACTTATGGCAAAGGGTTTCAGTCTAATTCGTGGTGACCGTTATGATGATATTTCCTGTAGTATCAGTGTCTTGAGACACTATTTCGAGGCTTGCTATACCTAAAGGAATGCGTAAATCTTTCATAATGGCCAAGACGTTTGATTACTGCAAGGGCAGTCTAACCCCTATCGTTACTGGCTTCTATACCCCTAAGAATGCAGAAGAGCCTCTTTTCATGGACTAATTCTCCTCTCAAGAATTATAGCCTCCGATAGACCTGGGCTTTAATATTTCAATAAAGAAAATAGCGCTCTAGCTTCTTCCTGCTGGATTTCTGATCCATACTCTAATACTTCATCCATAATATTCGATGCACCATTATGATCATTCATACCAATATAAGCACGAGCTATATCAAGTTTGGTAGCTATTTCATCCTCATCAAAAGGTGAGTCAATTTCATAGCCAAAATTCATATCAGAAGCAAAGTCAGATAACTCCTTAGTGTCATCTTTAGGCGATAGCTCAGCTGTTGTAGTCTGCAGTTTGTCGTCAAGGCTTACTAGCTCAAGATCTGGTAAATAAGATACAGTATTAGACTGTTGAGATACGGAGATATCAGACCTCATATCCAAACCAACGTTATCAATATATAACCTATGTCCACCCGTTTCTAAGCTTTCTTGATTACTAGTCAAGCCCAACTTTTCAGAATTACTCTTTCCTATTGTTGATGAAGTGACAACAACAGCTGATTCTTGTTGCTCTAACCTATCAGGCTCTAAATCAACATTATCCAGACTGGTATCATCCCAAGATGAATCACTACCGTCCAAATCAAAGTTATCTAGGATCTTGGGGAGATCTTCTACAGAAGAACTAACCGTTGACCCGGATACAAATTTTTCTGGTAAAAAGCGTATTTCTCTTAAAATCTTCTTCCACAACCCAAGCATCTTGTTACCTATCTGTTAAAAGTTGGCTTTATTGTAAGGTTCTGTTACATCTAGTCCTGGTGGGTAATCAGATCTATTCTATAGACATCATTATCCTGCTAGGAAGCAAAAATACTCCCAGTTATTTGCTGCTTGAGTTTTGAATCCCCCTGGGTCTATCGGAGGATAGATTTATTTGAGTCATGCCACCTTAGCTGACTCCTTATTTTGATAATAGACGTCCTCGTACTCTTTGGGTGGTATATCACCAATGGAGCTGAGCAAGCGCCGGTTATTAAACCAGTCCACCCGGGTCTATCGGAGGCTATAATTCTTGAGAGGAGAATTAGCCCATGAAAAGACCCAGATACTCCCCTGAAACCCGAGAACGTGCTGTTCGCCTGATATTAGAAAGTGAGCATGAGCACTCGTCACGCTGGGCAGCAATGCAGTCCATAGCCTCTAAAATTGGTTGTACGTCAGAAACATTGAGAGCCTGGGTAAACCAGTACGAGGTCAATACAGGCAAAAAATCAGGCGTTACCAGTGAACAGACTGAACAGTTAAAGAACCTGGAGCATGAAAACCGTGAGCTGAAGCGTTCTAACGAGATCCTGCGTAAGGCTGCTGCTTTTTTCGCCCAAGCGGAGCTCGACTGCAAACCACAGAGATAATGGCCTTTATTGACGAAAACCGAAGTGACTACGGTGTCGAGCCAATTTGCCAGGAAATGCCAATTGCACCGTCCAGTTATTATCTGCGTAAAAGCCATGAGATGAGCCCGGATAAGCGCAGCATGAGTGCGAAAAGAGACGAAACGCTCTTGGTGGATATTGAACGGATTTGGCATGAGAGTCACGAAACGTATGATGTCCGTAAAATATGGAAGCAGATGCAACGAGAATCCATTGATGTAGCGCGTTGTACGACTGATGAGACAACAGGAAATCCAGGGCGTCAGACGAGGAAAACCGTGTATAATCACAATCCCTGCAAAGGATGATAAACCGGAGGATCTGGTGAATCATCAATTCAAAGCGAATTATTCTAACCAGCTGTGGGTTGCAGATATTACCTATGTTAGAAGCCGGTCAGGGTTTATCTACGTCTCCTTTGTTATCGATGTTTTTTCTCGGTACATCGCAGGTTGGCAATATGGAAAAACAGCTCGTACTTGCTGTTTTTTGATCAGGCGTTATGGGCGAGAAGCAAGCCTAAAGATGTTGTACATCACAATGACCATGGCAGTCAGTATTTATCGCTTTGTTACACTAAACGGCTGATTGACGCTGACTTTAAACCTTCTGTTGGTATCGTGGGAGATTCTTATGATAACGCTCTGGCCGAGACAGTTAACGGATTGTATAACACTGAGTTGATCTACAAAGATGCGCCCTGGAAAGGGGTAAAGGATGTTGAAATGGCAACTCTACACTGGATGGACTGGTTTAATAACCGGCGCTTGCTCAGCTCCATTGGTGATATATCACCCAAAGAGTACGAGGACGTCTATTATCAAAATAAGGAGTCAGCTAAGGTGGCATGACTCAAATAAATCTTCCTCCGATAGAACCGGGGGGATTCACTTCAATCCTGGGTGTTACTACAAACTGGCACTCGCTTTCAGAGGTGCTACCCTGATACTCAGATTTCGCTGTTCAGTTGAGCCTTCTCCTATGGATTTTCCCGGTCAGCACTATCCCAATCATATCATTTTTCAAACCATTCATTGGTTTCTGAGCTACCTGTCTCTGGGAAATATTTTGAAAGAACGTGGTGTATGGATTGATCACATAACACCTTATCAATGGGTTCAGAAGTACACGCCGAAGCTGAAAACTCGATCTCGTAAGCGTCATCAGGCCTATGGTACATCATATTGGATGGATGAAAATTATATCCAAATTAAAAATGAATGGGTTTATCTATACAAAACCGTTAATACGGTAGACTACTTAATTACTAAAAAACAGAATAAGAAGGAGACTCTATCATATTTTAAAAAAACTATCAATCTCAATGGCTTGAAAGAGAAGTTCTCTATCGATAAAAGTGGGATCCATACTGCTGTTATCAATAATTTGAACGCAGAACAGAAAAAAACAGGGAAGCCTAAGATAAAGATACTCTGGAACAAATACCTCAATAATTTAATAGAACAGGATCACATAGGTATAAAACGACGGATGAATTCCATGCTTAGCTTCCATAGTTGCAAAACTGCTAGAAAATATCTGAAGAAAATGGAGCTCTGTGCCATATTATACATAAAGGGATATATGATATATCGAAAGCAGCCAGTGATTCTGAGTATTTATGTTGCTCTAGCAGGGATAATTGTGTCCAGATGGTAGCTTCGTTCATCTGTCTGTACTAGATACAATAGAACCGCTCTATTATATTGATCTTCAGCGGTATTGAAAAAATGAATGGTATTGGACATACATAAGGTTTCGATTGAAAGAAGTGGTCGTAAAATGCATTTAGAAGTGAGTGAGTATCACATAGTTTACTTGGCTGTCCTGACCAATACGGACACCGTATATGATGCTGTCGTAAAAAATGTATGCGAACTAATAACTATCTATTTATTCAAATTTTTTGTCCATAAGGGATACAATGAAAAGGTAGTGCACGAAACAATAAAGAGATATTTTCTGGGAATATATATTATTACTTCAATTAAATATCACCTGCATTATTATAAAAATAACACTCTTAAACACTATTGTATCGTGATTAAAAAAACGGCCAGTAGTTATATTGAGTGGATAAATAATCACCAGTATGGAAAACATAATTATTCAAATTTATCAATGCGTCACTATAATAAAAACCGCAACAATATAATGAATTCAGGTACGATAGAAAATTTGAAACAGGAAATAATAATATTATTATTAGTATTAAATATATTTGCAGCTCTAGATATTCCTAAAACTTACAGAACAATCCAAACTACACGAAAAAACGATATGTTTTAATATTGCAACAGAACAGATATCGGTCTAAAAACTTACATATAGGGTTAGTATAGATAATGGGAATTATCATTTATAAATTAGTGGTTTCGTTATTTTTTATAGCTATTATTTATTTTGCTATAAGAAAAATAAAGATCTATTACTCAACAGATGAAAACAAATACATTAAAAAAATAAAAAAGATAATGTTATTTAGCTTTAAAATAAATAACATTAAGAAATATGACACTTCTATATTTATCTCCTTATCAAGGAATCAAGGAGATAATGATGAACTTTTTAAAAGCATAGGCTTCAATAAAGGACATGCTGAGTTTGAAGTATCAGATTTTAGTTTTTGGCATACAAATAATATTATAGTTTTTGACTATAGCATTGAAAATGCTGGTGTTTTTTTTAAAATCGGATGGAAAACAATTATCTGTAAATTATATAAACATCGACGAAGATGCCCTATTAACGGAATTATTATACCCATTTCAATTGGTGAACTTATTGATGACAAAATCCATGATGACACTTTTATATTGAAATATATTAAATGCTATAAATTAGCGGAAAAAAAATTAAACCAAAAAATACCAATGATAATTACACCAACAGGAATAAATAAAATAAAAAACTTCCATGTATTTTATGAAAGTTTGAATCAACAGGAGAAAACAACACCTCTTGGATTTTTTATGAAAAAAAATGATAGCAAGCTACTATTCGATATAAGTTGGGATGACTTTATTAAAAATATTTTTTTAAAACACACTGGGAAATTTAATGATGCAAATTTAGACAATTCAGTAAAAGGGATAAATTTTTTATGCCAAATGATTTTACTTGGTAGTCGCATTGACTATCATATAAGTTATTTAAATAATCATCTATTTACTGGTAATTTATTTTTATCAGGCTTGTTTTTTTTCCCTGAAAATAAAAAAAATACAACTTATGACCTAGTAGGAAACTATTACTCTAAAGAATTGTGTGTTAGTGATAATCACAAAGAAAAAGAAATTTACCCAGTATTTTCAGTTCATGTTACATCTGATTTATTAGTTAATATTGCAAGTTATTCATCATACAATGTAATAAATAATAAAATATATAATATTACACATGCTTCATTTTTATTCTCAGGTATTATTTCTTTTTTACTCTTTTCTGTATGGAGTTTTCATGTATTAGAAAAAGAAGTAAACTTATCAAATTCATCTAATCATAAATTACAATCATTTTATAAAGAAGTTGAAAGATATGGAAATAATAAACCCAATATAGATCAAACCATAAATCATCTTTTCATCTTAAAAAATATATTAAATCATTACAATGAGTATGATAACACATTCTTTTTAAGAAAATATTTTCATCACAACACTGTAACTGAATTTGATCTATTCTATAAAGAACAATTAAGAATGAGACTAACTTTATATGTCATAGATATATTAGAGAAAAAACTTAGAACTAATATAAAAAATATCGATATAAACGGAATTATTTTAAACTTAAATTTGTACCAATCTTTTTTTAAAAAACAAAAAAATATAGAAGAATATAATACAATCGTAAACTATATGATAGGATCATATCCATTAAATAATAGTGATCAGTATAGGTTATCAACTATTTTAAAAGACTACATGACTATAAATCAGCAATCTCCGTATATGCCAAATACTAAGCTAATAAAAGAAGCTCGTGGATTTCTACAAGCAAAAAGTATAAATTATCTCCTTTATGGCATGTTTAAAAATAAACTTTCTATAGATAAATATAATGCAATTAAAGATACTTTTGATAAAGAATTTTATCAATTAAGCTTTATTAATAAAGAATACAATCAATTGGATTTAAGTATATTCAACACTTTAGGAATATTGGGAATAAAAAAATTTAGCAAAGTAGATGACATAAAAAATGATATAGAAAAAATAGCCTTATTGCAAAATAATGTGATTATTTCAGACGATTTTTTTAGTGACGAAAATATACTTTCCATTTATAAGTCAACTATAGATCAATACATGAATGATTACACTTCGCAGTGGAATATGTTTTTAAAATGTACAACTATAAAGACTGTAACCAATCTTCAAGAATTAAAGATCGTTATTGATTATTTTTTTAATTTTAACGAAAACCCCATAATTTCTATTCTCAACACTCTAAAATATAACACAAGTATAAAATTTACAGAAAAAGAAAACAATGAATTAATTATTAACACTAAAGACGATTCATTATCATTAGAAAATAATTTCCACAATTATCTCTATAAGAAATGTTTGGATTTAGGCAAGGAGTTTTCTGTATACTATGATTTCTTAGATAGTAAAAAAGGAAATTTTTTCTGGAGTAAATTCAATACGGCTATTGAAGATATTTACTTTAGAATAAATAGACTGGATAATCATTTTAAAAAGGGATATCAAGCTAATTTAGAATTTCATGAATATATGAAAGGTGATCACCCCATAAACTCTATCAAAGAATTAGCGTACAATAAACCTGACTTTATCAAAATATGGCTTAATAAAATAGTTTTAAATTGGATTACTGTTTATTACGATATGGTAAAAAATTATATAAATAAAGAATGGAAAGATGCCATCTTCTCAGGATTTAAAGAAGATCTTTATCAATATTTTCCATTTAGTGATTCTGAAACAGATGCTGAAATATCTAACTTCATATATTATTTTTCTCCTGAAGGAGTACTCAATAAATTTCATAAAAACAATATAGAACCTTTTTTAAATGAAGACATTATTGAAGAAATAATACCAGAAATAAATAATAAATATATACTTTCATATAATTTTTCTTCTGGAATAAGTAATGCTTGTTTTAATAATAAAACTATTAGTCAAGATATGGAGATAAAAATAAATTCTATCAGTTCTAAATATACAAATTTTTCAATAAACAATGGACTTAATAGTATTAAATATGATCACGGACCGTCCGTATGGCGTAAATTCTTATTACAAGATGGATTGCTTTCTAAAGAAGATATATATTTAATTTTTTATTATAAGGATAAAGTAGTTAAGAGTGAAAATTTTAAGGGAAGCTGGAGTTTAACGAGATTATTGCAACAATCAAAAATATCTTTTGATAGTGAAAATAATATTATTAACGTATCATATGATGATGGTGCGTTAAAATTTCAAATAAAAAGCAATAACTACAATCAGTGTATTTATCAACTATCTTCTTTGAAAAAGAAATCAATTAATGATTTCATTTCAGAACCAATAAAGTAATAAAGTATAGTAGGTTGCTGTTGCAAACTGATCTTAAGCATTACTTCTGAACACCAGGGCAACAGCATGAGAGGTACGTTAGCGCTAATAATAGCGTAACTGATGGCTCCGCGCGCCCGTTGCTGCTAATTAGTGGCGCTCTTGCCGCTCTCTAAGTTACGGTAAAAATTCTCATGTGAGCCAAACGTCACCAGCTCCAGTACTAACTCACCTTTATCAAAGTAATAAGCAAGCAATGTTCACTGCTTGACCATCTTGAATTTATAGACCTGAAGGTGACTCAGGCTACCGGTTTTCTTATCACCAATTTCTGGATTATTGGCTATGGCTTTGATTGCTCCATCAAGTTCAGCCTTTTGATTTTTCTTGAGCTTTTTCACCGCTCGTTCAAACTTAGCTGTCTGAAGAATCTTCACTTCTTTAACCAAAACGATACTCCGATACTAACCCATGCTTACGTTCTTCCTCCGCTTCCATAATGTCCTCAATAAAGCGGATAGGGAGGTCAGGGTTTTCCTTAGCAATTCTGCCCAGACTAGTACTCCATCCGACACCATTTGATAATCACAGATAACCGATCGGTCAGCTGTTTGTGTAAATGGTCGACAATGGTTAGCCGTCCTGTTATTTGAGTCAATTTTGAGTGGCAGGACAAAAAAATGGGTTATTTCACGCAAAGTGCCCCATTTCCCAATTTTTCATGGGAAAAAGTGCTGCTCTAATAGCCTGGTTTATGTTCTATGGCGGCTCTCAATCTACTCTGTATTATCAAGCTCTGGCATCTTTGGATACAGTCTCTTAAGTTTTATCCGAGCGTCTTCAGTGGTAAAACGCCACTGTGTAGTCACTTTTCTTGCGTTGCGCTTCTCCTCCCAGGCTTTGACTTCTCTCCGGAGAAGATCTTGGGTAGGGATACGCCGATCCAGACATTGGCGACTCAGTATACTCAGCTCAATTTCGGCCATATCCAGCCAACTGCCATGCTTTGGGGTGTAATGAAACTCAAGCTTATCAATCATTCTGCGGGCTTCTTCTGGGGAAAAAGCTTTATAAAGTGATGCGGGAGAATGCGTGTTCAAGTTGTCTCCAACCAGTATAACTTGCTCTGCATCTTTGTGGCGAACATCGACCAGAAACTTGATTTGATGAGCCCAATCAATCGCTGTCCTACGATCAGTCACCTCAACATGCCGCCAACCTGTCAAGGGTTCAAACATCATGAACAGATTGCTGACGCCATTACGTTCATAATCTGTGTCATAACGCTCCGGTTTTCCAGGCTCAACAGGCATTGGATTAACGACTTCTTTAACATGCTGCTTGCTACTTTCATCAAGGCAAACAAGCGGACGCCTTGGATCAAGAGGACGTTTATAGACTTCAAGAATATCCTCCATCGCACTCACAAAGTTGGCGCTTTCTTCCGCAGGTATACACCATGCCTTTTTTTGCCAGGGCTTAAGCTCATTTTTTTTAGCCCCTCATGTACTGTGCTTCTGGAAATCGATTCGACGTATCTGAGCTCAATCATGCGATCTGTCAGTAAGTTTAGCGTCCATCGGCTGGCTCCTTCCGGTGGTGGTGAGCAGGTAAGGGCAATAAGGTGAGCTTCGGCTTCGCCATCGAGTTTACGTACCCGACCGTGGCTGCTTAGTTTTCCATTGACAGCGACATCAAGCCCTTCTTCAACAAATCGTTGCCTGAGGCGAGTGATAGTAAGCGGCCTAACATGGAAAGCTTTGGCTACCTGATCATGCTGCAGTGGATCATGGTTTTCATCGATAGCCAGAAGGATATTGGCTTTACGTTTTTTGTGTTGTGCAACTTTGGGCTTTTCCTGCTTGATAAGCCGTTCAAGTATTGATCGTTCTTCCTCGCTGAGTCGAACATGATATTTGATGGTCATAATAACTCCGGTGTTATGGACTCGGAGTTATTAGAATAGCCTTCAGTAAACTATCATCTGCTGCCGGACGGAGTACTAGCCCAATACTCAACCTGTTTAGCGGCAGAGCGTTTCTTGACCTTTCCGGTCAGAGCGGCTGCATCAACCAGCTCTGCATCTAATCTCAATGGTTTACTTGCCATGTTTCATCCTTATTAATAGTGAATCATATTTTATAATATTTTAGAACTTACGCATTGACAGGTCCGGCAAAAAATGGTCTCAACCATTCCTTCCCCTCGGAGAAGCTTTTTATGAAATCCCAGGTAGCTTCTTTGAGGGCGTCTTTCCTGACGCTATAGACGCTTCTGAGTGACCCTGATACTTTCATCGCCTGAAGACAGGTATAGCCAAAGATAGCCGCAAAAATATGATTCCGGACCTGTCGCTCCCCTCTCACCTGAAAACGCTCGATGTTGCAGAGTTGCTTTAATGCCCGGTGATACTCTTCGATCGCCCAATGATGTTGGTGCAGCTGATCAAAATCAGATCGTGGAGATAGATCTGCTCCGACATGAGGAGTGTAAACAACGTAATGGCGCAGCTCGTTTTTGAGTCGCGTCCGGTAGAGTCGTACATGACCAAAGTTACGTAGCCATACAGTTTTTCCTTCTTCGGGAATCTCCAGGCTCTGCACCTGTTGGTAGTTACCCTTTTGCACAGAGACAGTACGGTTGCTTTTAACAGCGAACATAAAACCCAAACCATTGTTTTTCATAGCTTTGAGGTTTCCAATACTGCTATACCAAGAGTCACCGGTAACACATGCAGGTTCGAGTCCCCATGCCAGTACTTCTTTCAGCATATCGACAAAGTAGTCATTTTTAGTTTTGCCATCGGCTGGATTGTAAATACGGAAATTAACGGGCAAGTTGTAGCCTTTGATGTCCGTGTAATAAAGCGTGATGAGATTAATACCCTTGACGGTTTTGTGGTGCTTTCCTGAGTAGTAATGACCGACTAAAGCCGTGTAATGGGTATAAGGTTTATCCAGCACCGTATCATCAACCGATAGCGTCCCACCTTCAAGAATAAGCCTTGCTGACGCTTCTAGAAAAAGATCTTCAGGAGCAAAGTTTTCACGTTGGAGAAAGCGGTTAACACTGTCATGCGATATATCACTCAATTCGCTAAGACGGGTACAGGTGGCTGATTTGGGTTCACAGAGTAGAAACCCCGTATACTTCGGGAGGTCGCACTTGGCTGTTGTTGGTTTTGTTATTTTTCTACGCACGACGACATCCACTGTTTTTTTGCTGATCTAGCAATTTTTTTGGATGTCTGTCAATGCGTAAGTTCTATATTTTATATAAATTAGAACTTACGCATTGACAGGTCCGGCAAAAAATGGTCTCAACCATTCCTTCCCCTCGGAGAAGCTTTTTATGAAATCCCAGGTAGCTTCTTTGAGGGCGTCTTTCCTGACGCTATAGACGCTTCTGAGTGACCCTGATACTTTCATCGCCTGAAGACAGGTATAGCCAAAGATAGCCGCAAAAATATGATTCCGGACCTGTCGCTCCCCTCTCACCTGAAAACGCTCGATGTTGCAGAGTTGCTTTAATGCCCGGTGATACTCTTCGATCGCCCAATGATGTTGGTGCAGCTGATCAAAATCAGATCGTGGAGATAGATCTGCTCCGACATGAGGAGTGTAAACAACGTAATGGCGCAGCTCGTTTTTGAGTCGCGTCCGGTAGCGTCGTACATGACCAAAGTTACGTAGCCATACAGTTTTTCCTTCTTCGGAAATCTCCAGGCTCTGCACCTGTTGGTAGTTACCCTTTTGCACAGAGACAGTACGGTTGCTTTTAACAGCGAACATAAAACCCAAACCATTGTTTTTCACAGCTTTGAGGTTTCCAATACTGCTATACCAAGAGTCACCGGTAACACATGCAGGTTCGAGTCCCCATGCCAGTACTTCTTTCAGCATATCGACAAAGTAGTCATTTTTAGTTTTGCCATCGGCTGGATTGTAAATACGGAAATTAACGGGCAAGTTGTAGCCTTTGATGTCCGTGTAATAAAGCGTGATGAGATTAATACCCTTGACGGTTTTGTGGTGCTTTCCTGAGTAGTAATGACCGACTAAAGCCGTGTAATGGGTATAAGGTTTATCCAGCACCGTATCATCAACCGATAGCGTCCCACCTTCAAGAATAAGCCTTGCTGACGCTTCTAGAAAAAGATCTTCAGGAGCAAAGTTTTCACGTTGGAGAAAGCGGTTAACACTGTCATGCGATATATCACTCAATTCGCTAAGACGGGTACAGGTGGCTGATTTGGGTTCACAGAGTAGAAACCCCGTATACTTCGGGAGGTCGCACTTGGCTGTTGTTGGTTTTGTTATTTTTCTACGCACGACGACATCCACTGTTTTTTTGCTGATCTAGCAATTTTTTTGGATGTCTGTCAATGCGTAAGTTCTATAACTGTATCATTTTGCAACACTTAAAGCAACCCCTACGATTGAAATAAATACGTATAAATACATGCATAATATTGACTTATAAGTAATTTCCGAATAACCTTTGCAGCAAGTCGAGGCAAGACAATAATATAAAACAGTCAGGCAGCTCTCGGCGAAGCGCTGATAACAAAAACAAATACAGCGGTGAATATAATAATAATAAGAGCACACGATAAACCCTGCCGTCCTTGGTTCTGTTGCAAACTGACACCAGCTGATGAAGGTGCTACTCTCTGATTCAAATTTTGCCGTTCAGCTGAGCTTTATTCCATGGATTTTTCCGGTCGCCACTATCCTGAGCATCTCATTCTCCAAACCATCCGTTGGTATCTACGCTACAGCCTGAGTTACCGGGATCTGGAAGAAATATTGGAAGAGCGTGGCGTTGAGATTGATCACACGACACCTTATCGCTGGGTGCAGAAGTATGCGCCTCAACTAGAAGCGGAACATCGTAAGCGTCGCAATTGTTACCAACAGCCCCTAAAGTCCCCCTATCACCAGTTTGAGATGTCCATTCACAAACCAAGGCCGATGTCTGTGGTATTGAGACAACAGGAAGACGGCCATGATAACGAGAGAGGACTATCTCATGATGAAAGATTTACGCCGACGTGGCTGCTTTATCAAGGACATAGCGAATAAACTCCATGTCTCCGGAAAAACCGTCAGCCGGGCATTAAAGCGGCAAGGCCCTTCACCAGAACGCCAGTCTGGGGTGATACTTGGCAAACTGGATGCCCATAAAGAGCACATTGATGAGCTCTTGGCTGATGACATTTGGAATGCTGAGGTCATTTTCAGCATTATCCGGGAGCAAGGATACATCGGTGGTCCAAGGTGTGCCGCTCCGCGGCGGCTTGCCTCCCGTGCCAAATAGAGGGCTTCCAGCCAACTTTCCTTAACGTCACTTGTCCTTTATAGTTCCATCCTTCACTTTTCATCAACAACCATCTGGGCTTGTGTTATCCGCACCCCTTCCCGCATGAAGCAACTGCTGCACCTCGAAAAGGCATGGTGGCAGTATTATCAAAAACACAAAGACACTCTGAAACCCGTTGTTATTGAGACCATGGGGCTACTTCTGGCTTGTGGAACGACTCTTTTGGGATTTGCGACTTTTCGTTGCTCTAAGGGGAGTGGCATAGAGAAGTTTACCGGAGTATGGTGAGTCTTTCTTCCCTTTCGCCTTTGCCGCTATGAATACCACAATTGATGTTGCCCCAGAATGTAAGAGTCTTCTTAAGCTCGCCGCAAAAAAACTGAAAGGCCATGATCGCAGGTTGTTTGTGGCTGAGGTGGCTGAAACACTCTGCTATGGCAGCCCCCGTCTCACTGAAACTGAGTTTGGTTTTGGTCGTCATACCGTAGAACTGGGTATGCATGAAAAATGCACAGGGATGATCTGTTACGGAAACTATGCTTCATCCGGGAAGCGAAAGAGTGAAGATGTCTCGCCACAATTGGCAGAGGATATTCGCTGCCTTGTAGAACCAGAAAGTCAGGCAGACCCTCAGCTACGCAATACGTTTGCCTATACACGGGTGACAGCAAAAAGTGTACGGCAGAAACTGATAGAAGAAAAAGACTGGGATAACGATTCCCTTCCTCAAGTGCGCACTATCAATAATATCTTGAATCGTTTGGGATACAAGCTGCGTAAGGTTGAAAAAACAAAGCCTGAAAAAAAATTCCGGAAACCGATGCCATCTTTGCCAATATCCGCAGAGGCCGACCAAAGAAAAAATGTCTTACAACTCAGCATAGACTGCAAAGCAACGGTCAATCTCGGAGATTTTTCTCGGGGTGAAAAAGATAGAGGTTCCTCAGCCGTCAAGGCGCTGGATCATGATATGGCGAAAAAAGACAAAATGATTCCTTTTGGTATTCTGAATCTGGACAATGACCAACTCAGCGTATTTTACGGGGTCTCTTATAAAACCAGTGACTGTATCTGTGCTGCTCTGGCGCAGTGGTGGTCGGGCATTAAAGAAATGCTATCAGCATATAGAGGAGCTGGTTATCTACGCGGACAACAGCCCAGAAAACAACAGCCATAGAACCCAGTGTCTTTTCAGAATGGTCATGTTTGCTCAGGCAACAGGGTTAAAAATTCACCTTGTTTACTACCCTCCTTATCACAGCAAGTACAATCCCATTGAAAGGTCTTGGGCATTTCTGGAGGATCACTGGGGTGGAGCTTTATTGAATACAGCAACAGCGGTTATTGAGTGGACAAAAAGCATGACGTGGAGATGCATCAGTCCTATTGTTGCACTATTGGATAGAACCTATGAAAAGGGTGTAAAGCTCTGTAAATCTGGGTTAGCAAAAATTAATCCTTATATTCTGCGTAACCCAGAGCTGAAAAAATGGAACTTTACGATCGTTCCAAAACTGGTAACTTCTTAATTGCTGCTTCCCTAAGCTCGGATGTTTCTTTACGAAAAAGATCTGCTTTGGCTGTAACTCCCTATTTTGTAACACCTGTGACAAAAAAAAGACCGATCAGTGGCTCGAAAATATGAAGGCCACACTGCCTGATACACGCTGGCAACACATCACGTTTACTATGCCTAATGTCCTTTGGCGTTTCTTTGCAGTCAATCGTCACCTACAGGGTAACCTCAGTGCAATAGCCGCTAGTATCATGCTCGATGCTGCCAAGAAAAAAGGGCTAACTCTCGGTATTTTCAACGCTATTCATACCTTTGGTCGTGATCTTAAGCTCAATGTCCATATCCATTTGGCTATTACGCTGGGGGGGATGACCACAGATCATAAGCGATGGAAGAAGATAGACTTCCACAAAATAAATACCATGACATGCTGGCGCTACCAGGTTCTTCACCTCTTACGGCAAGAAGCCAAAAAAGGGCAGCTCATCATTCCGGATGAGCCATCAAAGCAATGTGGGAACAACTATCGGCTGAATCAGTTTCTCGATACTGAATATAAGAAACACTGGCATGCTCATTTTGCTGATCCCACTAAAACACCCACGGCAACAGCTAAGTATTTGGGACGTTATCTCACCCGACCTCCCATCGCTTTGTCACGAATTAAGCACTACGATGGCAAAGAAGTGGTGTTTGAGTACCTCGATCACAAAACCAATACACACCGTCTGTTCCATTGTGATATCGAAGAATTCATTACACGGCTGATTCGCCATATTCCCGAAAAAGGGTTCAGACTGGTGCGCTACTACGGGTTTCTGGCTCACCGTGTCCGAGGAAAGCTACTGCCAAAAATCTACGATCTACTGAATCAACCTGAGAAAAAAGCACAAAGGATCTACGTTCCCGAGCTGTTGAACGCGACCTTTAGCGTTGATCCACTCAAATGCCATGCCTGTGGTGCACAACTGGTATTTTGTGGTGTTACTGTTGGTATAAAACGCTCAGAGCTTCGTCAATACCATAAGGCGCTGGCTTTACAAAAACCGATTCAGCAGGCGGCATAGGAAAGATCCGTCTGGAGTTTGGTGTTGAGTGAAAAACAGCTTGTTTTAAGGCGTTTTAAGACCCGCAGAGTGCTTTTTCCGTCTTTCACAGGGTTGACCATCACCAAATAGAACTCGTTAGCGGGCATGCTTAGGATTAGACTGCGGGCCTCGGCGTTTTGAAAATGCTATGCGGCAAGCATTGACAAGAAAGTGATGCGGGAACTGTCAGGCTTGGGGTTTGTCGAACGCTCAGAGAATATTGTCTTTCTGGGCCCACCGGGTGTAGGCAAAACTCACTTGGCTATATCTCTGGCGGTAAAGGCAGCCGAAGCTGGCCATCGTGTGGTGTTTATGAGTCTGGAAAAGCTGATGACCACCCTAAAAAATGCGCAACAGGAAAACCGGTTGGAGCGTCAAATGCAGCAGCTGGTGTACCCAAGACTGCTGATACTCGATGAGATTGGTTACCTACCCATGAGCCGCGAAGAAGCGAGTCTGTTCTTCCGACTGGTTACCCGACGTTATGAGAAGGCCAGCACTATTCTGACCTCCAACAAAAGCTACAGTGACTGGGGTGAAAGTTTTGGTGACCAGGTCATTGCGACTGCTATTCTGGACCGGCTGCTACACCATGCGACTACGGTAAATATCAAAGGCGAGAGTTACCGGCTGAAAGAAAAGCGCAAAGCAGGGCTGTTAAAAAATAAGGTAGAACTTACGCATTGACAGGTCCGGCAAAAAATGGCCTCAACCATTCCTTCCCCTCGGAGAAGCTTTTTATGAAATCCCAGGTAGCTTCTTTGAAGGCGTCTTTCCTGACGCTATAGACGCTTCTGAGTGACCCTGATACTTTCATCGCCTGAAGACAGGTATAGCCAAAAATAGCCGCAAAAATATGATTTCGGACCTGTCGCTCCCCTCTCACCTGAAAACGCTCGATGTTGCAGAGTTGCTTTAATGCCCGGTGATACTCTTCGATCGCCCAATGATGTTGGTGCAGCTGATCAAAATCAGATCGTGGAGATAGATCTGCTCCGACATGAGGAGTGTAAACAACGTAATGGCGCAGCTCGTTTTTGAGTCGCGTCCGGTAGAGTCGTACATGACCAAAGTTACGTAGCCATACAGTTTTTCCTTCTTCGGGAATCTCCAGGCTCTGCACCTGTTGGTAGTTACCCTTTTGCACAAAGACAGTACGGTTGCTTTTAACAGCGAACATAAAACCCAAACCATTGTTTTTCACAGCTTTGAGGTTTCCAATACTGCTATACCAAGAGTCACCGGTAACACATGCAGGTTCGAATCCCCATGCCAGTACTTCTTTCAGCATATCGACAAAGTAGTCATTTTTAGTTTTGCCATCGGCTGGATTGTAAATACGGAAATTAACGGGCAAGTTGTAGCCTTTGATGTCCGTGTAATAAAGCGTGATGAGATTAATACCCTTGACGGTTTTGTGGTGCTTTCCTGAATAGTAATGACCGACTAAAGCCGTGTAATGGGTATAAGGTTGATCCAGCACCGTATCATCAACCGATAGCGTCCCACCTTCAAGAATAAGCCTTGCTGACGCTTCTAGAAAAAGATCTTCAGGAGCAAAGTTTTCACGTTGGAGAAAGCGGTTAACACTGTCATGCGATATATCACTCAATTCGCTAAGACGGGTACAGGTGGCTGATTTGGGTTCACAGAGTAGAAACCCCGTATACTTCGGGAGGTCGCACTTGGCTGTTGTTGGTTTTGTTATTTTTCTACGCACGACGACATCCACTGTTTTTTTGCTGATCTAGCAATTTTTTTGGATGTCTGTCAATGCGTAAGTTCTATAAGGAACAATAACCCAGGCAATAGCAACGTGTTCGGAAAATCCGACAACCCGTACTATTGTTAAAAACCGGACATCTCAAACTGGTGAAATGGGGACATAGTTAGCTGGCGGTAACAGCAATCCCTGCGGGAAGTCGTGGCGGATGGATGAAACCTATATCAAGATCAAAGGGGAATGAGTCTATCTCTACCGAGCCGTTGATACTGAAGGCAATACCGTTGATTGTCTACTGACGAAGTACCGGGATAAGAAGGCGGCTATCCGCTTTTTCAAAAAGGCCATTCGTCTCAATGGTCAGCCAGAGAAGGTCTCCATCGATACGAACGGCTCCAATACCTTTGCTCTGAAGGATATCAATACCGCCCTGAAAGAAGAGAAGAAAAAGCAGATAGAGATTCGTCAGAGCAAGTACCTGAATAACCTGGTAGAGCAAGATCACAGGGGTATTAAGCGCCTGACAAAACCAATGATGGGCTTTCACAGCTTCAAAACAGCCAGAAATACGCTGAAGGGTATAGAGCTATGCCATATGATCAGGAAAGGCCAATATCAGAAAACGGAAGCAGCGAATGACTGGGAGTATTTCTACTCCCTGGCAGTCTAACTATGTCCAGAGAATAGCTCCGCTCAACTGTCTCCCGTAGATGCAACACAACCACTGATGAACAGGGAAAATACTCGTCAGGCAGTGTTTGAATACATCGAAGGCTACTACAATAGAAAACAGCGACACAGTACTCTGGGGTATGTTAGCCCAGAGCAGTACGAGTTACAGAAAATTGCATAGAAGGGTGTCCATTTTTAGTGCACCACATCAGACATAATACCCAAGCAATTGGTCAAGTCTGGATTGATGTAAAGACTTTTTAATATGTAGCCACTGTCATTCAACAAGGATTAAGAATCGGCAATAATCACGAATACAGATCAATATTCAGATAAATACTCTAAAAATTAAGCTTTTACAGTAATCATTCATTCGTAAGTCCTGATTATTTACAGGGTTTGGTAATCAAGTGAATTTTACTAAAACAACCTTTTCTGGATGAGTAATAGATTTGAAAACATTGTATCTTCCTAACCTAAAATTTTTATTTAATTTCGGATTCTCTAAAATATTAGAAGGAATACTAGCAGCAAAGTTTACTTCTGTTGTTGGCATAAATAGTTGGCATAAACGAGTCAACTCACTTTCCAAATCTTTATTATCTTTAACGAATACCCACTCATTTATTGAATTTATTTCAATATAAACAACAATATTACTATTCATCAGAGATATTTTCTTTCCAAGAATTATTGATCCTCCAATGGTGGTATTGTCTATACCTAAAGACCATTGGAATTCTTTATCAAGAATCTTATTATATAATTTATTTCTTTTTATCCTTATAGATAGGTTGAAATACTCTGAAAGCAATCTGTCTACACCAAAGAAATTACTCTTAATAATATTAATATGTGAAGCTGCATGCCAAAATAGTTTAGTGTTCTCATTATGAAAAAATGATAACCCAGTAATATCAAGAAAATATTTATTATGGTCAATATTCCTGTATTTATTTGATTCAAAATATAATGATAATGATTCATATATATTTGTGTTATGGCTTTTTTTCAGTATTTGTGCATTAAAAATGTCCATGAAATCATGAAAAAAAGAAGATTGTTTATCTGACGAAACAAGTCTTAAACCATCTTGAAAGTAATGAGGTAATATACTTTTTACACCAGTCAAAGTGGTTAAATTAGGTATAATTTCAATACTATCCCCCAAATCACGTATTGAATCAACTTCATGAAACTGATGGCTACCTGAATTTCTTGTTTTTATTACTATTTTTTTATCTGAAATGCTGTGTAATATTCTAAGCACCTGTGAAAACTGAAAATCTCTAATATTATCAAAAATATACTGTACCAAGTGTTGATTAGCCATTGGAAGATACCTGGAAATTTAATACAAATTCTTCCTTTCCATTATTGCAAACGATAATTGTCAATTTACTATAATTTCCAAATGGTCTAAAAAATGATAATACGCTATTTAATAATAGAGAAAACATATACAATGAATAATTTGAAAGTTTATTCTTATCAATCTTTAACTTGAAGTGTGTTCCTTGATTCACGAAATATGTATTTCCATATCTATCAGGTCTTAAATCTTTTGTGCAAAATAGCGACTCTATAGATGATATTAAATGTTTCTTATTTTTATGAAAAAAAACACCTAATATTTTTTTTATATTGATATTCTCTTCCCTATCAAGGGTAAATCCTCTCATATTCATTTGCAGTGCTGGCAATAAACTCCATCCTTCCTTCAAAAAATAAGGTTTTTCGTATACTTCGCTAGTAGAGTCCATCAAAAATCCTTTACAAGGAATAGTTAATCTTAATGGCTTTATTTTACTTGATATTGGGATTCCCCCCGCATTAACATCATAAATAATACTATTCAAAGATAATATAATTATATCTTTTCTTGACTTTTTTCTAATATCAAAAAATTGAAAATGGTCATAAGGATGATTAAGAAATTGCCAGCTAAGAGTATGATCATGTTCTGAATAAATAGAGCTACATAATGATGGGACACGCTTTATTTCATTATTATTTGTTACATCTTTGACAGAAATTATTTCATAAACTCTTGATTTTTTATGTAAGTTATTCATTTTTATAGGAACATCTCGAGTCTTATGATCAAGCTTGATGGGAGGTAAATTGACTGTATGAGTATTAATAACAGATATGCAACCTATAGAAAAGTGACTAAGATTAACATCTTTCTCAAGAGAATATGAAACATCATTAAGTAGAAAATATATATCTATAGAAGAACTATTTATTTTTTCGATAATTCCAGATAATCCTATCCTTAAAAAATTAAATAATTCACTATATAAAGAAAACTCTTTCAATAACCGTAAAGGTTCAAAAAGTGTTGGGTTGTTATTAAGTATACTGTTTTGTTCATCAAACATAGGCCAAGAAATAGCATCAACCGGTAATTCTAGAAAACTATCATTACTCCTGATTACTATACCGATAATGGAAGTCATGAAAAAATCAACCAGCTTATTTGATACAATTGCATTTTTATTAAAATATAATTCAATATAATCATCAATTATCTTAGAAAGAAAGATTTTTTCATCATTAGATTTAATAGTTATTTTTATTGATGATTTCACTGCTTTATTTATTTTTGTAATAGTCAATGGGATTGTTTTTGACATGAGCTCAATGCTCGTTATACTTAAAGGTAGTAAAACAGCATCCATACATGTTTGAAATATATTTGATTGTTTGTTTTCTTGTTGATCAATTTGTATTTCACTTCCTCTAGGTAAAATACACTTTTTCTTTAATGTTGATGTCTCGAATCTTATAATTCCTGAAGCAGGTACAGATTTTAAAAAGTCAGGATAAAACAGTTGTAAAATCTGATGGCATAGCGGTTCGTAATTATCATCGACACGGTGCTGGAGTCTGGCGGATAAGTAGGCGACACCCTCCAGAAGTATCCTTATATCCGGGTCTTCTGGCATATAGTTTGAGCCTGTCATAACCTGTGCAGCATCAGGCCATTCATCAGCAAATACCTTTAGGTGTTGAGTTAGTGCCTCTAGCTCCCTTTCATAAACAGGTCGTATCGCATTTATATCATCTTCAGGTGACATGGGTAAGGAACCTTATATTGAAAAAAACGGTTGCTTTTAGTACCCGATAAAAACACTCCACCTTCAACAAAGAAGGTTAATCTATCACTGTCTTTATCAATAAATACTTTTATATCTTTTAATTTAGGTTCATGTTGAGAAATTTTTCGTTGTATTGTCTGACATAAATGTTGCATGTTTATAGAATTGACTTGCCAACATGGCACCCCGTAGTCTAACAGCCCAATATCATTATCTCTAGCATAAGGCATAGATCTAGTTGACAAAAGGCTGGCTAGAGAAAAGACAATCACATCTCTTATGGATGTCCTCATCGTTGGATTTTCACAGTATACCAGTCGTTCAATCATAATGAAGAAGATAATTGTATATGAATACTTAGTTCTATCTCTGCAATACATGCAGGCATATTTGGTGTCATAGAAACATAAGCTTGGTATTTACCTGGGTTACGATGATCATCTTTTATATCTATGGATGCTCTTTTAAGTGGGTGGTGTGACAGGAATTCTAAGCTCAGAATATCTGTGTCATTACAATAACGATTAAGCCACTCCATTAAGTAATAACGGCACTCATCTGCGGTATTATATCCTCCTATATGATCGCGAACTATTGATTTTAAATAGTGTGCGAATCGGTTCACAATTAATAATGCAGGTAAGGATTGATTTGAATTACCTTGAAATGACTGACAAGTTGGTAATACAAAAAAACCTGGTTTATTTTCTAACCAAGTACTTGATAATGGCGTTATTCCAAGTTCTGAATAAGCAAGCTCCAACATTTCTGTCAATTTATATTCTGCAACAGGCTTGCCATAGCTTGAGAAAGGTAATAATGATCCTCCATCTATTTCAATTCCCCAGGTTAACAATCCTGAAAACCAACCAGATAAATTGTATTCCCTTATTGTGATCACAAGTAAAGCGTAACCACTATGAAAGGAACACACTAGTGGAACTGTATTATTGTATGAATCAATATTTTCCATTGCTAGGGAAGGTTCATTAATAATAACTTTTGGCCAAGTAACTAGTAAAAATTTGGACGACTTTCTATTTTTTATATTTCGAAATTTTCTATATTCTTCAGAATTTTTTATGCGCTCTATCTTAGTAGCGCTAAAAGCCAAATCATCATTATATTTCAACCAGTCATTTCCCAAACCAAAAATGATAGGACATAAAGCGCATTCTCCCAAATCAGATATTAATTTAACAAATTCCTGCTCTTCAGGTAAAAAATTAGTTAAAAACTCAAAGTAGAAATCAGCAAGAATGATACCGAAAGGATTTCCTCCCAACATATCCATCTCGTCCATACATATTTTTTTATAAAGTGTCGTTTGACTAAGTTCTGATGAATAAGTGAAATCTTTACTAATTTCATCAAAGGTTGCATCAAAAAATTTTATGCGAGTTAATCTATTTAACTGGCTATTTCCTAATAGCCATACAATACCCTTCCATGAAGAAATAAGTCTAACAAAGTTGGAATTTTTGCATATTATGGAAATCTGAGAAGATACCAAATCATTAATAACAATAATCAGTTTTGAAATTACAGCTTCGTAACTAATACTACGATCAAATCTACCATTTTCCTTATTCACAAATCTACTCCTGATACTTCAGGAAAAAAAGAAACATATCCTATACTGAAAGTTTTACGTCCTTGAGCACCAAACAGAACACGCAAAACTAATAATCCATAAATTAAATGTAGGCTAAATATCAGAGACAATATTTTAAATATCTTCCGGAAGTACGTAGTTGCTAGACTTATGATACCGCTGGTATTGCTGCTACCATTCTAAGAGAAACACTAAGCTCTTCCATTTGAAGCCATGGCCGCAAATGTGCTACAACACAATAGCAACCGGGTCTTCCTCTTTGTTCAAGCACTTGTATTCTTGACTCTCGTAAAGGGTATTTTGCTCTAGCTTCATTACCAATAGCACTGGGGTTTGTGTATTGTCCAATCCAGTCTGTTAATTCTTTCTGAACATCTTCAGGTGTTAGGCTTGAGCCAATTTTATCTCTGCCTATAACTTTCAAATAATGTGCAATCCTACTACTAGCCATAATGTAGGGCAGCCTAGCAGAAATAGCAGCATTCGCTGTTGCATCAGGGTCTACGTACTCCATTGGTTTTTGTGTCGTTTGAGAACCAATGAATACAGCGTAATTACCTCCTTTATAATGTACTAATGGAAGAAACCCTAGATCACTCAACTCTTTTTCTCTTTCGTCGGTGATGTTAACCTCTGTGGGACATATCTGTGCAATATCTCCTGATTTTGTTTGGTAAGTAAAGTTGGGTAGATTGCTCACTTTCCCACCGTTTTCTATACCTCTGATAGCTGTGCACCAACCAAATTCAGTAAACGCTTGTGTCATATTCAAGCCGAGTTCATAGGCAGCATTTGTCCAGACAAAATCATTTTCCTGATCTATAGATATAAAGCATTGGTCATTACTATGTAATTCATCAAAAGCAAAAGTTTTTGTAGGTAATACATTATCCCCATAGGGTAGCCTAGACATAACACGAGGCAGTACCAATGACACATAACGAGCGTCATCACTTGACCTGAATGAATTCCAGCTATTATACAAGGGATCATTAAAACCTGCAGCAACAGGTCTTCCTTCCGAAAATTTCGTAAATGATGGAGATTCAAACATTTCACTTTTAGTCGCTGCAATAAATGGGCAATGACTGGCTGCCGCGACCTCTCCAATATAACGAAGCAAGGCAATATCCTGCTCACCGTATGAAAAATACATATCTCCCAATAAAAGACCGTATGGCTCACCACCCGCAGTACCGAACTCATTTTGATAAATTGTATTGAATAAAGGACTACGATCAATAGTGGGGGCCTGTTCAAACTGTGTCAACAGCTCGGCCGGAGTAGCATCAAAAATTTTTACTTTTAAATTAGAACCCAGTTCAGAATTGTTTATTAGCTTTTGCAATCCTCTCCAACTACTTTCAATACCTCTTAGCTCCGAAGTTGAAAATAACAACGATAGCTTTCTAGATATCTTATTGTCAATATTTGACACTGATTCATCAATAGTATCAGTAAAATTACCCTTCCAAGATATATTACCATCTCGATGTTGAATGGCAAGAATTTTAAGAAGCCCTGTTAGGCTGTCTTCATCTATGTGGCCATTAGTAGCTGCCAAGATAGCCGCCAGAATACCATCACTAAATATCCCTTTAGACTCACTACTGGAAGTTGACTCATCGGCTTCATTCATCATTTTCACCTATCCCTAATTCCTCACCTAATTTTTTTAAAATATCATTATCACTAATAACATCCCTTAAAACTTTTTCCATTTCACGAGATCGATCTGCTTTCCCTAAAAGGGTTAATAGCTTATTACGGGTATTAACTAAATAATTAATATCTGGAATTTGCTTTACCAGTTCGTCTGGTGAGAAGTCAACCATTCTTTTAAACGATAAATCACAGGAAAGAGTCTCTTCTTCTTCATTCAAAAGATTATTAACCTTTAAAGAAAGTTTTGGCTCTATCCTTGAAAAAACCTGGTCAAAATTATCCTGATCAATTTGTATAAACTTTCTCTCTTCTATAGGCTCTTTTTCATCATCTGATCGCATTCCAGAAAAATTGCCAATAACGCCTACAACGAATGGGAGCTCTCTGCTTTGCATAGAACCATTAGTTTCTACATCATAGGTTATACTGACACGATTTTTTCTTATTCGTTTGTGTTGAGAATTTAAAGACATTATCTTATCGCCCGCTTGTTTCTACGGAATTTATATAATGAATAAACTAAAAGTTTTGTCTATTCAGACCATCTTATACGCATAAAAGCTGAATTTCCTGCATTATTCTAATAATTTACGGTCAATTCCCCTTGCCATACTTAGTAGAAGCCGTCTTAAAATGCTGCTCGGAGGAGATTCTTGATAAATAGCGGTTTTTTAACCCCATTATCGTGACCGCAGTAATAGCATTATTTGTTATACTACTTCCTATAATTCCTTATGGTTGATGTCCAGAAGTCATCTCATGTGCTGCAACATCATAAGAGACTGCTCCTCCTTTATTAAGCTTACCCTTTACACTCTCGTGATAAAACCAAAAACTGTATTTTGGAAATTTAACAGCAAAACGCTCCATTAGGGGGTAGCCATTAGAACAGTAAATTTCCCAGTCGGTTATTCTAGCAGATTCCAGCTTTAGTTGGATATAGACCGCATCACTCTTAGCCTTTGAGTCAGGTTTAGTCCAAATGAAATCCATGTCAGTACCTTCCTCACCTCCGGCAAGAAAGCGAGACTTTATGAATTCGGTGGCTCCACACACTTTCTTTCCAATAGCAATATTCTGTATTTGGGTCTGCCCGACATCAGCATTATCACCAGATTCTGTAAAATCTATAGCTCTAAAATTGTTAAGCCATCGAAAAGACAACATTGTAAAGAGATTTTTATGATCTACAGCTTCACCACCTGACACTTTTGCTGTGGACGCTCCCTTGAGAGTTATTCCATGAAAACCGCCATACATTCTTGATAGTTCCTTACCCTTGGGTAAGAAATCTATGTCTCTTCGCGACCTTTCAAAATCAAAAGTATTTAATTCCGCTTCCGCCATTCGTTTAGCACCTCAGTGCAATCTGTTTATAAACAACGAGCAATCTAAAAACCTAAGCAACTGTTGCTCAGTAATAACTACTAGTCAAAGGTAAAGACCAAACTATCGTTTATCTAAAAATTGCTTACTTATTTTAAATCATTCTATGGACTCGCAAGAGATATATGGATAAGGGTTTACGTATCAGCTGCTGCCATGAAACATAGACAGTTATATTGTTCTAGCAAAATTAATTTTACAGGAACAACAATCCATCAGCCAAACATTACAAACGACAATGGTAACATATTTACGGGTTTCACAGTCGTCCTAATATTTGAAATTTCCCCCTAACTCTCTGTATATCAACGTATTTAGTCATATTAAGATTAATTCGTAACCTCTAGTGTATGAATGACACGTGACGTTCATAAAAAGTCTTACCAATTTCAAAAATACGCCATGTAACAACAGATAGAGGTGATTTCAAAGCGTCATATTCATGTATATTCATGTCAAGCTAAAGAAAAATTCTCTACCGTTACGATTGTAGTTCAGTGTTTTAATCATGCAAATTTAATTTGGTTCGACTCCTTTTTGGCTCTCTGTCTATTTTGTTTTTGGCCGCATCCTGTCTACCATTCTTGCGCACCAAGGAATGCTGATCTGGCGCACTAAAAATGGACACTTTTCTATGCAATTTTTTGTGACTCCAAGGTGTGCCGCTCCGCGGCGGCTTTCCTCCCGTGCCAAATAGAGGGCTTCCAGCCAACTTTCCTTAACGTCACTTGTCCTTTATAGTTCCATCCTTCACTTTTCATCAATAACCATCTGGGCTTGTGCTATCCGCACCCCTTCCCGCATGAAGCAACTGCTGCACCTCGAAAAGGCATGGTGGCAGTATTATCAAAAACACAAAGACACTCTGAGACCCGTTGTTATTGAGACCATGGGGCTACTTCTGGCTTGTGGAACGACTCTTTTGGGATTTGCGACGTTTCGTTGCTCTAAGCTCGGATGTTTCTTTACGAAAAAGATCTGCTTTGGCTGTAACTCCCGATTTTGTAACACCTGTGGCAAAAAAAAGGTTCTGTTGCAAACAGACACCAGCTTATGAAGGTGCTACCCTCTGATTCAGATTTTGCCGTTCAGCTGAGCTTTCTACCATGGATTTTTTCGGTCGCCACTATCCCGAGCATCTCATTCTCCAAACCATCCGGTGGTATCTGCGCTACAGCCTTAGCTACCGGGATTTGGAAGAGATTTTGGAGGAGCGTGGCGTAGCAATAGATCATACGACACCTTATCGTTGGGTGCAGACCTATGCTCCCCAGCTAGAAGCTGAGCATCGTAGACGTCGCAAGCCCTGTGGTAAATCCTGGCGAATGGATGAAACCTATATCAAGATCAAAGGTGAATGGGTCTATCTCTACCGAGCCGTTGATACAGCAGGCGATACGGTCGACTTTCTACTGACCAAAAATCGGGATAAGAAGGCTGCTGCTCGTTTCTTCACAAAAGCCATTCGTCTTAATGGTCTGCCAGAGAAGGTCTCTATTGATAAGAGTGGCTCCAACACCTTTGCTCTGAAGGATATCAATACCGCTCTGAAGAAAGAGAAAAAAAGGCAGATAGAAATTCGACAGAATAAGTACCTGAACAACCTGGTAGAGCAGGATCACAGAGGTATAAAGCGACGGACTAAGCCCATGCTGGGCTTTCAGAGCTTTAATACCGCACGAAATGCGCTGAAAGGAGTGGAGCTCTGCCATATGATTCGTAAGGGTCAATATGACTCTACAAAGTCAGCCAATGATTGGGAGTATTTCTACTCCCTCGCAGTCTAACTGTGTCCGGAGGATGGCTTCGCTCGCCTGTTGCTGCTAGATGCAACGGAACCAAGACCACTGCTTGTATAGAGAAGTCGCACGAGGCACGAGCGTGCCACAAGAAACCTGTTTTTGAATTTATTGAGCTATGGAAGCAGGCAGCAGAAAGGGGAGATTTCCCGATAACGATCAAAGCGGGGAAGGTCGGCCACCCGATAGAGCACTTGCATGATGACCAGCTTGCAACAATCGGCACTTACTTGAAGCACTGCTCACCTGATCAGCTAATGACAGCAATAGAAAACTTTGCGCTGGAGCTGTCATCAAATCCTGATAACGAATACAAGATGAACGGATATGGTGAGCTTAACTACACAAAGGATTTTACAGCGGGGATAGGGTACTACCTGGGAGAGGGTGAGCTGATAAACTGGATTAATCACGAAACAAGTAAGCAGGGAAGGGGAGAAGCAGAGGAAAGCGCGGGAAAACCAGAGCAGGAAAACAAGGCTGAAAATAAAGCCAGTGGCGGAGTTTTAAAGGTTGTACCCATACAATCAACAAGGAAGAACAAAGATGCTATCAAAACGGCTTATGCAAAGCCTGACAGCGATAGTGTTATCACGGTTTCAGAAATGCGCTCCATCGGTCTTAATGATTCGATAATCATGGAAATCATGAAAATACCCGCAATTCACAGACGAGATACTGTTAACAAGATCGTTAGCAACTACAGTCCCAGCAGAGCAACCGGATAGCGTGTAACATTGATAACCGTGTGGCCTTGTGCGACACTGGCGCTCGTCGTTACTGATCGTTGCTTAACACAACTACAGTGAGCGCCGTATTTTTTGGCACTTCTCAGGGTTGTGTTGCAAACTGACACCAGCTGATGAAGGTGCTACTCTCTGATTCAAATTTTGCCGTTCAGCTGAGCTTTATTCCATGGATTTTTCCGGTCGCCACTATCCTGAGCATCTCATTCTCCAAACCATCCGTTGGTATTTACGCTACAGCCTGAGCTACCGGGATCTGGAAGAAATATTGGAAGAGCGTGGCGTTGAGATTGATCACACGACACCTTATCGCTGGGTGCAGAAGTATGCGCCTCAACTAGAAGCGGAACATCGTAAGCGTCGCAATCCCTGCGGGAAGTCGTGGCGGATGGATGAAACCTATATCAAGATCAAAGGGGAATGGGTCTATCTCTACCGAGCCGTTGATACTGAAGGCAATACCGTTGATTTTCTACTGACGAAGTACCGGGATAAGAAAGCGGCTACCCGCTTTTTCAAAAAGGCCATTCGTCTCAATGGTCAGCCAGAGAAGGTCTCCATCGATAAGAGCGGCTCCAATACCTTTGCGCTGAAGGATATCAATACCGCCCTGAAAGAAGAGAAGAAAAAGCAGATAGAGATTCGACAGAGCAAGTACCTGAATAACCTGGTAGAGCAAGATCACAGGGGTATTAAGCGCCTGACAAAACCAATGATGGGCTTTCACAGCTTCAAAACAGCCAAAAATACGCTGAAGGGTATAGAGCTATGCCATATGATCAGGAAAGGCCAATATAAGAAAACGGAAGCAGCGAATGACTGGGAGTATTTCTACTCCCTGGCAGTCTAACTATGTCCAGAGAATAGCTCCGCTCAACTGTCTCCCGTAGATGCAACACAACCTTCATCCTACCTGACTTTCACGATAATAAATTTCATACTCAATTGGAGAACGATCATCATTTGCCGTATGCAATCTATCAAGGTTGTAGTACTTCATGTATGCCGCAACATCTTTTTTCATATGTTCCAGCGTGGGTTGAGCTACCTGAAAAATCCAGTCATGCTTTAAGCTTCCAAAAAACCGCTCAACGACAGCATTGTCCCAGCACGCTCCAACGTCTCCCATGCTTGCACGAATACCATATCCAGAAAGCAGTTTACGGTATCGCTTACTGGTATACTGCGATCCTCTATCACTATGAAAAACTAAGCCTTCAGGCGGCTGACGAGTATTGTAAGCTTTCATCATGGCAGTACTAACCAGAGCCGTTGTCATCCTTTTATCAATGTGCCAGCCAACGATCCGACGAGAGAATAAATCCATCACAATTGCAAGGTACATCCAGCCTTCAGCCGTTTTTAAATAGGTCACATCACCAGCCCATACCTGATTTGGCCCTACAGGGTTAAAATTCTGATTGAGTAGATTGTCAGCAACAGCATCACTGTGTTTCCGTTTAGTGTTAACCTTATAGGCTAAGCGCTGCCTGACTTTGAGGCCTAGCTGGCTCATTAACGTCCTAACTCATTAACGTCCTAACTCTGTAACGGCCTATCTGAAAGCCTTCTTTGCGCAGAGCCTTAACCATTTCCCGGCTCCCCAAGCTATTCCTGCTTTGCTTGAAGAGCTGCTTGATTCGTCGATACAAGTGCAGTGTTTCAGCCGTGATGACAGGTTGTGTTGCATCTACGGGAGACAGTTGAGCGGAGCTATTCTCTGGACATAGTTAGACTGCCAGGGAGTAGAAATACTCCCAGTCATTCGCTGCTTCCGTTTTCTGATATTGGCCTTTCCTGATCATATGGCATAGCTCTATACCCTTCAGCGTATTTTTGGCTGTTTTGAAGCTGTGAAAGCCCATCATTGGTTTTGTCAGGCGCTTAATACCCCTGTGATCTTGCTCTACCAGGTTATTCAGGTACTTGCTCTGTCGAATCTCTATCTGCTTTTTCTTCTCTTCTTTCAGGGCGGTATTGATATCCTTCAGCGCAAAGGTATTGGAGCCGCTCTTATCGATGGAGACCTTCTCTGGCTGACCATTGAGACGAATGGCCTTTTTGAAAAAGCGGGTAGCCGCTTTCTTATCCCGGTACTTCGTCAGTAGAAAATCAACGGTATTGCCTTCAGTATCAACGGCTCGGTAGAGATAGACCCATTCCCCTTTGATCTTGATATAGGTTTCATCCATCCGCCACGACTTCCCGCAGGGATTGCGACGCTTACGATGTTCCGCTTCTAGTTGAGGCGCATACTTCTGCACCCAGCGATAAGGTGTCGTGTGATCAATCTCAACGCCACGCTCTTCCAATATTTCTTCCAGATCCCGGTAGCTCAGGCTGTAGCGTAAATACCAACGGATGGTTTGGAGAATGAGATGCTCAGGATAGTGGCGACCGGAAAAATCCATGGAATAAAGCTCAGCTGAACGGCAACATTTGAATCAGAGAGTAGCACCTTCATCAGCTGGTGTCAGTTTGCAACACAACCAGCACTTTTACGTCAGGCAACACAGTATTTACAAAAGCTCCAAACTTCTTCCAGTTCAGTCTACTTCTTTGGCTGCGTCTCCTTAGCGCTTTGTACCAAATCTTCTGCACTTCAGTCCTGAAAGCATTTACCCTTCGACTATTACCCGGTACCGAGAAGTAGTTCATATGCCCTTGAATGACACGTTTCAACCACTCCAACTGTTCCGGCACAGCATCGTGCCTGTGTTTTAGAAGATAGGATTTAATGTCTTGCAGCGTTGCCCTCACTCTCTTCTTACTGGTTTCTCTGACGACCGTGAAGCGTCCACTGACTCGGGTTACACTACAGAAGTGTGTGAAACCAAGAAACTCAAAGGTCTCTGGCTTTCCTCCTCCTGATTTCTTTAGCTCACTCTTGGCAAATCGTCCAAAACGAATAAGACGGGTTTTATTCTCATGCAGAGAAAGCCCGAACCGTTTTAGCCTATTGCCGAGTTCATAAAGAAAGGTCTGTGCATCCCCTTCACACTGGAAGCCCAACACACTATCGTCGGCGTAGCGCACAACAATAACCTTGCCCTGCGCATACTGTTTACGCCATTGATTAACCCAAAGATCGAACACATAGTGCAGATAAATATTGGATAGTAAGGGTGATATCACTGATCCTTGTGGTACCCCAACTACGCTTCGGGAATGTCGACCGTCGTCTTCATAATGCCCTACCTGTATCCACTGTTTTATCAAGCGAATAATGCGCTTGTCTTTCACCCGGTGCTCTAAAAACCTGATTAGCCAATCATGGTCGACCTGGTCGAAAAATTTCCGAATATCCAGATCCAGCACCCAATTCACCGAGGTTCTCTTGATTCCCACCGTCAACGCATCTAATGCGTCGTGCTGGCTTCTCATAGGGCGAAACCCATAAGAAAAGCCAAGGCAATCTTCCTCATAAATCCCTTCCAACACCTTGACTACGGCCTGTTGGACAATTTTATCCTCTAAACATAGAACACTTAGGGGACGCTCGCTCCCGTCTGCTTTGAGGATGAAAACCCTTCGAGCAGGACGTGGTCGATAACTTCCTCTGTGCACTCGTTCGTGCAAGGATTTCAGCCGGATATCCAGCTCCCGCTGATAGGATCGCCAAGTTACACCATCCACCCCCGCCGCTGAATTCCGTTTCAACTGAAAGAAACTTCCTTTCAGTAAATCCAGGGTGAGGTGGTGGAACAAGGCGGTTAATTGTAAACAGCTGTCCTTTGCTGCTGCTTGACGTATACCCAACAAGTTGAACGAAGCGTTATTCCGGCTCTGAGTCCGGTCGCCGACTCCTTGTTGAGCATTCCTCTTGGTCAGGCCACTTTCCTCCACAACCTCCGCGACAGAATACTCTGTTTTGTTCGGCTGCTTCTTAGGTACTATTCGCCTGTCCGACTTCCTGCCAACAGCAATAGGCGTGTGGTGATTAGCCTTCCCCATTGCGACTCCTATGGCTAATACAGGAGAGAATGGCAGGATCTCCCGAGTTCCGCACAAGATGCTTATCTGCATGCACAAGGTCTACGACTGCGCGAGGCCCTCTGGATACTTGCGGTATACCGCTTCCAGTGGTATTGCTTTCTGCTTCGCTTAACAACATTAGCACCTCAAAAAACCTGATTTCGCAGCTCAATACGTGGCCTACAGACACCCCTGTCAACGCTTCATCTGTCACCTTACGGTAACGGACGCATGACTCGGAGCTGGGGCGACCCGCCAGTCTTTCCCCACAGGGACTTTCACCCGTGACATCTTGCCGATTTATCTCGGCACTCTAAGCGTTGAGGGTATGGGCCTGACACTACTCTTCCCAGAGCAATTGTTTAGTCACGCCCTTGCGCTTGAGTTCCTGATGGACTTTTGCCCAGTCAGGATCAGTCAGTCCTTGGCGACCCGGTAGTGGAGCTTCCGGGAACAGGGCGTGAATCAACTCAGGTTCGCTCACCTGGGGTGTCTGTGCCCACTGCAGATCCGATGCCTCGAATGCCTGAACGTAATTGGATACGGCACCAACGCTGACCCGAGCACTGCGGGATATTTCCCGGATGCTGAGTCCGTTGTCGTACCGTAAACGAAGAATGTCTCGTAGTTTACGCATGGATATCCTTTGATCAGTCATGGCAGCTCCCTCTTTTGTTAAAGATAAGAGCGGCCAAAGTTAAGGAAAATCAATGCATAAGCGGTTGAAGGGTTTACACCAAATCCCTGAATATGGTGGCTTGAACACCGATTCTGGAAAACACGGAAAAGTGTTCACGAGAAACCAGAATGGGTGTTCAAGCGTTACCAGAATCGGTGTTCATCGGTTACCAGAATGAGTGTTCATCGGTTACCAGAATGAGTGTTCAAGGGAAGCCAGAATACGCAACTGGGACGATATGTTGCGAATTGCAGGCTCCTTAAAACTTGGTACTGTTCAGGCATCAGAGTTGATCCGGTCTCTGCTGAAAAGTGATCGGCCATCAAGCCTCACACAAGCCATCATAGAGGCAGGAAGAATTAACAAAACAATCTATCTCCTGAAGTATGTAGATGATGAAGACTATCGACGCCGTATACTGAGCCAGCTTAACCGTGGGGAGGCTCGCCATGCTGTTGCAAGAGCAATTTGTCATGGGCAGCGGGGAGAAATCCGCAAACGCTACAGAGAAGGACAGGAAGATCAACTGGGGGCCTTGGGACTGGTGACAAACGCAGTAATACTTTGGAACACCATCTACATGCAGGCTTCATTGGATCATTTGGAGACTCAGGGGAATGTAGCTCAGCCAGAAGATGTTGCTCACCTATCACCACTACCGATTGGGCATATCAATATGTTGGGACAGTATTCCTTTACTTTGTCAGAGCTTGTATCAAATGGTGAACTGCGACCATTAAATGAGACATAAATGATGTTAGGCGAGTAAATTCAAGGGGTAAGGAGCTTATAGCAACTTTTCGTTCCATTGGGCTTCAGACCCCCTGATATGGTACCAAAAACAAAATGGACAGAGAGCCAAAGTAAAGCGTCTTCCGATTGGAAAATAGCTCCAGATAAAACAATTAATACCAATCTGATTCTAGAAAACTGGGATGATTTACTGCGATTGGTGACGACTATCAAGCTCAAGGAAAATACCGCCTCAGATATATGGCTCTTCTGCATTCTTAGGGGTTCATGCAAACATGGCGTAGCCTTGCAGATCTAGCACTAATCGCTGGAACAATGAGTCAGTTTTAAAAATCCCATAACAGCAGGGCTTACGCATCATATTGGAACCATGGTTTATCTTCTGTAGCTCCTGTGTCAGAAGAGACTTTCATATACCCCAAATAATTGATCAATTTTTTTTCGCTGTAAACCCTCCGTAATATACAGCCACTGTCATTCAAAAAAGGTTAAGAGTGCATAATAATCACGAATACAGATCAATATCTAGGTAAATCCACTAGAAATTAAGATTTTACAGTAACCATTGATGCGTAAGCCCTGCCCATAACAGCGTCTTTTCAGCACCTTAATTTTATTGTTAAGTCCTTCAACAAAGCCGCTGGTATAACGGCCGTTAAAATAATTGGCGATACTGCTTTTGTATTTTTTGAGTGTTTTAAGAAAGCTCTTAAAGCACGTCAGTTCACTTTGTTCAATACTGGTAATCCAACGATCTATCTTCGCCATAGCCAATTTTCTGTAACTGTGCGCATTGAAGATATGCGTCAACCTCAACGCATAACCATGAGCTTCTTTGAGAATTGGCGAGTGTTTATAGAGCAATGTCAGCTTGTTTTTATCCACCCCGGTTAAGCATTCATGTTGCTTTCGCAAAATCCACATCATACCTTCCAGTTCAGCATATTCACCCGCTGAGAGCTCTGCTTTCAGTCTTGCCATTTCCTTGATTCTAAGCTTATCCAAAGGCTTACGGTCAAGTTTCGCAACGTGGTCACAGTAGGAATGCCGGTCGCCCGGCACCCCCTGCGCAGATCCGTACGTGCACTACTCATGCATACGGCTCCTACCTCGAGTATTTGACGTCAAACCGCTGCTCTGGCCATGGGTGAAGCACTTTTACGTCAGGCAACACAGTATTTACAAAAGCTCCAAACTTCTTCCAGTTCAGTCTACTTCTTTGGCTGCGTCTCCTTAGCGCTTTGTACCAAATCTTCTGCACTTCAGTCCTGAAAGCATTTACCCTTCGACTATTACCCGGTACCGAGAAGTAGTTCATATGCCCTTGAATGACACGTTTCAACCACTCCAACTGTTCCGGCACAGCATCGTGCCTGTGTTTTAGAAGATAGGATTTAATGTCTTGCAGCGTTGCCCTCACTCTCTTCTTACTGGTTTCTCTGACGACCGTGAAGCGTCCACTGACTCGGGTTACACTACAAAAGTGTGTGAAACCAAGAAACTCAAAGGTCTCTGGCTTTCCTCCTCCTGATTTCTTTAGCTCACTCTTGGCAAATCGTCCAAAACGAATAAGACGGGTTTTATTCTCATGCAGAGACAGCCCGAACCGTTTTAGCCTATTGCCGAGTTCATCAAGAAAGGTCTGTGCATCCCCTTCACACTGGAAGCCCAACACACTATCGTCGGCGTAGCGCACAACCATAACCTTGCCCTGCGCATACTTTTTACGCCATTGATTAACCCAAAGATCGAACACATAGTGCAGATAAATATTGGATAGTAAGGGTGATATCACTGATCCTTGTGGTACCCCAACTACGCTTCGGGAATGTCGACCGTCGTCTTCATAATGCCCTACCTTTATCCACTGTTTTATCAAGCGCATAATGCGCTTGTCTTTCACCCGGTGCTCTAAAAACCTGATTAGCCAATCATGGTCGACCTGGTCGAAAAATTTCCGAATATCCAGATCCAGCACCCAATTCACCGAGGTTCTCTTGATTCCCACCGTCAACGCATCTAATGCGTCGTGCTGGCTTCTCATAGGGCGAAACCCATAAGAAAAGCCAAGGCAATCTTCCTCATAAATCCCTTCCAACACCTTGACTACGGCCTGTTGGACAATTTTATCCTCTAAACATAGAACACTTAGGGGACGCTCGCTCCCGTCTGCTTTGAGGATGAAAACCCTTCGAGCAGGACGTGGTCGATAACTTCCTCTGTGCACTCGTTCGTGCAAGGATTTCAGCCGGATATCCAGCTCCCGCTGATAGGATCGCCAAGTTACACCATCCACCCCCGCCGCTGAATTCCGTTTCAACTGAAAGAAACTTCCTTTCAGTAAATCCAGGGTGAGGTGGTGGAACAAGGCGGTTAATTGTAAACAGCTGTCCTTTGCTGCTGCTTGACGTATACCCAACAAGTTGAACGAAGCGTTATTCCGGCTCTGAGTCCGGTCGCCGACTCCTTGTTGAGCATTCCTCTTGGTCAGGCCACTTTCCTCCACAACCTCCGCGACAGAATACTCTGTTTTGTTCGGCTGCTTCTTAGGTACTATTCGCCTGTCCGACTTCCTGCCAACAGCAATAGGCGTGTGGTGATTAGCCTTCCCCATTGCGACTCCTATGGCTAATACAGGAGAGAATGGCAGGATCTCCCGAGTTCCGCACAAGATGCTTATCTGCATGCACAAGGTCTACGACTGCGCGAGGCCCTCTGGATACTTGCGGTATACCGCTTCCAGTGGTATTGCTTTCTGCTTCGCTTAACAACATTAGCACCTCAAAAAACCTGATTTCGCAGCTCAATACTTGGCCTACAGACACCCCTGTCAACGCTTCATCTGTCACCTTACGGTAACGGACGCATGACTCGGAGCTGGGGCGACCCGCCAGTCTTTCCCCACAGGGACTTTCACCCGTGACATCTTGCCGATTGATCTCGGCACTCGAAGCGGTCAATGATAACCGCTTGTTTCCCAAATATTTCTATTGCTGGGTATACGAATCCATCGTGCATGTCCGTACAGACATGCTTCACTGTCTTTTTCAGCTTTTCTGGGATGGAATCAAAGAAGGCTTTGACCGTTTCTTGCTTGCGATCCTCAAGTACTGCAATAACAGACAGAACACCGCTTTTGTCTTTTGCACTGACGATCGAGATAAAATCACAGTGTCCTTTCAAACGACTAATCTCATCAATGCCCAGGGTATGAAGATCCGTATAGTCTTCCCATTCAATAGAACGATTCATTCGACTATTCATAATGCTGGTTAGCTCTCGATAACCAAATCCTTCTTTTCTAGCGACATCGGTGATCGTGCTATTGATGACACAGCGCATTAAATAGTCTTCCAGTTGCTGTGTGATTTTTCCGCTTTTACCACACCAATCGTATTTTTCTTGCGTCGTTGGGCCGTCTTCACAAAGCTCACATTCATAACGCATAGGTTTGATTTTTAGGTATACAGGCGTTTCAAAAATAGGGACGTGTCTTATCTTGAGGTAGGGAGCATAGCCATAAGGCTTTGTCGCGGGTTTTCCGCACTTATGGCAAAGGGTTTCAGTCTGATTCGTGGTGACCGTTATGATGATATTTCCTGTAGTATCAGTGTCTTGAGACACTATTTCGAGGCTTGCTATACCTAAAGGAATGCGTAAATCTTTCATAATGGCCAAGACGTTTGATTACTGAAAGGGCATTCTAACCCCTATCGTTACTGGCTTCTATACCCCTAAGAATGCAGAAGAGCCACAAATGGTTAAAACAGGTAATTAACTTTAAGGTTCCATGTATCGGCCTTATAGCCCGACATAAAGTCACCACCGTATTCAAACCCAAAGGTCAGGTTATTATCGACGGCATAGTCAGCCCCTAAGCCTGCTGTCAGCCGAGTCTGTTGGTGCTTCATTCCTTTGCGCTTTTCAGTGCCTGTAGTACTCACCACCGTGCCATTATAGGCATGACCATTGCAGTCGTGATAACCCATCAACCAGGCTGATGGTGTGAAAACGCCTTTACGCAGCGGAATTTCACCGACAACACTGGCCCCCAAACCAAACTCGACAAAACGAGTATCCTTGGCCTTCAGGCGGGTGTTGATACTATCAACTTTGATATCATCCAGATCGACATTGATCAGGTTAAATTCTGCTTTTGGCTGCAGTGTCCACTGCTCATCCAATGGCAGGTTGTAACCACTGCTCAGCGTCAAGCCCCAGGTATTACTACTGGTGGATGATTTACGATTAACGCCGTTTACCTGCGGCTTATAATCGTGCCGACCATGGGCATAGCTCAGCATACCATTGGCAAACCAGTCACCGGACTGCCAGTCAGCATATAGCGACATAACATAGTGCTCACCCTGGCTGGATTCTGGAGCCCCTTTCGTATTCAGCGTGGTTTTCGCCGCCGTAAAGGCTGCGCCCAATGCCCACTCTTCATTAGTGACCGCATCCAGACCAAACGTCATGCCATCAATTTTTCCGGTAAACCCATTCAGATCACCCCGGGTGTCCTGATGGCTGTTACTGTGAGTGTACCGTGCCCAGAAGCCATTGGCTTCCAAACCACCACCTGCGCCGACACCCTGTGATGCCTTGCTCAGGTGATGACCAATCCCCTGGTGGGCTGACAACAGCACATCTTTGCTCTGGCGCTGGATCGCACCACTTTGAATCAAGTGGGTCGATACCTTGTTTACAGCAGGCTCTGGTGCCTGCGTTGGTTCAGTGACACCATCTTCATAACCTGAGTCAGTATCGACTGAGTCCGCATCTGATGATGGGGCTTCCGATAACTCATCATCTCCGCCATAGTCAGTATCCGAAGCAATGCCAGAAGGGGCCAGGCTATCTTGCTCATCCGTCGTATCGTCACTCTCAATACTTGGCTCTGGCGACCCACGGAGCCAGTCTTGAATATTGCTGTCCAGAGACCGGCTGCTTTTTCCAGGTAAACTAACTGAGTGATCACTATCTCCGCCAGAAGAACCCGGATCACTGAGTTCAGAGGTCATATGAGGTGACTGAGAGACACTGTCGTCAAACCCGTCATTATCATCACCTTGCGTCACTTCATTTGCTGGCTGTGAAGGTGGCTTATCCCTCTTTTTGGCAGCGGCTTTCAGCGCGACCAGCTCCTTTCTCTTATGGGTGCCCGCCATTTTATTTATATTTACTTTTTCCGGATGCTTATCAGCGTACTGTTGCCTGGCTTCGTTTAGCGCACGGTCTCTACATTCCGCAACCGAGCCATCAGGTTGCTGAAAATTATTCGTCGAGCATGACAATGAACCTCTGTCAGTACTTGCAACAGAAGGCTCTACTGGTGCTGTTAAGCTTTCCTGACTTTCATTAGCCGGGGCTTCAATGACTTTAGCTGCTTGCTGTTCAACGGCTTCAGTGCTAACTGCATCATTGCTGAAATCAGACACATCACTGCCCTGATGTCGACGTTTTGTACGTACATCAACGGGATTAAAAGTCAGCTCACCGGCTATAGTTATTTTTGAGCTTGCTCTGCTAGATGATCCCCTGGATGACACAGAGCTCTGGTCATCAACATCAATGACTTCATCGGCTGCGATTTCTGCCGACTTTTGATTATGCGCACTCTGCGTTTTAGCATCCTCAGCCAAATCTGTGTGGTTTCCAAAAGATTGAGCTGTCGTCGGTTGCCTTTTAGCGACTAATGAGCCACTAGAAGATGTCGATGCCGCAGAGCGTACGGTATTATCACTATGAACACTCCCCTGCGAAGCCGTTGACCCCTCTGAAGAGTGGCGTGAGCGCGCCTGAGAGGCGGCGGGCTTGGCCGTCGTTACGTGAATAACTGTTGACGCTGTTTTTTCAGCGCTTTCGGTCATATTTGAGCTTGAGCCGACAGATGCCGAAGGCGATACCCAGCCTGATGCAGGCATAGGTGCAGGGAGAGATTGATGCTGACCATCATCAGAGACAGGCAAGTTTGCTGTATCAGCAGCCTGAGTGCCCGTTGCTTTTTTACTCTCTGTTCCATTAACCTTATCATTACCAGACGACAGCCCACGGACAGAGTGATCACCTCGAAACCTGGAATCACACAATGGTACACATTTCGTGCCATCATCCATTGTCATCGTCACCGTATCGAAAGGCTCTGTCAGCTTATGCTGGTTACTTTTTTTAGCTGCAGCTGCAATCGCAGCCTCTAACGTTCCTGATCTCTCTATCTGCCTTGCAAGATTCCTATCTGTTATTTGACTTTTCGTTAACGGCCTAGGTTTTTTTTTGCGATAAGTGGGACTACTCAGAGACTCAGAAGCTTGAGACTCTTCATCGGTTTTTGTCTTTAATTCCTTACGTGCAAGATCTGCAATCAGTTTTTGTTCTGATTCGTTACACTTAGTCTCCAAATAAGCAATTTTCGCTACTGGCTCTTGTTGCCGGCTATCATTAACATCACCCAGATGACTCAGTTCTTTCTTCGCAAGATAGAACTTCTCATCGAAAGAAGCCCCGCGCTCTGTTACCTGACTCAGCTGACTTGATGTCACTGAGCCTTCAGAAGGTGTCTTCTCAGTCAGATGTGAGGAGCTAACTGATGACGCTCTACCAGAGCTCAAATGCCTTGAAGAAGAAGGTGAGCGACTTGCATGCTGAGGTGTCTCAACCACGGCGTTTTTTGCTACAGATACAGGCTGCTCCTTTTCATCATCAGTACCAGCAATACTGACTGGAGGAGAAAAAGCCTGTGTAGGTTTGAGATTTTGCTCCTCATATGCCCTCTCAGCCTCGGAATAAGTATTGTTTGCTGCCTGCAGCTCCACCTCTATGTCAACTAAGGCTTGTCTTACATCTCTTTCATCTGAACTTGTTATACTCGCTCGGTCAAGCTCAGTCTTATCAGCTTCAAGACCTACAACACGGCCAGCCAATTTCTCCATTAGCGGACTGTGGTCACTGACTCCTGGAGCATCTCCGGTACAAGCAGGAGTATGTGCCTCAGCAGAACCAGCGATTAAATCGTTCCTTTCTACTGTTTGCTTTCTCTGGTGTTTTTTCTCTTTTAAATCAAGATTCCTTCTTGATTCTGCCAGTTTAGATTCCATCGTTTTTATGACAGACTCTATCCCTTCCCGATCTTCATCATCACTCATTCCCGCAGACAGACTTTGTAATTCTTCTCTTTTTTGATTGATCTTTTGTGTAAATTCCAGGTCACGGGAGTTGACAGATCTCACTCTGCTGAGCGACTCATCCAATTCATCGGCTGTATAACTCCTTTCCATTGCACTCATAGATTCTGGCTGTAAGGTATAAACTATGTCACCAACAACAACATGACGCTGGCCTGGCGCATTAAAAGGTAAAAATCTTTTAGGATCACGCTGATGTTCGGGGTCGAGAACAGGTTGGCCTATTACATCGCGAGCAGCCGTTGTATACAATGATGTATACATCGGTGCAGAACCAGTAGTCTCTCTGGCATGCCTTCTTCCTGCAAGAATGCTATCCGTTCGAAACGCAATTTCTGCAGGTACTGCCGTAGGATCAAATGAACCATCGAGTCTGGTAGCTCCTTTAACGACTTGTCCTTGTATTGCGTAATATTCTTCCTTATCATACGATACACCAACTGCGCTAAGAGAATCAGGCCTTTCAGGAACACTATCCTCTACTGGCAGTCTATAATGATTTTCCAAAAACAGTTGGCTGTGACGTTGCTCATGAGCTTTATTAAATAACACAGCCTGTGCGTCCCATAAATAGACTTTATTAAGTTCTGGAAATTCACGTCTCAATTCTTGATCCGCTATAACCCCAGTCTCTTGAGAGGGTCTATTGCCTGTATAATCATCAACTCTCTTCATCCGCCTGAGAGCTGGAGGCAATGGCGACGGAGCCCTGCCACCGACACAATCACTCGGATCAAACTGAGGTAAACTTAACGAACGAAGCTCCAGTGAATCTAGAGAATCTTGAGAATTCAAACTATCATACTGATTTCCATCAGATGCACTATGGTCGTTTTTCGTGCTTTCTGTGTCATCAGCACTAGCACTTATACCGCTGTCTTTTGTTGCAGGCGTCTTAGTAGTTTTAGGGTCATCCTTCGTCGCAAATAGCGCCATAGGAAAACTACCTAACACTACCATCACTAACAAACACAACCAGTGTTGTTTTCTAAAAACATTCAGTAATTTATTTTTCATAGTACACCTTGGCTAAGTTCCTGTTAACAGTTGGGAGGGTTGTGTTGCATCTACGGGAGACAGTTGAGCGGAGCTATTCTCTGGACATAGTTAGACTGCCAGGGAGTAGAAATACTCCCACCTAAATCCTGCAATACAAACTCCAACAGGCCAAACATACGCATTGATCAAATCCTCCTGACTCAGATTATCCTGCTGTCGAGAAAATACTGGCCTTTTCAGTGGATTTTCATCGCCCAAACCATCGTATTTTTATTCATCTTACTCCTATTCCTAATATCAGAGCGTAACAACACCTTCCGCATCAGCAGAATGTTTTTTCTAACCATCCGTTGTACGGCTATTTACAAACAGTCACCCACTGCCAGCCAAGCATCCCACTCCGTCTGGTAGAGATGCTCTTTGTTACTGGCAACGGTCAACTGTCTGCTACATGTTAACAATTTTCCAGCAACCCGTATCATATAGCACCTAAATCCTGCAATACAAACTCCAACAGGCCAAACATACGCATTGATCAAATCCTCCTGACTCCGATTATCCTGCTGTCGAGAAAATACTGGCCTTTTCAGTGGATTTTCATCGCTCGAACCATCGTATTTTTATTCATCTTACTCCTATTCCTAATATCAGAGCGTAACAACACCTTCCGCATCAGCAGAATGTTTTTTCTAACCATCCGTTGTACGGCTATTTACAAACAGTCACCCACTGCCAGCCAAGCATCCCACTCCGTCTGGTAGAGATGCTCTTTGTTACTGGCAACGGTCAACTGTCTGCTACATGTTAACAATTTTCCAGCAACCCGTATCATATAGCAGCGAATGCTTTCCGGCTCCCACTTCATCAGCTGACGATTTCCACTGACCAGAGCCATCCAGCGTGTCGTATTGTAGGCCAGTATTGCACATTGCATAAGCGCACTGTTTGCCATGAAATGATCGGTTTTGATCTGTCCAAGGGTCATCTGATTTTTGCACTCTTCAATCCAAGTTTCACAGGTAGCCCGCTTACCGTACGCTTTATGGATCTCCCACGGACTCAACAACTCAGTCGTCACGTAACAGAAGTAGTCGTACTCTGGCTGCGGATTTAACAGTTCGCCCTGCATATTTTCGGGCTTCCCTGGCTTTCTTTGTCGCACAGCCACGAAGCAGCGATTCCGGTCCCAGCTACCACAGCGGTGTTGAAACTCACACTGCTCCCAACCTGGCTGATTTATGACAGGCTGCCAGTCTTGCGGGATTAACAGTTTGTGCAGATTCTTCAATTTCACCTTGATGAGATAACGATGCCCCAGATCATCCAAATAAGTCAGTAGTGGGCCACCAAAGTAGCCACTGTCAGCCCTGAAAAAAATCTTCATATGAGAAGGCAGGGTGATCAGCAGTTGCTTCATAAACTCTATGGCGCCATTGGCGGTGTAGGCATCGCCACTTCGTAACCAGCCTTGCAATACTTCTTTAGTTTGAGCGCAAAAGGCCAATTGCGGGTGGTACGAAAGAGCCCCTCTTTTTTTCTCATTAAAGCCTTTCTTGGCGCCTTCCTGAAAACCGAAACAGGTTTTTACCGTAGAATCGAGGTCAATGGTGATCTGTTTACGTGCATAAATGGTAGATGTTCCTGAGCGCAACGCCTGTTTCCAAACCCTGCCCCTCATTGCGTGGACAGCGGTTTCCAGTTCAACGACGCTGGCAAAACTAAACAGCTTTAAAATGCGTCCAAATTGACTGTCACAAGGGATTCGTTGAAATTGGGTACATTCTCGAAGAGTGCTATCCTGCCAGACCGTGCACACTTTCATCAGACTTCTGGCACCTGCCAGAATGCCGGTGGTTACCATCAGAATGACATCTGACAGTTGGAAAGTGGCATTAGAGCCTCGTTGAATATTAATCCGTTTGTTTAGTAAGCCGGACAGCCCCATCCGATTCAGGAAGCGAAACGCAGGGATCAGTCCAGCCTGACTGGTGAGCGGCTTTTTAGCTTGGATGAAACGTACCTTCCGCTGTTTCAAACGTGCTTTTGACTTGTTTTTTTTGCTCATGGGAAAAGTGATGCTTTATTGAAACCAAAGCATCACTTAATCCCTTTATTCATAGGATATTGCAACAGTTATTTCGAGATCCTTTGCAGGATTTAGGTCCCAGTCATTCGCTGCTTCCGTTTTCTTATATTGGCCTTTCCTGATCATATGGCATAGCTCTATACCCTTCAGCGTATTTTTGGCTGTTTTGAAGCTGTGAAAGCCCATCATTGGTTTTGTCAGGCGCTTAATACCCCTGTGATCTTGCTCTACCAGGTTATTCAGGTACTTGCTCTGTCGAATCTCTATCTGCTTTTTCTTCTCTTCTTTCAGGGCGGTATTGATATCCTTCAGCGCAAAGGTATTGGAGCCGCTCTTATCGATGGAGACCTTCTCTGGCTGACCATTGAGACGAATGGCCTTTTTGAAAAAGCGGGTAGCCGCTTTCTTATCCCGGTACTTCGTCAGTAGAAAATCAACGGTATTGCCTTCAGTATCAACGGCTCGGTAGAGATAGACCCATTCCCCTTTGATCTTGATATAGGTTTCATCCATCCGCCACGACTTCCCGCAGGGATTGCGACGCTTACGATGTTCCGCTTCTAGTTGAGGCGCATACTTCTGCACCCAGCGATAAGGTGTCGTGTGATCAATCTCAACGCCACGCTCTTCCAATATTTCTTCCAGATCCCGGTAGCTCAGGCTGTAGCGTAAATACCAACGGATGGTTTGGAGAATGAGATGCTCAGGATAGTGGCGACCGGAAAAATCCATGGAATAAAGCTCAGCTGAACGGCAAAATTTGAATCAGAGAGTAGCACCTTCATCAGCTGGTGTCAGTTTGCAACACAACCATATCGTAATACTCCAGCGTGTTACCAGAGACAACACCTATTCTTTTTTTCCAAGAAATCATCTTAACCCTCCTTATTTTTTGAAGAGGGATACTAGCAGTGGAAACAGATCAATTATAGGCGCCTAGAAAGCCTCTCTGAGCGGCTTTCGCCTAAAGATATAGAAAGGAGTGACTATAAAAAATAAAACCCGTCACGGGTTTTATTCGGCGTCAAATAAGCATCTATAAACGTGTTACATAGATGCATGGTCATCAAACTGGTCAAAAATATCATCTTCTGCCCAGCTTGTGTCGTTGAGCTGCTCAGCAGTACTCATATTTTGTCGTTTAAGCGTTTTTGATTTGTTTTCTAAGTATTGTGCTTGCAAGTGATCAGTTGATGCCTCATTCCGTTGATCATGAGTACGACTTATTTTGAGAAAGAGATTCTCAACCTACACCGCTGTCATTCCCCTTTAGTTAGTAAATAATTTTGAAAATCACCTATCACTTGTTGTTGTTATATTTTACTTGTTTTACTTGTTTTACCCTCCTCTACAGGCCAATGATACCAAAGGTTACAGCGAATAATGGTGTAGTAATCACCACACATAGGTGTAGTAATCACCATACATAGGTGTAGTAATCACCATATAAAAGTGTAAAAAGAAATAAAGTTTACATAGATGTAGCAATCACCATATATAGTAGAACTTACGCATTGACAGGTCCGGCAAAAAATGGCCTCAACCATTCCTTCCCCTCGGAGAAGCTTTTTATGAAATCCCAGGTAGCTTCTTTGAGGGCGTCTTTCCTGACGCTATAGACGCTTCTGAGTGACCCTGAGGTTGTGTTGCAAACTGACACCAGCTGATGAAGGTGCTACTCTCTGATTCAAATTTTGCCGTTCAGCTGAGCTTTATTCCATGGATTTTTCCGGTCGCCACTATCCTGAGCATCTCATTCTCCAAACCATCCGTTGGTATTTACGCTACAGCCTGAGCTACCGGGATCTGGAAGAAATATTGGAAGAGCGTGGCGTTGAGATTGATCACACGACACCTTATCGCTGGGTGCAGAAGTATGCGCCTCAACTAGAAGCGGAACATCGTAAGCGTCGCAATCCCTGCGGGAAGTCGTGGCGGATGGATGAAACCTATATCAAGATCAAAGGGGAATGGGTCTATCTCTACCGAGCCGTTGATACTGAAGGCAATACCGTTGATTTTCTACTGACGAAGTACCGGGATAAGAAAGCGGCTACCCGCTTTTTCAAAAAGGCCATTCGTCTCAATGGTCAGCCAGAGAAGGTCTCCATCGATAAGAGCGGCTCCAATACCTTTGCGCTGAAGGATATCAATACCGCCCTGAAAGAAGAGAAGAAAAAGCAGATAGAGATTCGACAGAGCAAGTACCTGAATAACCTGGTAGAGCAAGATCACAGGGGTATTAAGCGCCTGACAAAACCAATGATGGGCTTTCACAGCTTCAAAACAGCCAAAAATACGCTGAAGGGTATAGAGCTATGCCATATGATCAGGAAAGGCCAATATCAGAAAACGGAAGCAGCGAATGACTGGGAGTATTTCTACTCCCTGGCAGTCTAACTATGTCCAGAGAATAGCTCCGCTCAACTGTCTCCCGTAGATGCAACACAACCATATATGCGCCTTTAAGGGGTGCTGAATAGTTACAAATAAATCACAAACAGAATTATTGAGCTAATATTTCAAACACTGAAAAAATTGGTATCATATTATGAATATAACAGCTTCAAATAAAGCACTCTTTATCAATTGCTTTTTTTTCTTTCTTTTGCTTTCTCCCGCTCCATCAATGGCGACACATGGGGGTCAGCAACTTCAAGAAATTTCGGACTCTGATTTTTTAAATCCAGAAACTCAAAGCTGGTTTGATAATGCTGCTAAATCGTACTTAAAACCTATGATATATGGTGGGGCAATGGGAGCAACCGTTGAATACTTTATGGAACCAGAAGGCCTTAAAACAAGATTAGCAATGCATTGCATATGCCAGGGAGTTTCATTTCTAGCAGTCAAATTTAACAGCGTATCAAAAACACCTGAGTACTTCTTTGTTAAACACACCATTCTTCCAGAGGCAGTACAAAGATCTGCACTAGCACCAATCAATGATGGAAATCATCAAAAAGAAAATATATTTAAAACTTGTGCTCTAGAATATATCTTTGGTGAGTTTGTAAGAAAATCACAGACTTTTTATCATCTGGAAGATAAAGATTATGCATATTTCTATGTGCATTTCACACAAGCCCTAGCGATAGCCTCTGCTATAAAGGTAGAAGCATCTCAAGATTATAGTTATTTACGAATAGATGACAGGGAGCTTATTCTCAGAGCGGCAAAAGAAACATTAGAACGAGAATTAAAAAAAACCGATGCAAATAAGAATAATATGGAACAAGGGGAAGAAACAACAGATATTAATAGTCAAGCCTCTGCTTCTGATCATTTAGCTATAATAGGACCTTCTCCAGACCATATACCACCTCTTGAGTTAGATACCGCTACAAGCAGCCCTGCCCCTATAACAGAAGGCAACGATAATGAACACAGCCCTTCTGAAGAACAGACAAAACAACGTTCCACTAAAAAAGGTTCACAAGTATCTTATGCAGGCAATGTTGAAGAAACAAAAAATCTATTAAACCATCTAATAAATGGTTTTTACCAGCTACCAACAGTTGGTTGTATTTTATATATCTATAATGGCTCACCAGCTTCATATAGACTCGTTTACCTTGGGTTAAATGATCAAATTATATTCACCACTATAGACGACCTAGCCAGTATTCTCAGTTCTCATAAACAATCCCATGAAGGAATATGGTTGTCATTACAACATAGCGCTTATTTAATATTTGGAGATCGTGACACGGTTGATATCGATCAAGCACTATTGACTTTGGAACTAAACGACGAATATACATCCGAAAAGCTGCCTTCAGAAGACAATATAAAAGTCGCCTTCAGAAAAAGGGCACGAGAAACACACTCCGATAAAACCAGGATTCAAGATGACACTCAATTCAGAGTTGTGGTTAAGGCAAGGGATTGCCTCCTAAAGGCAATCAAAAAATAACCCAGAAAGAATCAGGGGTCAGGTCTGGTTGTGTTGCATCTACGGGAGACAGTTGAGCGGAGCTATTCTCTGGACATAGTTAGACTGCCAGGGAGTAGAAATACTCCCAGTCATTCGCTGCTTCCGTTTTCTTATATTGGCCTTTCCGGTTGTGTTGCAAACTGACACCAGCTGATGAAGGTGCTACTCTCTGATTCAAATTTTGCCGTTCAGCTGAGCTTTATTCCATGGATTTTTCCGGTCGCCACTATCCTGAGCATCTCATTCTCCAAACCATCCGTTGGTATTTACGCTACAGCCTGAGCTACCGGGATCTGGAAGAAATATTGGAAGAGCGTGGCGTTGAGATTGATCACACGACACTGTACTGGTCAACTAAAACCGGACACATTTTTGTGAGACTTCTGTCGACACTTCATCCTGGTTGTGTTGCAAACTGACACCAGCTGATGAAGGTGCTACTCTCTGATTCAAATTTTGCCGTTCAGCTGAGCTTTATTCCATGGATTTTTCCGGTCGCCACTATCCTGAGCATCTCATTCTCCAAACCATCCGTTGGTATTTACGCTACAGCCTGAGCTACCGGGATCTGGAAGAAATATTGGAAGAGCGTGGCGTTGAGATTGATCACACGACACCTTATCGCTGGGTGCAGAAGTATGCGCCTCAACTAGAAGCGGAACATCGTAAGCGTCGCAATCCCTGCGGGAAGTCGTGGCGGATGGATGAAACCTATATCAAGATCAAAGGGGAATGGGTCTATCTCTACCGAGCCGTTGATACTGAAGGCAATACCGTTGATTTTCTACTGACGAAGTACCGGGATAAGAAAGCGGCTACCCGCTTTTTCAAAAAGGCCATTCGTCTCAATGGTCAGCCAGAGAAGGTCTCCATCGATAAGAGCGGCTCCAATACCTTTGCGCTGAAGGATATCAATACCGCCCTGAAAGAAGAGAAGAAAAAGCAGATAGAGATTCGACAGAGCAAGTACCTGAATAACCTGGTAGAGCAAGATCACAGGGGTATTAAGCGCCTGACAAAACCAATGATGGGCTTTCACAGCTTCAAAACAGCCAAAAATACGCTGAAGGGTATAGAGCTATGCCATATGATCAGGAAAGGCCAATATAAGAAAACGGAAGCAGCGAATGACTGGGAGTATTTCTACTCCCTGGCAGTCTAACTATGTCCAGAGAATAGCTCCGCTCAACTGTCTCCCGTAGATGCAACACAACCGTTGATAGCCCCCAATAGCAAAGCGATGGTCTGAGTGTCTGGAGATGGCATAGTCACTAAAATACAGGCCGCTCAATCTATTTGAATACTCAAAGCATTGATCAAAATCGGAAAAAATCAAGTCTAAGTTGAGAGGGGCTGAACAGTTACCTTAATAGAACTTACGCATTGACAGGTCCGGCAAAAAATGGCCTCAACCATTTGTACTGGTCAACTAAAACCGGACACATTTTTGTGAGACTTCTGTCGACACTTCATCCTACCTGACTTTCACGATAATAAATTTCATACTCAATTGGAGAACGATCATCATTTGCCGTATGCAATCTATCAAGGTTGTAGTACTTCATGTATGCCGCAACATCTGTTTTCATATGTTCCCGCGTGGGTTGAGCTACCTTAAAAATCCAGTCATGCTTTAAGCTTCCAAAAAACCGCGGCTCTCTGTCCATTTTGTTTTTGGCACCATATCAGCTATAATCCTTTTGCACCAAGGAATACAGAGTAATCTTGCGTGTCTAAAAACAGTCGCTGAAAGAACGTTTTTACGCTTAAAATACCATAGCAACGTCGCTTAGTGTCCTTCACTTTGTTGTTGAATCCTTCCACAAACCCGCTGGTTTCTCTCTTCCTGAAATAGTTGCTGATTGGCTCTTTGTACTTCCGTAAGGTTTCGATGAAACTGTTAAATTGACTAATCGATGACCGTTCCACTTCCGCCATCCAAGCATCCAACCGATCACTGGCTGCCTTCTTTCTTATATTACTGTTGAAGATGCAGGTAAGCTTGCGACAGTGGCGATAGGCTGCTTTCAACTGGGTAGAGTGCTTGAACAGCTTTTCCAGCTCCATCCGCTCTTCCTTGCTGACCATTTCGGCATTACGACGCAAGATGGCAATAGAGGGCTTCAGGGCTTGGTAATCCTCGGGACTGAGCAACTTACGAAGTCTGACCAGCTCGGATTGCCTGACTTTAACCAACGCCTTCCGGTACAGCTTGACGACATGAAACCGGTCAATCATGATGGGTACTTTTGGTAATGCTTCCTGGGCTGCATTCACATAGCCATCGTACATGTCACAGCAGATTCCTTTAATCGTGCGCTTCAAACGAGCTGGTATTGATTGCAGGAAGGCTTTGACTTTGGCCTTCTCCCGACCCTCGAGGACGCCGATCAGGTGAACCTGGTCATCCACTCTGGAAGTAATCAGGGTCAGATAGTCTTGGTAGCCCTTTCTCAGGGCGATTTCGTCAATACCCAACAATCCCAGCTTCTTCACGCTCTTCCAGTGGTTGTGTTGCATCTACGGGAGACAGTTGAGCGGAGCTATTCTCTGGACATAGTTAGACTGCCAGGGAGTAGAAATACTCCCAGTCATTCGCTGCTTCCGTTTTCTTATATTGGCCTTTCCTGATCATATGGCATAGCTCTATACCCTTCAGCGTATTGCTGGCTGTTTTGAAGCTGTGAAAGCCCATCATTGGTTTTGTCAGGCGCTTAATACCCCTGTGATCTTGCTCTACCAGGTTATTCAGGTACTTGCTCTGTCGAATCTCTATCTGCTTTTTCTTCTCTTCTTTCAGGGCGGTATTGATATCCTTCAGCGCAAAGGTATTGGAGCCGCTCTTATCGATGGAGACCTTCTCTGTGTACTGGTCTAATAGAACCGGACACTTTGATAAGAGATAATTTCTATCACTTGTTAAGGTGTCACAATGAGTCAAAAGCGAACCTATAAGCACTATCCAAAAGAGTTCAAAGAAGAGGCTGTTGCTCTTGTAATGGAGCAAGGCTATTCGGTGCCTGATGCAGCTAAATCACTAGGTATTTCCACCAGTTTGCTCTACAAATGGAAGGATCATATTCTGGCCCTAAAGGAGGGCAAAGTGTTGTCTGATGACGAGCGTGAAGAGCTTAAAAATCTGCGTAAAGAGGTAAAAAAACTCCGCATGGAGAGGGAAGTGCTAAAAAAGGCCAGCGCCTTCTTTGCGAAAGAAATGAAGTAAAATTCGACTTCATTCAGAAGGCGTCAAACGATTACCCTGTTAACTTGCTATGTCGAGTGATGCAGGTGAGTACTTCAGCTTATTATGACTGGTCAAAGCAGCCAGGCCATGTCATCAGGTTGTGTTGCAAACTGACACCAGCTGATGAAGGTGCTACTCTCTGATTCAAATGTTGCCGTTCAGCTGAGCTTTATTCCATGGATTTTTCCGGTCGCCACTATCCTGAGCATCTCATTCTCCAAACCATCCGTTGGTATTTACGCTACAGCCTGAGCTACCGGGATCTGGAAGAAATATTGGAAGAGCGTGGCGTTGAGATTGATCACACGACACCTTATCGCTGGGTGCAGAAGTATGCGCCTCAACTAGAAGCGGAACATCGTAAGCGTCGCAATCCCTGCGGGAAGTCGTGGCGGATGGATGAAACCTATATCAAGATCAAAGGGGAATGGGTCTATCTCTACCGAGCCGTTGATACTGAAGGCAATACCGTTGATTTTCTACTGACGAAGTACCGGGATAAGAAAGCGGCTACCCGCTTTTTCAAAAAGGCCATTCGTCTCAATGGTCAGCCAGAGAAGGTCTCCATCGATAAGAGCGGCTCCAATACCTTTGCGCTGAAGGATATCAATACCGCCCTGAAAGAAGAGAAGAAAAAGCAGATAGAGATTCGACAGAGCAAGTACCTGAATAACCTGGTAGAGCAAGATCACAGGGGTATTAAGCGCCTGACAAAACCAATGATGGGCTTTCACAGCTTCAAAACAGCCAAAAATACGCTGAAGGGTATAGAGCTATGCCATATGATCAGGAAAGGCCAATATCAGAAAACGGAAGCAGCGAATGACTGGGAGTATTTCTACTCCCTGGCAGTCTAACTATGTCCAGAGAATAGCTCCGCTCAACTGTCTCCCGTAGATGCAACACAACCAAATACATAAACTACTCGCCTCTCTGTACCGTTCGGGCCTGCGCAAACACTAACTCTTTGCTACTATGCCCTCTGCTGACTTCTGTGTAGCGGTCAAATCACCTTACGATAATCTCAGTCCAATACTCTGGACACCACACAGACCTCCCGGGGTAAGACACACCACTTTCCCTGCACAACTGCCAGATATACTGCTCAAGCTTCCGAGTGAGTAGAGGGCTTTGTTTTGCTTGGCAAACTCGCCCCTACTTGAACAGCCTCGTATCTGATTTCTGTTCGTCAGCTCGCAGGTTTGTTCCACGCTTCTTTCAGCCTATACCTCACGATATAAACCTTGCGCTTCGCTAGTCCGTCGCCCTCACTAGGCTGGACAGGGGACTTTCACCCCATAAGTGGTGTGCCGTGCCCGGCACACCAAGGTAGGCCGCTGCGCGGCGGCTTTTTGTCCTGAGCCAACGGATGGCTCTCATTCCATTTTGCGCAGGATACGCATACTTTCTTAAGCTCGGCTTTGTCACAATCAGCTCCTGACTTCATAGCGGCCTGCAGGAGCTGATTTATCCGCGTCCCCTCCCAACAAAAACACCTGCTCAGAGGTAATGGGCTTTGGCATAACTTCAAAATGAAGTATGAAGCGACTCTTCGCCCTGTCGTTATTGAGCATATGAATAAAGTGCTGGCCTGCGGACAGAAGGTCATGGGATACGCCACCTTTGAATGCGGTAATGATGCGTGTAGTCATTCGAAGGTTATTTGTTTCAGTTGTAAGTGCCGCTCCTGTAATACTTGCGGCAAGAAGATGACCGACCAATGGATTGAGAATCAGAAAGCCTTACTGCCTGATACGGAGTGGCAACACATCACCTTCATTATGCCTGGTGAGTTATGGGTGTTGTTTGAGCTTAACCGTGAATTACTGGGTAAACTTAGCCCCTTGGCTGCAAACATCATTTTGGCTTTCGCTGGCAAAAAAGGCATTCTTCCCGGAATTTTTACCGCCCTTCACACCTATGGTCGTGACCTGAAATGGAATGTGCACATTCATCTGTCTGTTACCCGTGGTGGACTTTACGATGATAATCAGCAATGGAAGTCAATCTATTACCCAAAACCGCCCATCATGGAAGGTTGGCGCTCTGGTGTGATCGACATTCTCGAAAAGGCTTACGAAAACAATGATTTGATTTTGCCACCTGAACTGGAAGACGAATGTCATAACCTGAAGGGATTTCAGCGCTTTCTGGATCGCCACGCAGAAAAGCATTGGATCGTTCACTTTGCCAAAGTCACCAACAACCCAAAGGCCACTGTCAGTTACCTTGGCCGCTACCTGAAACGACCGCCTATCGCTATGTCACGACTGAAGCACTACGACGCTAAAGGTGTCAGTTTTGAGTATTTGAATCACAAATCAAAAACCTATCGTCGGTTCAACTGTAGTCCAGAGGAGTTTCTGCACCGGCTAACTCGGCACATCCCAGAGAAAGGCTTTCAGATGATCCGTTATTATGGCTTTTTATCCAACCGAGTTCGCGCCAAACTGTTACCAACAGTTTACAACTTGCTCAATCAACCGAAGCGCAACGCCCTCAAAATCACTTTCCCTGACCTGATGCAGAAAAGCTTTGGTATTGATCCTCTGAAATGCATTCTGTGTAATGCTCAAATGCTCTTTGTGGGTATTACCCGAGGTAAATCACAAAGAGAGCTGCATCAATACGCAGAAGAGCTTGCACTTGCGAAGCCTATTACCTGAGTCACGCCCTCAATCCGTCTGAAGTCCGTAATGAGAGAAAGAAACTGGCGTAGAGGAAGGGTTATCAATGATGTTTGGGGTAGCTCAGAAGTAGTTCTGGTTCTTACGACAGCAACCCAGTAGTCAGCCAGCCAAAATCAGCATTTTTTGATGGGTTTTTGGCGCTGCTCAGACTTGCAAATTCCTATGCATATAAATTCCTATGCATAAATTCCTATGCATAAATTCCTATGCATAAATTCCTATGCATAAATTCCTATGCATAAATCAGCATTTTTTGATGGGTTTTTGGAGCTGCTCAGACTTGCAAATTCCTATGCATAAATTCCTATGCATAAATTCCTATGCATCAAATTCCTATGCATAAATTCCTATGCATAAATTCCTATGCATAAATTCCTATGCATAAATTCCTATGCATAAATTCCTATGCATAAATTCCTATGCATAAATTCCTATGCATTAAATTCCTATGCATTAAATTCCTATGCATAAATTCCTATGCATTAAATTCCTATGCATTAAAGCCAATATCCTTCTGGCTATCGATGAAAACCATGATCCACTGCAGCATGATCAGGTAGCCAAAGCTTTCCATGTTAGGCCGCTTACTATCACTCGCCTCAGGCAACGATTTGTTGAAGAAGGGCTTGATGTCGCTGTCAATGGAAAACTAAGCAGCCACGGTCGGGTACGTAAACTCGATGGCGAAGCCGAAGCTCACCTTATTGCCCTTACCTGCTCACCACCACCGGAAGGAGCCAGCCGATGGACGCTAAACTGACTGACAGATCGCATGATTGAGCTCAGATACGTCGAATCGCTTTCCAGAAGCACAGTACATGAGGGGCTAAAAAAAATGAGCTTAAGCCCTGGCAAAAAAAGGAATGGTGTATACCTGCGGAAGAAAGCGCCAACTTTGTGAGTGCGATGGAGGATATTCTTGAAGTCTATAAACGTCCTCTTGATCCAAGGCGTCCGCTTGTTTGCCTTGTTTGCCTTGATGAAAGTAGCAAGCAGCATATTAAAGAAGTCGTTAATCCAATGCCTGTTGAGCCTGGAAAACCGGAGCGTTATGACACAGAGTATGAACGTAATGGCGTCAGCAATCTGTTCATGATGTTTGAACCCTTGACAGGTTGGCGGCATGTTGAGGTGACTGATCGTAGGACAGCGATTGATTGGGCTCATCAAATCAAGTTTCTGGTCGATGTTCGCCACAAAGATGCAGAGAAAGTTATACTGGTTGGAGACAACTTGAACACGCATTCTCCCGCATCACTTTATAAAGCTTTTTCCCCAGAAGAAGCCCGCAGAATGATTGATAAGCTTGAGTTTCATTACACCCCAAAGCATGGCAGTTGGCTGGATATGGCCGAAATTGAGCTGAGTATACTGAGTCGCCAATGTCTGGATCGGCGTATCCCTACCCAAGATATTCTCCGGAGAGAAGTCAAAGCCTGGGAGGAGAAGCGCAACGCAAGAAAAGTGACTACACAGTGGCGTTTTACCACTGAAGACGCTCGGATAAAACTTAAGAGACTGTATCCAAAGATGCCAGAGCTTGATAATACAGAGTAGATTGAGAGCCTCCATAGAACATAAACCAGGCTATTAGAGCAGCACTTTTTCCCATGAAAAATTGGGAAATGGGGCACTTTGCGTGAAATAACCCATTTTTTTGTCCTGCCACTCAAAATTGACTCAAATAACAGGACGGCTAACCATTGTCGACCATTTACACAAACAGCTGACCAATCGGTTATCTGTGGTTATCAAATGGTGTCGGATGGAGTACTAGTATCGGAGTATCGTTTTGACTAAAGCAGTGAAGATTCTTCAGACAGCTAAGTTTGAACGAGCCGTGAAAAAGCTTAAGGGGAGTGGCATAGAGAAGTTTACCGGAGTATGGTGAGTCTTTCTTCCCTTTCGCCTTTGCCGCTATGAATACCACAATTGATGTTGCCCCAGAATGTAAGAGTCTTCTTAAGCTCGCCGCAAAGAAACTGAAAGGCCATGATCGCAGGTTGTTTGTGGCTGAGGTGGCTGAAACAATCTGCTATGGCAGCCCCCGTCTCACTGAAACTGAGTTTGGTTTTGGTCGTCATACCGTAGAACTGGGTATGCATGAAAAATGCACAGGGATGATCTGTTACGGAAACTATGCTTCATCCGGGAAGCGAAAGAGTGAAGATGTCTCGCCACAATTGGCAGAGGATATTCGCTGCCTTGTAGAACCGGAAAGTCAGGCAGACCCTCCGCTACGCAATACGTTTGCCTATACACGGGTGACAGCAAAAAGTGTACGGCAGAAACTGATAGAAGAAAAAAACTGGGATAACGATTCCCTTCCTCAAGTGCGCACTATCAATAATATCTTGCATCGTTTGGGATACAAGCTGCGTAAGGTTGAAAAAACAAAGCCTGAAAAAAAATTCCGGAAACCGATGCCATCTTTGCCAATATCCGCAGAGTCAGGGAAGAGGCCGACCAAAGCAAAAATGTCTTACAACTCAGCATAGACTGCAAAGCAACGGTCAATCTCGGAGATTGTTCTCGGGGTGGAAAAGATAGAGGTTCCTCAGCCGTCAAGGCGCTGGATCATGATATGGCGAAAAAAGACAAAATGATTCCTTTTGGTATTCTGAATCTGGACAATGACCAACTCAGCGTATTTTACGGGGTCTCTTATAAAACCAGTGACTTTATCTGTGATGCTCTGGAGCAGTGGTGGTCGGGCATTAAAGAAAGCTATCAGCATATAGATGAGCTGGTTATCTACGCGGACAACGGCCCAGAAAACAACAGCCATAGAACCCAGTTTCTTTTCAGAATGGTCATGTTTGCTCAGGCAACAGGGTTAAAAATTCACCTTGTTTACTACCCTCCTTATCACAGCAAGTACAATCCCATTGAAAGGTCTTGGGCATGTTTGGAGGATCACTGGGGTGGAGCTTTATTGAATACAGCAACAGCGGTTATTGAGTGGACAAAAAGCATGACGTGGAGATGCATCAGTCCTATTGTTGCACTATTGGATAGAACCTATGAAAAGGGTGTAAAGCTCTGTAAATCTGGGTTAGCAAAAATTAATCCTTATATTCTGCGTAACCCAGAGCTGAAAAAATGGAACGTGATGATCGTTCCAAAACTGGTAACTTCTTAATTGCTGCTTCCCTAAGAAAAATCGTAACTGTTCAGCCCCTCTCAACTGAGACTTGATTTTTCCCGATTTTAATCAATGCTTTGAGTATTCAGATAGATTAAGCGGCCTGTATTTTAGTGACTATGCCATCTCCAGACACTCAGACCATCGTTTTGCTATTGGGGGCTATCAACCACCTCCAATCTCAGCTTGTGGTATTAGAAGAGCGCTGTCGTGATCTGGAAGAAAAGGTTTCAAAGAACAGTAGCAACAGTAGCAAGCCTCCCTCATCAGATGGCTACCAAAAACCGAATGCCAATGATAACGATGAATCTGACTCCCCTAACCCTCAAAGCTTAAGGCAGTCTTCTGGCCTAAAGGCTGGAGGTCAGAAAAAACACAAAGGCCATTGCCTACGTGCTACTGAGGAGCCTGATCACACGCAGTACCACAAGGTCAATGACTGTAAATTGTGCGGTATTGCATTGAATGATGAGAAAGTCATCAAATATAGAGAGAGGCAAGTCTTTGAGCCTGGTAACCCCGGTAGCTTTACGGTGGCGGCGCACCTTGCTGAAGAGAAGGTGTGCCCTTGCGGCCATCGCAATCAAGCCACCTTCCCTGAAGGCGTTAACAGTTACGTACAGTATGGTCCTGTGACGCGAGCAATGTCTGTCTATTTCTGTCAGTACCAAATGATTCCCTACGGTAGAGTCGCCGAACTTTTTGCTGATATGTTTTCTTTGCCAATCAGCACAGGGACGATCTGCAACTTCCAAAAAATAGCTTGGAAACAACTGGAGTCTACCGAAGAAGGCATTAAAGCCGCGCTACTGGGGTCAGAAGTGGCAGGGGCTGATGAAACAGGAATGCGGGTTGATGGTAAACTGTGGTGGCTTCATCTGTTTCGCGATGATCGTTGGTCTCTGTACTATCTATCAAAAAAACGTGGGCGTGAAGCTATGGATGCAATGGGTGTTCTATTGCTGTTTACTGGTGTGCTGGTACATGACCATTGGAAACCCTATTTTCAGTATGCAGTGACTCATACGCTGTGCAACGCGCATCACTTACGAGAATTACAAGCCGTTCTGGATCATGACGGCAATTACTTGGCCGGTCGAATAATTAAAGTGTTGAGGCTAGCCTTGCATCTTTGTAAAGGCTTTAAGCGCATAGGCTTAACTGAAATGCCGGCAACCATTAGAGTACGGATTGACCGTATCTTCACCCGCTTGGCGCAGCGCGCTTTAGAGAAGGAGGCCGCTGTCATGGAAAGACGACGACAACGGCTTGGAAAAAAGAAAACCAAAAACACGAAAGCATACAATCTGTTCAAACGTTTATTAAAGTATCAGGAAGAAACCCTACGATTTATGACTAACTTCAAAATACCGTTCGACAATAATGGCAGCGAGCGGGATGTCCGCATGGCAAAATTAAAGCAGAAGATATCAGGTTGCTTCAGGAGTGAAGACGGGGGAGAGTGGTTCACAAGAGTTCGTAGTTACTTATCATCTGCAAAGAAGCAAAGGCTTAATGCTTTTGAGGCACTGCTTATGGCAGTACAAAACTATAACCATAAGCCATTGCTGAGTGCTGAGTGCTGAGTGCTGAGTGCTGAATAGTTACTATATTTATTAGAGGATTGTATCATGTTTAGATTATTTATGTTATTAGGTGTATTTTTTTATTCACTAAATGTTAATGCTTATTGGGAGGGAAAGATGGTTGATGGAGGAATGGATATCCAAGAATATTACGCAAACAAAGAACCTATAGATGGTACAAATTCAAAAATACCTAATGATACTCTAGAAGAAAGTTTAAACATAGATATGAGTCATTATGACAGTATACATCCTATTAACTCAAATATGGTTATCATGACAAAGGTATATCATCATGTTTTCGGAAGCCCATCATATGATATATTAGTTCTTAGGAAAGCACATGGTAATTGGGAAATTATAAAAAACGATAAAGGTGTTCCTGGATTTAGTCTAAGTACACATGATAACGAAATTTGTATTCTTAATACAAACGAAGAATTTATAATTTATGTCAATAATGAGGATGGTGTATGGGTCATGTTACATGAATCATACGTCAATGTTGGGAAAATACATCATAAAATCACATGGAGTAACTCTAAAGCTGTTCTTGTTTCTGATGAACATCACTGCATACTCCTAACAAAAAATAATGGAGTGTGGCAAGAACCAGTTGATAAAGATAATAAAGCACATTTTATGTTTCAGCATAAGATGCCACCTACAGTAGACTCACAAGAAGGTCTTGATGTATTTGTTATCAGCCTAGGGCAAAGTTTCAGTGTTGTGGCTGCTGATCATACCGGTTTTTTTTCAGAAAGGCTTTTTTTTGCTAAAGTGCCTCGTGGTAGTTACCATATTACTGATTATAAACCCAAGTCTGCAGAGAAAAGTTTTATTATAAGAAATCCGTTTAATGACAAATACGAAGTACTTTTTTATATGCACAACGGTGACTGGATTTTTGAAAAGAAAAGAAATAAAAAGAAAAGAAATAAAAAGAAATGAATAAAATACAGGATTAAGGATGTTATCCTTGGCCTGTTTTAGGTGACATTACCCGATTGATCTAAGGCGACTCTTTTGCATTCTTAGGGGTATATACCAGTGACCATTGAAGATGCTTGTTTTTTCAGTGGTTTTTTAGCACTCTTTGGGAATGCCAAAAATCACACTGACCAGTCAACAAAACGCAGACTTGGAATCACGCCATAAAAATGCACGGGATGCTCGTAAGAGTGATCGTATTAAGGCTGTTTTGCTCAGATCTGAGGGCTGGTCACCTGCGGCGATTGCACAAGCGTTAAGAAAAAGTGAATTCACAGTATGTCGCCACCTCGATGATTACCTGAAAAAAGAAAAGCTGAAGCCTGAAAATGGAGGCAGTACAGGACATCTGACAGATGAACAAACCCGACAGCTCATTGAGCATATTGATGTGGTGCACTAAAAATGGGCATGGTTCAAATCAAGTGAACACTTTCATGTCTATGGAGGCCATCAGTACAGCACATTTTCAGCAGGTTGATTATCATGCCAGGTTACTCAGCCTATCCTGTTATTTTGATCAACTTTAGAGCCTGTACATGCAAAGACGTTTATCCCCTGAATGCAAGAAATCTATTGTCCTACAGGCTATTTCCGAAAATAACATATCTCATATTGCCAGGCTGCATCAGGTGGGTTGTGTTGCAAACTGACACCAGCTGATGAAGGTGCTACTCTCTGATTCAAATTTTGCCGTTCAGCTGAGCTTTATTCCATGGATTTTTCCGGTCGCCACTATCCTGAGCATCTCATTCTCCAAACCATCCGTTGGTATTTACGCTACAGCCTGAGCTACCGGGATCTGGAAGAAATATTGGAAGAGCGTGGCGTTGAGATTGATCACACGACACCTTATCGCTGGGTGCAGAAGTATGCGCCTCAACTAGAAGCGGAACATCGTAAGCGTCGCAATCCCTGCGGGAAGTCGTGGCGGATGGATGAAACCTATATCAAGATCAAAGGGGAATGGGTCTATCTCTACCGAGCCGTTGATACTGAAGGCAATACCGTTGATTTTCTACTGACGAAGTACCGGGATAAGAAAGCGGCTACCCGCTTTTTCAAAAAGGCCATTCGTCTCAATGGTCAGCCAGAGAAGGTCTCCATCGATAAGAGCGGCTCCAATACCTTTGCGCTGAAGGATATCAATACCGCCCTGAAAGAAGAGAAGAAAAAGCAGATAGAGATTCGACAGAGCAAGTACCTGAATAACCTGGTAGAGCAAGATCACAGGGGTATTAAGCGCCTGACAAAACCAATGATGGGCTTTCACAGCTTCAAAACAGCCAAAAATACGCTGAAGGGTATAGAGCTATGCCATATGATCAGGAAAGGCCAATATAAGAAAACGGAAGCAGCGAATGACTGGGAGTATTTCTACTCCCTGGCAGTCTAACTATGTCCAGAGAATAGCTCCGCTCAACTGTCTCCCGTAGATGCAACACAACCTGTGAGGGCTGGTAGAGTAGGGTATGCCAGAAAAAGCAAACCTGCCGTAAAGCAGGTAAATCATGGGATGGAAAGGTCTGTCGCACCAGTAGTGTTATCGGCAAAATGCGGCCCAGTGTTACTCGATCCGGGTTTTATCTTTCAGCTGGTCGTACCAGCCAATGAACGCCTGTAATTCCCATAAATCAGGATCTTCAACAGCAGGTCGAGGAACGTCTTCCATATTGATGGAATGACTGCTATTCCACTGTTTGATGCAGGTTTCTGATATTCCCATCAACTGGCAGAATTCTTTCTTTGAGAGCAGATAGCCTGGCTCTGTTTTCAGCTTCTCGCGGTATTCTTTGAGCATGTCGGTATTAATGCGTCGAAGACGAACGCGATCACGGGTTCGCCGGCTATCCCTTTGGCTCCGCGAATAAACAAGGTCACTGTTAATATTAGTGTCATGGGTGGTGATTGTGCCACCTTTGGCAAGGAAAGCCTCTACATCACTTTGGAGTTGCTCCCTGGAGCTTTGCTGCTGCTCCGGAGTGCGCGTGGGTTGGTTGGCGTTGTGGTCAAGCATCAGTTATCACGGCCCTGAATAGAAACAATCTGGAATAAGTACAGGATGGGGGGTTATCTCGTTTTTTTCAATCGGAAGCCGGTACAAATCCGGCACGTCCTCCCCTGCATAACCGGTCACGGAGAACGCATAACCTGCTGCTTTCGTTACTACCGGTAAAAACACTTGCCGGTTCGAGGTCGTTAAATACAGGGGGTGGGGTGCATAGCTATGCAGTGGGCAGGGCTTACGCATCATATTGGAGCTATGGTTTATCTTCTGTAGCTCCTGTGTCAGAAGAGACTTTCATATACCCCAAATAATTGATTAATTTTTTTTCGATGTAAACCCTCCGTAATATACAGCCACTGTCATTCAAAAAAGGTTAAAAGTGCATAATAATCACGAATACAGATCAATATCTAGGTAAATCCACTAGAAATTAAGATTTTACAGTAACCATTGATGCGTAAGCCCTGATGCAGTGGGTGAGGGGGTTATGCGACAAAAAAGGTTGTGTTGCATCTACGGGAGACAGTTGAGCGGAGCTATTCTCTGGACATAGTTAGACTGCCAGGGAGTAGAAATACTCCCAGTCATTCGCTGCTTCCGTTTTCTGATATTGGCCTTTCCTGATCATATGGCATAGCTCTATACCCTTCAGCGTATTTTTGGCTGTTTTGAAGCTGTGAAAGCCCATCATTGGTTTTGTCAGGCGCTTAATACCCCTGTGATCTTGCTCTACCAGGTTATTCAGGTACTTGCTCTGTCGAATCTCTATCTGCTTTTTCTTCTCTTCTTTCAGGGCGGTATTGATATCCTTCAGCGCAAAGGTATTGGAGCCGCTCTTATCGATGGAGACCTTCTCTGGCTGACCATTGAGACGAATGGCCTTTTTGAAAAAGCGGGTAGCCGCTTTCTTATCCCGGTACTTCGTCAGTAGAAAATCAACGGTATTGCCTTCAGTATCAACGGCTCGGTAGAGATAGACCCATTCCCCTTTGATCTTGATATAGGTTTCATCCATCCGCCACGACTTCCCGCAGGGATTGCGACGCTTACGATGTTCCGCTTCTAGTTGAGGCGCATACTTCTGCACCCAGCGATAAGGTGTCGTGTGATCAATCTCAACGCCACGCTCTTCCAATATTTCTTCCAGATCCCGGTAGCTCAGGCTGTAGCGTAAATACCAACGGATGGTTTGGAGAATGAGATGCTCAGGATAGTGGCGACCGGAAAAATCCATGGAATAAAGCTCAGCTGAACGGCAAAATTTGAATCAGAGAGTAGCACCTTCATCAGCTGGTGTCAGTTTGCAACACAACCGTTTTTTTTGCTCATGGGAAAAGTGATGCTTTATTGAAACCAAAGCATCACTTAATCCCTTTATTCATAGGATATTGCAACAGTTATTTCGAGATCCTTTGCAGGATTTAGGTGATAGTCTGACATCATGCATGAGCCGCGCAATGGAGTATCAACAGCCCTTGGTGCTCGTAGACGATGACTAAGCAACGCTCTCCGGAATGCGGATAGGATTATGGGGGTAGTTCGTTTCACGGTTTTGAAACGTAAGAATCGAGGGGTTCTTAATCACACCTCCATCAATATTTATCGCACGTCTGATAGTTTCATTGTTCTGCCAACTATTACGGCCTGACAGCACCGTCGATAAATAAACGATGAGTGCCGCAGAAATTGAACGGGTTGCACTTTCCCAGAGGTAGCTGGGTGTATGATCCACCGCATAGTAATCGATCGTTTTATAGTTAAACATGGGACGTTTGAGAGTGGTTGGTTTTGCAAAAAAGAAACCCATGCCTTCATCACAGCTCACATCTATAATAAGGCTGTTCGGTTTAAGGCATGAGGATTCCTCTTCAGTCACAAAGTGCGTAGGGTTATCCGTTTCTTGAAAGGTACCATTAACAATAATATCGGCTTCATTAATGAGTTCACTCAGTGGTCTTTCGGCGCCGTCGTGCTCGACAACCATCATCCGAGCTTCGTCCTTGTTGCCTGCTCGTACTTTCACGTAGTGACAATCCAGCACCTCTTCACGCACTTCATGGTCTGGGCGCTGAATACAAATGGTAATGTCTCTGAAGCCACGAGCTTTGAGTGCGTATATGGCACCTCTGCTGACAGCGCCAAAGCTGAAAATAACGATTTTACGCTGGTTGCCATAGTGGCCATCCAGCCCCTTAAGCTGCAAGGCATGCAGTACAGCACAATAACCGGCCAATTCGTTATTTTTATAGAACGTATGCCGTCCCATATGCCCATTGGGAGACCAGACAAACATGTCTTCAAAGGCAATCAGCGTTTGTTTACGGTTTAAAGCGGCTTGAGTGATATCCCGTTGTTGCACACAGTGGACGTAGCCCCACAAGGTGCCGCCTTCGCGAAGCTCCAATAAATCAGCCAGTACGGGTTTAGCAATGATGACCCTGCCAAGGTCGGCTAATAATTCGTGGCGTGTGGCAATCCCACCGGTTTGAGCAGCAATGTCTGCATCTGAAATACCGAAGGGTTCACCATAACCTTCTTCAAAGATGAGTTGTTGGCGAATGTTCTCGGGGATTCGAGACAGATGCTCAGGATGAATAGGGTAGCGTCGTTCATCCTCTTTTTTTGAAGTCCCTATGACCCCCAGTGTGAAATGACTCATGCTATATTCCTTATAGTTAAAAACCAATGGATGTGGGTTGTTGGTAGTTTTACTTATTTGAGTCTTGGTCTGTAGCAAGAGTCTACTTATTTCACAGCAAATGCTATGCGTATAAAGACGGATGTCGTTAAATATTATCCTCATTAAGCCAGTGTCAGGCTCTGTTGACATAAGAACGCAAACTCAGTGACAAGAAAAGCCGTTTTCTGCAAGGCGAGCAGGTGCAGGCGTAGTCATCTACGTCAAATCCTGCTTAACGCAGCCAGAAAACGGCTTTTCTTGTCACCCGAAGGGCGAAATCCAGAGCCACTGTGGACGTCGTTGCGGTCACTGGAAAGGCATGAGCCTTCCGGTTGTGTTGCAAACTGACACCAGCTGATGAAGGTGCTACTCTCTGATTCAAATTTTGCCGTTCAGCTGAGCTTTATTCCATGGATTTTTCCGGTCGCCACTATCCTGAGCATCTCATTCTCCAAACCATCCGTTGGTATTTACGCTACAGCCTGAGCTACCGGGATCTGGAAGAAATATTGGAAGAGCGTGGCGTTGAGATTGATCACACGACACCTTATCGCTGGGTGCAGAAGTATGCGCCTCAACTAGAAGCGGAACATCGTAAGCGTCGCAATCCCTGCGGGAAGTCGTGGCGGATGGATGCAACCTATATCAAGATCAAAGGGGAATGGGTCTATCTCTACCGAGCCGTTGATACTGAAGGCAATACCGTTGATTTTCTACTGACGAAGTACCGGGATAAGAAAGCGGCTACCCGCTTTTTCAAAAAGGCCATTCGTCTCAATGGTCAGCCAGAGAAGGTCTCCATCGATAAGAGCGGCTCCAATACCTTTGCGCTGAAGGATATCAATACCGCCCTGAAAGAAGAGAAGAAAAAGCAGATAGAGATTCGACAGAGCAAGTACCTGAATAACCTGGTAGAGCAAGATCACAGGGGTATTAAGCGCCTGACAAAACCAATGATGGGCTTTCACAGCTTCAAAACAGCCAAAAATACGCTGAAGGGTATAGAGCTATGCCATATGATCAGGAAAGGCCAATATCAGAAAACGGAAGCAGCGAATGACTGGGAGTATTTCGGTTGTGTTGCAAACTGACACCAGCTGATGAAGGTGCTACTCTCTGATTCAAATGTTGCCGTTCAGCTGAGCTTTATTCCATGGATTTTTCCGGTCGCCACTATCCTGAGCATCTCATTCTCCAAACCATCCGTTGGTATTTACGCTACAGCCTGAGCTACCGGGATCTGGAAGAAATATTGGAAGAGCGTGGCGTTGAGATTGATCACACGACACCTTATCGCTGGGTGCAGAAGTATGCGCCTCAACTAGAAGCGGAACATCGTAAGCGTCGCAATCCCTGCGGGAAGTCGTGGCGGATGGATGAAACCTATATCAAGATCAAAGGGGAATGGGTCTATCTCTACCGAGCCGTTGATACTGAAGGCAATACCGTTGATTTTCTACTGACGAAGTACCGGGATAAGAAAGCGGCTACCCGCTTTTTCAAAAAGGCCATTCGTCTCAATGGTCAGCCAGAGAAGGTCTCCATCGATAAGAGCGGCTCCAATACCTTTGCGCTGAAGGATATCAATACCGCCCTGAAAGAAGAGAAGAAAAAGCAGATAGAGATTCGACAGAGCAAGTACCTGAATAACCTGGTAGAGCAAGATCACAGGGGTATTAAGCGCCTGACAAAACCAATGATGGGCTTTCACAGCTTCAAAACAGCCAAAAATACGCTGAAGGGTATAGAGCTATGCCATATGATCAGGAAAGGCCAATATCAGAAAACGGAAGCAGCGAATGACTGGGAGTATTTCTACTCCCTGGCAGTCTAACTATGTCCAGAGAATAGCTCCGCTCAACTGTCTCCCGTAGATGCAACACAACCCATGAAAGTGTTCACTTGATTTGAACCATGCCATCCTTTGCAGGATTTAGGTTACAATAAAACTGGTAGATTAACGAAATCTCAGCGAGGACATTATGAGTAATCAGGTTGTAGCAGGTGCCTCAATTCAATGCAGTTTTGGTGTAGCACCATCAGTATTAAATGTACCCCCTATTAAACTGACTCTGGGATGCGGAAGTCCATCGGCAACAATCACAGATTATATACCTATAGTTAACATACCTTCTTTTGGGATGTGTAGCAGTCCAACAAACCCAACAGTTATTGCAGCAACAGCTGCTGCAATGGGAGTATTCACACCAATGCCTTGCATGCCTTGCTTGCTTGTTCCCTGGTTACCTGGATCATTAACTTGCTTGATCGGTGGTATTCCCGCTTTAAATAATATGTCCAGGTGTATCTGCCTTTGGGGAGGAGTAATTTCTATTGTTGCTCCCGGTCAATTCACGGGCATGGTTCCATGAATATTTTGAAAATGAATGACCTTCCTAATCTTCTGTCTTTATATGACAGTGCTAGTATAAATAATCTCCTTGATACAGGATTAACTAGCCCAAAAGATTTGATGGAAACTCTTGTTAAGCAAGAGAGATTTATGGAAGCAATTTTATTTTGCTCGAATAGTTTCACCGCTCGTCCTGTAATTGTGTGGTCTTACTTCGGATTAAAGCATTCCCATATAAAATGGAATGATATAGAGGCTGATATTATGAATAATATTAATAAATGGTTGATAAATCCAACTGAAGAAAATCGCTATAGATTTGATAGGGTACTTGATAAAACTGGAATAAAATCACCTGCAGGGTGGTTAGCACAATCTATTTTCTGGAGTGAAGGTAGTATATCTCCAAAAGAAGCACCAAACACTCCTTCTCCACCCAACCTTATGGTCAGTGCTATTTTTAGCGGAATTCAACTGGCTTGCTTTTCTGATAATGGTACAAAAATAGATGTTCTGTGCCAACTATATTCAAAAGTAGGACTCAGAATAATGGGCGGTATGAATCCGGAAAAATTAATTAAACTTACAGTATGATAAATATGATATATGCATAGGAATTTAATGCATAGGAATTTAATGCATAGGAATTTAAATGCATAGGAATTTATGCATAGGAATTTAAATGCATAGGAATTTATGCATAGGAATTTGCAAGTCTGAGCAGCTCCAAAAACCCATCAAAAAATGCTGATTTTGGCTGGCTGACTACTGGGTTTCTGTCGTAAGAACCAGAACTACTTCTGAGCTACGCCAAAAATCATTGATAACCCTTCCTCTAGGTTGTGTTGCATCTACGGGAGACAGTTGAGCGGAGCTATTCTCTGGACATAGTTAGACTGCCAGGGAGTAGAAATACTCCCAGTCATTCGCTGCTTCCGTTTTCTGATATTGGCCTTTCCTGATCATATGGCATAGCTCTATACCCTTCAGCGTATTTTTGGCTGTTTTGAAGCTGTGAAAGCCCATCATTGGTTTTGTCAGGCGCTTAATACCCCTGTGATCTTGCTCTACCAGGTTATTCAGGTACTTGCTCTGTCGAATCTCTATCTGCTTTTTCTTCTCTTCTTTCAGGGCGGTATTGATATCCTTCAGCGCAAAGGTATTGGAGCCGCTCTTATCGATGGAGACCTTCTCTGGCTGACCATTGAGACGAATGGCCTTTTTGAAAAAGCGGGTAGCCGCTTTCTTATCCCGGTACTTCGTCAGTAGAAAATCAACGGTATTGCCTTCAGTATCAACGGCTCGGTAGAGATAGACCCATTCCCCTTTGATCTTGATATAGGTTTCATCCATCCGCCACGACTTCCCGCAGGGATTGCGACGCTTACGATGTTCCGCTTCTAGTTGAGGCGCATACTTCTGCACCCAGCGATAAGGTGTCGTGTGATCAATCTCAACGCCACGCTCTTCCAATATTTCTTCCAGATCCCGGTAGCTCAGGCTGTAGCGTAAATACCAACGGATGGTTTGGAGAATGAGATGCTCAGGATAGTGGCGACCGGAAAAATCCATGGAATAAAGCTCAGCTGAACGGCAAAATTTGAATCAGAGAGTAGCACCTTCATCAGCTGGTGTCAGTTTGCAACACAACCGTCGATCGCTTCAGCCAGTAAAGCCGTGGTATCAAGGAAGAAGTATTGGCGCATGAGTGCCTCACCTGCTCTGAGCAAAGCGTTTACTATTAAGCGTTTTGATCTGCTGGGACTGGAAAGATTACGTGTGGTTTAACTGGCCGAACCGCCCAGTGCGGACCCGCATGCTGGGTGGTGTGGGAGGAGTGGAGTCGCGAGGCTCCACCCTATCCCGATTGTTTTTTTTCGTTTCCTGAGCCACCTTTATGGGTGATGTAGTAGAGGTTAAAAAATTGGGTTCAGTTTTTTTATTCGCTTCCAAAAATCTACAAGTCTTCTTTATAAGAAGAAATGGCAGCGGATACTTTTTTTTGCATAAGAAAAGTTACAATACCATTATTTAGTTGCACATATTCCCCCGTCTTTTTGTCAATCGCAAGAGCACCAGGCTTCTCTGAACCTCTGCAAACAACTCCCAGCATTTCGTAACAAGAGAGACTCTCTAACTGATATTCTCTCCAGTTAGATTTAAGATCTATTGAGACTCTTTTATGATTAGGATTTCTAGCCATAGACTACCTTTAATATTCAATAGAACTTACGCATTGACAGACATTCAAAAAAATTGCTAGATCAGCAAAAAAACAGTGGATGTCGTCGTGCGTAGAAAAATAACAAAACCAACAACAGCCAAGTGCGACCTCCCGAAGTATACGGGGTTTCTACTCTGTGAACCCAAATCAGCCACCTGTACCCGTCTTAGCGAATTGAGTGATATATCGCATGACAGTGTTAACCGCTTTCTCCAACGTGAAAACTTTGCTCCTGAAGATCTTTTTCTAGAAGCGTCAGCAAGGCTTATTCTTGAAGGTGGGACGCTATCGGTTGATGATACGGTGTTGGATAAACCTTATACCCATTACACGGCTTTAGTCGGTCATTACTACTCAGGAAAGCACCACAAAACCGTCACGGGTATTAATCTCATCACGCTTTATTACACGGACATCAAAGGCTACAACTTGCCCGTTAATTTCCGTATTTACAATCCAGCCGATGGCAAAACTAAAAATGACTACTTTGTCGATATGCTGAAAGAAGTACTGGCATGGGGACTCGAACCTGCATGTGTTACCGGTGACTCTTGGTATAGCAGTATTGGAAACCTCAAAGCTGTGAAAAACAATGGTTTGGGTTTTATGTTCGCTGTTAAAAGCAACCGTACTGTCTCTGTGCAAAAGGGTAACTACCAACAGGTGCAGAGCCTGGAGATTCCCGAAGAAGGAAAAACTGTATGGCTACGTAACTTTGGTCATGTACGACTCTACCGGACGCGACTCAAAAACGAGCTGCGCCATTACGTTGTTTACACTCCTCATGTCGGAGCAGATCTATCTCCACGATCTGATTTTGATCAGCTGCACCAACATCATTGGGCGATCGAAGAGTATCACCGGGCATTAAAGCAACTCTGCAACATCGAGCGTTTTCAGGTGAGAGGGGAGCGACAGGTCCGGAATCATATTTTTGCGGCTATCGTTGGCTATACCTGTCTTCAGGCGATGAAAGTATCAGGGTCACTCAGAAGCGTCTATAGCATCAGGAAAGACGCCCTCAAAGAAGCTACCTGGGATGTCATAAAAAGCTTCTCCGAGGGGAAGGAATGGTTGAGGCCATTTTTTGCCGGACCTGTCAATGCGTAAGTTCTATTCAAACTGAAAAATCTTGAAAATCATCTTCAGAAATCAACTTCTCATTCGCCTTTTCCGGAGGCTCAAAAGAAGAGCTTTTGTCATCATCAATCTTAGAACTTCCACCTATAGGTTTCCGCCAATGGGTACGTTCTAGGAGTTTTATTAACTCTTTTGCCTGCTGTTCTGTGGTGAGTTCCTGCCAGTACTTAGCTTTATCCATATCAAGCATAGCCTCTGCAATACCATGCCCTAGCTCAGATAACATATAACCAGCACTGAGCCAATTTCTCATAGGAACCATGCCCCCCCTAGGAGGCATATTTTTGAGGCTGCTTTCCATACGTTGTGATACCTCACCATCCACTACATCTATTGTGAATAGTTTTTTCAATTTCATGCTGTAGCTCCTGCTGAATTAGACTTTTTAGTCTTATTTTTTTCTTTTTTTAGTTTTGATTTATATACTCCCCTTGCAATAGCTAGATCTGGTTTTTTAGGGAAAATTGAACGACCACCATATTCTTTATCCAATATATTACCGACTAAAGAAGCTCCTCCTCCCGCATAAATAACATAATCAAGTGTTTCAGATTCTACCTCTAGAGAAAACATTTTACTAATAATGGTAGTCGCTAATGACTTACAGGAAGTATCAATGTATTGACTTACATCAACCTGACCAAATGTTTTATTTTTTAATACATGATCAATTTGAGATTCCATAAAATGTCTAACATTTATTTTTTTATCTGTATGAAGCAGACCTTCAAGTTTTTGCCTTAATTCAAACACGCCATGATGAATAGAAGCATAATTTTCTATTCCATTTTTTGTTAACAGGGTTAAATCTGTAGTGGTACCACCTATATCTACTAGCATCACCCTTCTTGCATTAGAAAATTCTGGTATTAATTCCCCATTATCATCAAGCCTAACATCATCCCACGCAGGTATTGCTTCAGGAGATACATAGCACTTATCTATATTTGCGAGAGGTTCTCCGCGAGTATTCTCTATCCCCCCTAAAACATTAGATTTTTTTCTATTTATCAAATCTTTATTATTTGGTTTTACCTTAAAAAACTGTCCTACTGGTAGTGTTGTAAAGACATCAATTGACTCTCCACCGAATCCAGCCTGCCTCAGCGCCTCATGAATTAAAACTCTATTATGCTCACTGGTCTGATATGAAGGACTATCTGTTGGCAAAGCATTATCCATGTCATCATCCCACGTATAATCCATTCCATTTACTGTGTAGCTTGATGGACTGTACTCACCAGATGAATGGATTTTAGTATCCTGAATGACTCTGGCAGGTATCACATGAGAATGCATGTCTCCATCTTTATTCCAGACCACTTTGATCTGGGCAGAACCTTCATCAACAACAACAGTTGTCTTATCCATATTGTAAGCACTCTAAATAGTTGTTTATTTGTAACTACAATATATTTATAGCACATACAAATATATATAACAACATCTATCTATATGCATAGCAGTATTAATCTGTATTTATAGATATACATAAACATTGTTATGTATACTTGTATAATTACAAGCATTCTTAAATGTGATAGGCGCTAGTACTCCGTCCGGCAGAAGATGATAGTTTACTGAAGGCTATTCTAATAACTCCGAGTTCATAACACCGGAGTTATTATGACCATCAAATATCATGTTCGACTCAGCGAGGAAGAACGATCAATACTTGAACGGCTTATCAAGCAGGAAAAGCCCAAAGTTGCACAACACAAAAAACGTAAAGCCACTATCCTTCTGGCTATCGATGAAAACCATGATCCACTGCAGCATGATCAGGTAGCCAAAGCTTTCCATGTTAGGCCGCTTACTATCACTCGCCTCAGGCAACGATTTGTTGAAGAAGGGCTTGATGTCGCTGTCAATGGAAAACTAAGCAGCCACGGTCGGGTACGTAAACTCGATGGCGAAGCCGAAGCTCACCTTATTGCCCTTACCTGCTCACCACCACCGGAAGGAGCCAGCCGATGGACGCTAAACTTACTGACAGATCGCATGATTGAGCTCAGATACGTCGAATCGATTTCCAGAAGCACAGTACATGAGGGGCTAAAAAAAATGAGCTTAAGCCCTGGCAAAAAAAGGAATGGTGTATACCTGCGGAAGAAAGCGCCAACTTTGTGAGTGCGATGGAGGATATTCTTGAAGTCTATAAACGTCCTCTTGATCCAAGGCGTCCGCTTGTTTGCCTTGTTTGCCTTGATGAAAGTAGCAAGCAGCATGTTAAAGAAGTCGTTAATCCAATGCCTGTTGAGCCTGGAAAACCGGAGCGTTATGACACAGAGTATGAACGTAATGGCGTCAGCAATCTGTTCATGATGTTTGAACCCTTGACAGGTTGGCGGCATGTTGAGGTGACTGATCGTAGGACAGCGATTGATTGGGCTCATCAAATCAAGTTTCTGGTCGATGTTCGCCACAAAGATGCAGAGAAAGTTATACTGGTTGGAGACAACTTGAACACGCATTCTCCCGCATCACTTTATAAAGCTTTTTCCCCAACAGAAGCCCGCAGAATGATTGATAAGCTTGAGTTTCATTACACCCCAAAGCATGGCAGTTGGCTGGATATGGCCGAAATTGAGCTGAGTATACTGAGTCGCCAATGTCTGGATCGGCGTATCCCTACCCAAGATATTCTCCGGAGAGAAGTCAAAGCCTGGGAGGAGAAGCGCAACGCAAGAAAAGCGACTACACAGTGGCGTTTTACCACTGAAGACGCTCGGATAAAACTTAAGAGACTGTATCCAAAGATGCCAGAGCTTGATAATACAGAGTAGATTGAGAGCCTCCATAGAACATAAACCAGACTATTAGAGCAGCACTTTTTCCCATGAAAAATTGGGAAATGGGGCACTTTGCGTGAAATAACCCATTTTTTTGTCCTGCCACTCAAAATTGACTCAAATAACAGGACGGCTAACCATTGTCGACCATTTACACAAAAAGCTGACCGATCGGTTATCTGTGATTATCAAATGGTGTCGGATGGAGTACTAGCTATACAGGTAAAGTGATCTCCTATAAACTCGATGTGGACGCTACTCACTTTTCTGTTGACTGCCAATCCTTATATATAATTTTCATGGCCATTGCTACGCGTGGAAGGTCGTACTGCTCCCATAAATCCATAGCCATTTCTGTCGAAAACCAAGCTGGAACAGGGCTGTCATTAAGAGCTTCATTTACTCTTTGTACGAAGGTTTCTCTATCTATTTTTTTAGCTCCTATATGAGAATTTTCTACTGTGTTTACATATGCTTGTGACTCATTTCCTTCTTGCTGACAGTTATTGGATATAATGAACTTCAACCCTGTTACTTTCCGGCCAGTCTTTACTGGTTCGTATTTAAAGCAAATATCAGTTTTTTCCGCTAACTCATCCTGAGATTTTTTTATTACGTTACGATTAAGCTCCGCATACCTTGTATAGCGTTCAGCTGACACTCCAAGGTAATCTCTTAACACATCAATACTAATTTCACGAAACCCTGCATTTTTCCCTGATTTCACATCTTTTAATGTAAAAAATTGCCTTAAAATCTCATACATCCGTATTGAGTATGACGAGCTAAGACTCATCACTTGAGCAAAGCTATAAGTAGTGAAATTACTTTTTAACTTCAATAAGTAAGGCTTTAGTTTTGGTGAAATAGAGAAACATACACAGTTTTCATCAGGTAAATATTCTGCATCAGAAAACCAAGTCGATACCAAAAACCCTTTCGGGTTGTTCGGTTCTTTTACAGTTATTCCGCAAGTGGTTAGACGAACACAGATTTTATGCAGCTCTCTGTACAGGTCTGATCGATTAATGCCTGTCAGATCCACAATCTCACTAATCGATAATCTATAGTCCTTAAAATCCTCGTCATCTGGCGATATCTGACCAATGATAGCAAGTATGATCTTTTGATCACGCAATGAGATTTTCTTCTCACTAGTAACCACTCCCTGCTCTATTAATCTATTAGCTTTACTGACTTTCAATTTGTCCACACCCGTCGATATATCGCTCATTTTTAAGGTTTTTCTCTTATACTTATAGTGTATTTTTATTTAATTATTACACCTATATAGAACTTACGCATTGACAGACATCCAAAAAAATTGCTAGATCAGCAAAAAAACAGTGGATGTCGTCGTGCGTAGAAAAATAACAAAACCAACAACAGCCAAGTGCGACCTCCCGAAGTATACGGGGTTTCTACTCTGTGAACCCAAATCAGCCACCTGTACCCGTCTTAGCGAATTGAGTGATATATCGCATGACAGTGTTAACCGCTTTCTCCAACGTGAAAACTTTGCTCCTTGTACTGGTCAACTAAAACCGGACACATTTTTGTGAGACTTCTGTCGACACTTCATCCTACCTGACTTTCACGATAATAAATTTCATACTCAATTGGAGAACGATCATCATTTGCCGTATGCAATCTATCACGGTTGTAGTACTTCATGTATGCCGCAACATCTTTTTTCATATGTTCCCGCGTGGGTTGAGCTACCTTAAAAATCCAGTCATGCTTTAAGCTTCCAAAAAACCGCTCAACGACAGCATTGTCCCAGCACGCTCCAACGTCTCCCATGCTTGCACGAATACCATATCCAGAAAGCAGTTTACGGTATCGCTTACTGGTATACTGCGATCCTCTATCACTATGAAAAACTAAGCCTTCAGGCGGCTGACGAGTATTGTAAGCTTTCATCATGGCAGTACTAACCAGAGCCGTTGTCATCCTTTTATCAATGTGCCAGCCAACGATCCGACGAGAGAATAAATCCATCACAATTGCAAGGTACATCCAGCCTTCAGCCGTTTTTAAATAGGTCACATCACCAGCCCATACCTGATTTGGCCCTACAGGGTTAAAATTCTGATTGAGTAGATTGTCAGCAACAGCATCACTGTGTTTCCGTTTAGTGGTAACCTTATAGGCTAAGCGCTGCCTGACTTTGAGGCCTAGCTGGCTCATTAACGTCCTAACTCTGTAACGGCCTATCTGAAAGCCTTCTTTGCGCAGAGCCTTAACCATTTCCCGGCTCCCCAAGCTATTCCTGCTTTGCTTGAAGAGCTGCTTGATTCGTCGATACAAGTGCAGTGTTTCAGCCGTGATGACATGGCCTAGCTGCTTTGACCAGTCATAATAAGCTGAAGTACTCACCTGCATCACTCGACATAGCAAGTTAACAGGGTAATCGTTTGACGCCTTCTGAATGAAGTCGAATTTTACTTCATTTCTTTCGCAAAGAAGGCGCTGGCCTTTTTTAGCACTTCCCTCTCCATGCGGAGTTGTTTTACCTCTTTACGCAGATTTTTAAGCTCTTCACGCTCGTCATCAGACAACACTTTGCCCTCCTTTAGGGCCAGAATATGATCCTTCCATTTGTAGAGCAAACTGGTGGAAATACCTAGTGATTTAGCTGCATCAGGCACCGAATAGCCTTGCTCCATTACAAGAGCAACAGCCTCTTCTTTGAACTCTTTTGGATAGTGCTTATAGGTTCGCTTTTGACTCATTGTGACACCTTAACAAGTGATAGAAATTATCTCTTATCAAAGTGTCCGGTTCTATTAGACCAGTACACCTGAAGATCTTTTTCTAGAAGCGTCAGCAAGGCTTATTCTTGAAGGTGGGACGCTATCGGTTGATGATACGGTGCTGGATAAACCTTATACCCATTACACGGCTTTAGTCGGTCATTCCTACTCAGGAAAGCGGCATGGTTCAAATCAAGTGAACACTTTCATGTCTATGGAGGTCATCTGTACAGCAGATTTTGGCATGGTTCAAAAACAGCTGTTTTTAGTGAACACCAAACAAACATAACCCTACCAGAGACTGGTATAGAAATGACTCAACAAGAGAGTTAGTTTATGCAGCTTTTCTGAAGCGCTGGAACCCCAGTATTTCCAGCCAATTGGGATGAGGATTGCCGGTCATCACCTCGGCTGGTGTTTTTCCTTGCATGTAAGCATGCTTACTCCGGAGACACACGTGATGATTCAGATAGAACCGGATTAGATTGAGGCTCTCAGAGGTAATTTGTTTACGGGAGTCCAGATAGGGCCTGAGTCTGCTGTTGAAATTCTCTACCATTGAGCTGCACCGAGGGGTTTCGGCGATTACCTTCAGCACCTCATCTTCGATGGGCTCGAAGATCGGCCCCATCCGTGATGCCAATACGTCGGCTTTTGTGTGGTAGCTCGGTGCTTGTATATCGTATCGGGTCACATAGCATATATCCCAGACGTCTTGCGCAGCAATAGCGTAGCGGGCTGCAATCTGTTGGAACTCTCTATTCAACACATGACTGGCGGCCAATAGGTTGTCCTTTTGGTGAGTCAGGGATATCACAAAGGCCATGATACGTGGAGAGGTGTCAGCCACTGCAGACAGCTCCTCCAGTACGAAATCAAAGAGCTTTTCTCTATCAACAGGGTTGTGCCCTGGCAGCTGTAAAATATCATGCTGGAGCCAGGCATTCAGTGTGGAAACATGACGATAGATAGCCTCTGCCTGTGTCGTATTTCTATTGACCAGGGCGAGCTTCGTTGAAAGAGTGTGCCCCTTACTTTTTTTCTTTGCTCGTTCCATTTTTTCAAGCAGCTTAATATGGGCCGTTATTGCTGATTCTCTTTTGTTTTTTAGGTACCTGACCAGTTCCTTCCCTGCTTTGATCAGGTGGAAGTGGTCAAAACGATGCTCAGTGTCTGGCAGTATCTCTTTGAATGCATTGCTCATCCCGAGCGCTTGATCGCTGATATTAACCTTGGGATGAAAGCCTTGCTCTGTAAGCTCCAGGAGGTGAATAGCCCAGGTTTCTGCGTCACGGCTATCTTCTCGTGTAAGGCTCGCACAGTAACGGCTTTCGATATCAACGACTGCTAAATGAGGCTTATTACGGTGATATATTTCATCAGAGGCGCTCTGTCTGATTGAGCCAAGATCGTAGGAGGCGTTAATCTCAGACGCTTTATGACAAGCATGGTTGTGGATGTTGAAAATGGTTCCGATACACATATCCGTGTCAAACAGGTCATGTAGGAACATCTGCGCACTGCGATAACTTCCCTTGCAGATCAATAAGATTCCCAGTACCACCTGGTGAAGGAAGGCTTTGGTGACCGGTAGATGGAATCGAGTCTGATCATCTGGATCTTGATCCATGAAGGCTTCATTGACTGCCGATTGAGTGAGTTGTTTTTGCGTGTAGACAGTGTTTCTGCACACCTGATGCAGCCTGGCAATATGAGATATGTTATTTTCGGAAATAGCCTGTAGGCCAATAGATTTCTTGCATTCAGGGGATAAACGTCTTTGCATGTACAGGCTCTAAAGTTGATCAAAATAACAGGATAGGCTGAGTAACCTGGCATTATAATCAACCTGCTGAAAATGTGCTGTACTGATGGCCTCCATAGACATGAAAGTGTTCACTTGATTTGAACCATGCCAGGAAAGCACCACAAAACCGTCAAGGGTATTAATCTCATCACGCTTTATTACACGGACATCAAAGGCTACAACTTGCCCGTTAATTTCCGTATTTACAATCCAGCCGATGGCAAAACTAAAAATGACTACTTTGTCGATATGCTGAAAGAAGTACTGGCATGGGGACTCGAACCTGCATGTGTTACCGGTGACTCTTGGTATAGCAGTATTGGAAACCTCAAAGCTGTGAAAAACAATGGTTTGGGTTTTATGTTCGCTGTTAAAAGCAACCGTACTGTCTCTGTGCAAAAGGGTAACTACCAACAGGTGCAGAGCCTGGAGATTCCCGAAGAAGGAAACACTGTATGGCTACGTAACTTTGGTCATGTACGACTCTACCGGACGCGACTCAAAAACGAGCTGCGCCATTACGTTGTTTACACTCCTCATGTCGGAGCAGATCTATCTCCACGATCTGATTTTGATCAGCTGCACCAACATCATTGGGCGATCGAAGAGTATCACCGGGCATTAAAGCAACTCTGCAACATCGAGCGTTTTCAGGTGAGAGGGAAGCGACAGGTCCGGAATCATATTTTTGCGGCTATCTTTGGCTATACCTGTCTTCAGGCGATGAAAATATCAGGGTCACTCAGAAGCGTCTATAGCGTCAGGAAAGACGCCCTCAAAGAAGCTACCTGGGATTTCATAAAAAGCTTCTCCGAGGGGAAGGAATGGTTGAGGCCATTTTTTGCCGGACCTGTCAATGCGTAAGTTCTAAGTACTTTTATTAGGTAGGTGCTCGTTCGATTTTGGCTCTCTATTTTTGTTTTCCAGTATTTTTAAAAAATATGCTACAGGATCACCAATATTATCCTTCTCTTTTGAGTAGCTATAGAATGCTTGGCTAGCTTGAACAGCATCTAGCTCCGTGGCTAATAAATTAATTATTTCTTTTGGTAGCTCTGGAACGGCACTACTTAAAAGTGATGCTACAGCTTCATTATGTGTCGCAGGTTTATTTGATATTGATTTTTCGCTGCTGTGACTTATATCAATATTTTTTCTTTTTTTATTATGTAAGATCCTAAATTTTATAGAGTTTACTTTCCTTCCTTTACGAATTTCCTTGTAGTCGAATAATAAATCCGTTTTTTCAGAAATCTCCTTTCTTGAAATCTCTAATACCCTCCTTTTAAAATTATCAAATCGAGAATACTTTTCTTTATCAATACCCAACATTTTTCTAAGCTCAACGAGCTCTATCTCATGAAAAGTACAAGGCCTAGAAGATTTTAGTGGATGAACTTTACGGAATATTTCATACAACCTTATTCCATATGATGACTTAATCTCTTGTATCTGTCGTATTTGGTACTCAGTGAAATTCCCTGAAAAATCTCGAATATGTGGTTCCATTAAAGGCTCAAAGCAAAAACCTACTGTTTTACATTCATCATCAAAGTGACAATACTTAAAAAGCCCTACACGTACATAACTCTTACTATTTCTCTTTCTAAGAGTTATAACTATCTTCTTGAGTTCTAATGTCACTTTGTCGATAGCCTGATAAGCCGCCTGTTTAGAGATGCCTAAAAAATCCGCATACTCTGGTACAGAAAACATAAACTCTGGTAAGGGCTTTCCTGTTTGCTGAGGATCAACTTTACTAATCAGTTTTGCAGCAACCTTTTGAGCTGCCGCAGATAGGCAAAAATGCCCTTCTATCAATTCATTGCTTTTCACTACAACATCTTTCACCTTTTTGTCTAATGAGGACATTCAAGCACCTATTTGATGTGTTAATCACTACATTCTTATTATCTTGTAGTTATATATTCCTCTAAAACCTTAATATAGTCAACCATCCGTAGTTATTGAATCAATTATATGTAGTGATTGAATCAACTATATGTAGGGGTTTAATCGCTATAGCCCTTTGTTTGCAAGGGCTGTAGCGATGGGTAAAACAAGTAAAACACTGATTGGTGTGAACAGATAATTTTCTATTTTTTGTAGCTACTAAAATGGAGTACTGTGCACATTCCGGCATGGTTCAAATCAAGTGAACACTTTCATGTCTATGGAGGTCATCTGTACAGCAGATTTTCTGCAGGTTGATTATAATGCCAGGTTCCTCAGCCTATCCTGTTATTTTGATCAACTTTAGAGCCTGTACATGCAACGACGTTTATCCCCTGAATGCAAGCAATCTATTGGCCTACAGGCTATTTCCGAAAATAACATATCTCATATTGCCAGGCTGCATCAGGTGTGCAGGAACACTGTCTACACGCAAAAACAACTCACTCAAACGGCAGTCAATGAAGCCTTCATGGATCATGATCCAGAGGATCATATTCTCTTCCATCTACCGGTCACTAAAGCCTTCCTTCACCAAGTGGTACTGGGAATCTTATTGATCTGCAAAGGAAGTTATCGCAGTGTGCAGATGTTTCTACATGACCTGTTTGACACGGAAATGTGTATCGGAACCATTTTCAACATCCACAACCGTGCTTGTCATAAAGCGGCTGAGATTAACGCCTCCTACGACCTTGGCTCAATCAGGCAGAGCGCCTCTGATGAAATATATCACCGTAATAAGCCTCATTTAGCGGTCGTCGATATTGAAAGCCGTTACTGTGCGAGCCTTACACGATAAGATAGCCGTGACGCAGAAACCTGGGCTATTCACCTCCTGGAGCTGACAGAGCAAGGCTTTCATCCCAAGGTTAATATCAGCGATCAAGCGCTCGGTATGAGCAATGCATTCAAAGAGATACTGCCAGACACTGAGCATCGTTTTGACCACTTCCACCTGATTAAAGCAGGGAAGGAACTGATCAGGTACCTAAAAAACAAAAGAGAATCAGCAATAACGGCCCATATTAAGCTCCTTGAAAAAATGGAACGAGCAAAGAAAAAAAGTAAGGGCCATACTCTTTCAACTAAGCTCGCCCTGGTCAATAGAAATACGACACAGGCAGAGGCTATCTATCGGCATGTTTCCACACTGATTGCCTGGCTCCAGTATGATATTTTACAACTGCCAGGCCACAATCCCGGTGACAGAGAAAAGCTCTTTGATTTCGTACTGGAGGAGCTGTCTGCAGTGGCTGATACCTCTCCACGTATCAAGGCCTTTGTGGTATCCCTGACCCATCAAAAGGACAACCTATTGGCCGCCAGTCATGTGTTGAATAGGGAGTTCCAACAGATTGCAGCCCGCTACGCTGTAGCTGCGCAAGACGTCTGGAATATATGCTATGTAACCCGATACGATATCCAAGCACCGAGTTACCACCAAAAAGCCGACGTATTTGCATCACGGATGGGTCCGATCTTCGAGTCAATCGAAGATGAGGTGCTGAAGGTAATCGCCGAAACACCTCGGTGCAGCTCAATGGTAGAGAACTTCAACAGCAGACTCAGGCCTGATCTGGACTCACGTAAACAAATTACCTCTGAGAGCCTCAATCTAATCCGGTTCTATCTGAATCATCACGTGTTTCTCCGGAGTAAGCATGCTTACATGCAAGGAAAAACACCAGCGGAGGTGATGACCGGCAATACTCATCCCCATTGGCTGGAAATGCTGGGGTTCCAGCGCTTCAGAAAAGCTGCACAAGGTGTGCCGCTCCGCGGCGGCTGTCCTCCCGTGCCAAATAGAGGGCTTCCAGCCAACTTTCCTTAACGTCACTTGTCCTTTATAGTTCCATCCTTCACTTTTCATCAATAACCATCTGGGCTTGTGCTATCCGCACCCCTTCCCGCATGAAGCAACTGCTGCACCTCGAAAAGGCATGGTGGCAGTATTATCAAAAACACAAAGACACTCTGAGACCCGTTGTTATTGAGACCATGGGGCTACTTCTGGCTTGTGGAACGACTCTTTTGGGATTTGCGACTTTTCGTTGCTCTAAGCTCGGATGTTTCTTTACGAAAAAGATCTGCTTTGGCTGTAACTCCCGATTTTGTAACACCTGTGGCAAAAAAAAGACCGATCAGTGGCTCGAAAATATGAAGGCCACACTGCCTGATACACGCTGGCAACACATCACGTTTACTATGCCTGATGTCCTTTGGCGTTTCTTTGAAGTCAATCGTCACCTACAGGGTAACCTCAGTGCAATAGCCGCTAGTATCATGCTCGATGCTGCCAAGAAAAAAGGGCTAACTCCCGGTATTTTCAACGCTATTCATACCTGTGGTCGTGATCTTAAGCTCAATGTCCATATCCATTTGGCTATTACGCTGGGGGGGATTACCACAGATCATAAGCGATGGAAGAAGATAGACTTCCACAAAATAAATACCATGACATGCTGGCGCTACCAGGTTCTTCACCTCTTACGGCAAGAAGCCAAAAAAGGGCAGCTCATCATTCCGGATGAGCTATCAAAGCAATGTGGGAACAACTATCGGCTGAATCAGTTTCTCGATACTGAATATAGAACTTACGCATTGACAGACATCCAAAAAAATTGCTAGATCAGCAAAAAAACAGTGGATGTCGTCGTGCGTAGAAAAATAACAAAACCAACAACAGCCAAGTGCGACCTCCCGAAGTATACGGGGTTTCTACTCTGTGAACCCCAATCAGCCACCTGTACCCGTCTTAGCGAATTGAGTGATATATCGCATGACAGTGTTAACCGCTTTCTCCAACGTGAAAACTTTGCTCCTGAAGATCTTTTTCTAGAAGCGTCAGCAAGGCTTATTCTTGAAGGTGGGACGCTATCGGTTGATGATACGGTGCTGGATAAACCTTATACCCATTACACGGCTTTAGTCGGTCATTACTACTCAGGAAAGCACCACAAAACCGTCAAGGGTATTAATCTCATCACGCTTTATTACACGGACATCAAAGGCTACAACTTGCCCGTTAATTTCCGTATTTACAATCCAGCCGATGGCAAAACTAAAAATGACTACTTTGTCGATATGCTGAAAGAAGTACTGGCATGGGGACTCGAACCTGCATGTGTTACCGGTGACTCTTGGTATAGCAGTATTGGAAACCTCAAAGCTGTGAAAAACAATGGTTTGGGTTTTATGTTCGCTGTTAAAAGCAACCGTACTGTCTCTGTGCAAAAGGGTAACTACCAACAGGTGCAGAGCCTGGAGATTCCCGAAGAAGGAAAAACTGTATGGCTACGTAACTGTGGTCATGTACGACTCTACCGGACGCGACTCAAAAACGAGCTGCGCCATTACGTTGTTTACACTCCTCATGTCGGAGCAGATCTATCTCCACGATCTAATTGTGATCAGCTGCACCAACATCATTGGGCGATCGAAGAGTATCACCGGGCATTAAAGCAACTCTGCAACATCGAGCGTTTTCAGGTGAGAGGGGAGCGACAGGTCCGGAATCATATTTTTGCGGCTATCTTTGGCTATACCTGTCTTCAGGCGATGAAAGTATCAGGGTCACTCAGAAGCGTCTATAGCGTCAGGAAAGACGCCCTCAAAGCAGCTACCTGGGATTTCATAAAAAGCTTCTCCGAGGGGAAGGAATGGTTGAGGCCATTTTTTGCCGGACCTGTCAATGCGTAAGTTCTAGAATATAAGAAACACTGGCATGTTCATTTTGCTGATCCCACTAAAACACCCACGGCAACAGCTAAGTATTTGGGACGTTATCTCACCCGACCTCCCATCGCTTTGTCACGAATTAAGCACTACGATGGCAAAGAAGTGGTGTTTGAGTACCTCGATCACAAAACCAATACACACCGTCTGTTCCATTGTGATATCGAAGAATTCATTACACGGCTGATTCGCCATATTCCCGAAAAAGGGTGCAGACTGGTGCGCTACTACGGGTTTCTGGCTCACCGTGTCCGAGGAAAGCTACTGCCAAAAATCTACGATCTACTGAATCAACCTGAGAAAAAAACACAAAGGATCTACTTTCCCGAGCTGTTGAACGCGACCTTTAGCGTTGATCCACTCAAATGCCATGCCTGTGGTGCACAACTGGTATTTTGTGGTGTTACTGTTGGTATAAAACGCTCAGAGCTTCGTCAATACCATAAGGCGCTGGCCTTACAAAAACCGATTCAGCAGGCGGCATAGGAAAGATCCGTCTGGAGTTTGGTGTTGAGTGAAAAACAGCTTGTTTAAAGGCGTTTTAAGACCCGTAGAGTGCTTTTTCCGTCTTTCACAGGGTTTTATCACCAAATACAACTCGTTAGCTGGCATGCTGAGGATTAGACTGCGGGCCTCGGCGTGTTGAAAATGCTATGCGGTAAACTAACTCTCTTGTTGAGTCATTTCTATGCCAGTCTCTGGTAGGGTTATGTGTGTTTGGTGTTCACTAAAAACCGCTGTTTTTGAACCATGCCCATAAAATTTCAATAAGGAGACTTCTGGCTGATGTGCGCACGGTGTTTCAGGTCAAGCGAAACTTTATTAAGTGGTTAAACGAAGCCTTTCCATTAGCAGCGCCGGCCTGAGCGGGAACGTTGAACTGGGATTCACGAGCTGTCGGAATACTGCATAGTCATAAATGATCTTTGCATAAGCACCAAGATTTTTGGCATCGGGAGCGGTTTGGCATAAGTCCGAAATGTAAACCAAGCCTCCGACATGTTCCAGCTTGCCTTTTTTCTCAAGGTGTTCGGCCAAGTTGGCTGGGGCAAAGGACTCACCCTCAGCGGCTAATTGTAAGGCAGCCTCATAAAGCAGGCGGTGGCCCAGATGATGAAAATGATCCACTGATATTTCATCTTCTACCAATGCTATCGCCTGATTGTTTTGTATTATACCACCCAGTATGCATTGCTCGGCTTCAATGGAATAAGACTGTGCTTTCATTGGTTTAGGTGATCGTGCTTTTGGCATTGGTATGCTCTGGATAAGCTGGAACAAAACATGGTGATCATATCAGTGCTTGTATCTATTTTATAGAAAAGAGTCACAGATAGGGGGGTATGATCTTTCAATAAGAACGACCCTCGCTTTCAACTGTTTTTCAGCCTGATTGTTGCGCCGCTGCTTGGCTCCTGATTTTATTGAGATTACCAGATAGCTTTTATATGCGGATAAGCTAATATTCTCTCATCAGCCGTTAATAGGGGTGCAGGTAGTACTCGCGCTTGAGCTACAATGATTCGATCAGCGGGGTCTTTATGAAATTCTCCAGGCAGTCTGGTTGACTCAACCAGCACCTTGTTACCCAAAGGCAAAAACTCTAGGTTGTTAATCTGACTAACTACATCCAGCCACGAGTCAACGTCCATGGATAGTTTTAGCCTGCCTTTAGTCACCAGTAGCGATATTTCCCATGCTGTGATTGATGAAACAATAATTTGCCCATCTTCACTTTGTTGTTCAATGAGAGATCGAGCGGTACTACTCAAGCGGTCATTTTTATTAACCCACCAAACTAAGGTATGAGTATCCAGGACAATCAATTGGCAGCCTCCCAGTCATCTTCTCCTACAGGGGATGTAGGGTCATCAAAAGATAGAACACTGCCTTCTAATTGTTCCAAAGGGCTTTTCTCAGAGCTTCCTTTGTACGGTTTGATGACCAGAGTTGGCTTTCCATGGGATGTGATAACAACAGACTCACCACTTTGCTCAACACCTCTCATCACCTCAAGAGCTTGCGCTTTAAATATTGATTTTGAAATTTCATTTTTCATTTTATGCCTATAGTCATATATCTATAGTCATAATATAGAGTGCTAAAATGACTATAGCAAGTAGTCATATAACGATAATTTGTGCAGTAAACCACCCTATCAGAAAATATACGCATAAATACATTGTAACATGTTGACTTATAAGTGTTTTCCGAATAACCTTTGCAGCAAGTCGAGGCAAGACAATAATAAAAATAACCGTCAGGCAGACTCGGCGAGGCGCTGATAACAAAAACAAATACAGCGGCGATAACAACAACAATAACAAGAGTGCACGATCAACCCTGTCGTCCTTTGCTCCCTGGAGGGAATCAGGAATCAAACGACGACAACGTTACTTCCACTAAAGCCCTGACTATCCTTTCGACAGTCAGGGCTTTTCTTTTCTGACTACCATGAGCGCTCACCCTCTATCTCTGTAAAATGGCACTCTATAAAACCATGGCGGAGATCAGCTTCCATGCTCATATCTGATGAGAGGTCGTATATCTGGCTTTCAAGATCCTTGTCATCTGTATACTCGAAGGTAAGTTCATACTCCCAGCCATCTTTTTCTAGCTTTTTGCCGCTATACTGTGTCAAGTAAAAGTCCTCAATCTCTCGGCGAGATTTACCGCATAGCATTTACCGCATAGCATTTTCAAAACGCCGAGGCCCGCAGTCTAATCCTCAGCATGCCAGCTAACGAGTTGTATTTGGTGATAAAACCCTGTGAAAGACGGAAAAAGCACTCTACGGGTCTTAAAACGCCTTTAAACAAGCTGTTTTTCACTCAACACCAAACTCCAGACGGATCTTTCCTATGCCGCCTGCTGAATCGGTTTTTGTAAGGCCAGCGCCTTATGGTATTGACGAAGCTCTGAGCGTTTTATACCAACAGTAACACCACAAAATACCGGCATGGTTCAAAAACAGCGGTTTTTAGTGAACACCAAACACACATAACCCTACCAGAGACTGGCATAGAAATGACTCAACAAGAGAGTTAGTTTATGCAGCTTTTCTGAAGCGCTGGAACCCCATGCATTTCCAGCCAATTGGGATGAGTATTGCCGGTCATCACCTCCGCTGGTGTTTTTCCTTGCATGTAAGCATGCTTACTCCGGAGAAACACGTGATGATTCAGATAAAACCGGATTAGATTGAGGCTCTCAGAGGTAATTTGTTTACGTGAGTCCAGATAAGGCCTGAGTCTGCTGTTGAAGTTCTCTACCATTGAGCTGCACCTAGGTGTTTCGGCGATTACCTTCAGCACCTCATCTTCGATTGACTCGAAGATCGGACCCATCCGTGATGCAAATACGTCGGCTTTTTGGTGGTAACTCGGTGCTTGGATATCGTATCGGGTTACATAGCATATATTCCAGACGTCTTGCGCAGCTACAGCGTAGCGGGCTGCAATCTGTTGGAACTCCCTATTCAACACATGACTGGCGGCCAATAGGTTGTCCTTTTGATGGGTCAGGGATACCACAAAGGCCTTGATACGTGGAGAGGTATCAGCCACTGCAGACAGCTCCTCCAGTACGAAATCAAAGAGCTTTTCTCTGTCACCGGGATTGTGGCCTGGCAGTTGTAAAATATCATACTGGAGCCAGGCAATCAGTGTGGAAACATGCCGATAGATAGCCTCTGCCTGTGTCGTATTTCTATTGACCAGGGCGAGCTTAGTTGAAAGAGTATGGCCCTTACTTTTTTTCTTTGCTCGTTCCATTTTTTCAAGGAGCTTAATATGGGCCGTTATTGCTGATTCTCTTTTGTTTTTTAGGTACCTGATCAGTGCCTTCCCTGCTTTAATCAGGTGGAAGTGGTCAAAACGATGCTCAGTGTCTGGCAGTATCTCTTTGAATGCATTGCTCATACCGAGCGCGTGATCGCTGATATTAACCTTGGGATGAAAGCCTTGCTCTGTAAGCTCCAGGAGGTGAATAGCCCAGGTTTCTGCGTCACGGCTATCTTCTCGTGTAAGGCTCGCACAGTAACGGCTTTCAATATCGACGACCGCTAAATGAGGCTTATTACGGTGATATATTTCATCAGAGGCGCTCTGCCTGATTGAGCCAAGGTCGTAGGAGGCGTTAATCTCAGCCGCTTTATGACAAGCACGGTTGTGGATGTTGAAAATGGTTCCGATACACATTTCCGTGTCAAACAGGTCATGTAGAAACATCTGCACACTGCGATAACTTCCTTTGCAGATCAATAAGATTCCCAGTACCACGTGGTGAAGGAAGGCTTTAGTGACCGGTAGATGGAAGAGAATATGATCCTCTGGATCATGATCCATGAAGGCTTCATTGACTGCCGTTTGAGTGAGTTGTTTTTGCGTGTAGACAGTGTTCCTGCACACCTGATGCAGCCTGGCAATATGAGATATGTTATTTTCGGAAATAGCCTGTAGGCCAATAGATTTCTTGCATTCAGGGGATAAACGTCGTTGCATGTACAGGCTCTAAAGTTGATCAAAATAACAGGATAGGCTGAGGAACCTGGCATTATAATCAACCTGCAGAAAATCTGCTGTACAGATGACCTCCATAGACATGAAAGTGTTCACTTGATTGGAACCATGCCAGATAATGGCCTTTTATTGACGAAAACCGAAGTGACTACAGTGTCGAGCCAATTTGCCAGGACATGCCAATTGCACCGTCCAGTTATTATCTGCGTAAAAGCCATGAGGTTAGCCCTGATAAGCGCAACATGCGTGCGAAAAGAGACGAAACGCTCTTGGTGGATATTGAACGGATTTGGCATGAGAGTCGCGAAACGTATGGTGCCCGTAAAATATGGAAGCAGATGCAAAGAGAATCCATTGATGTAGTGCGTTGTACGGTTGAACGACTGATGCGACAACAGGAAATCCAGGGCGTCAGACGAGGAAAACCGTGTATAACCACAACCCCTGCAAAAGATTATAAACCGGAGGATCTAGTGAATCGTCAATTCAAAGCAGATTATCCTAACCAGCTGTGGGGTGCAGATATTACCTACGTTAAAAGCCGGTCAGGGTTTATTTACGTCGCCTTTGTTATCGATGTTTTTTCTCGGTGCATCGCAGGTTGGCGGATCATGAGCAATATGGAAACACAGCTCGTTCTTGATGCTTTTGATCAGGCGTTATGGGCGAGAGGCAAGCCTAAAGATGTTGTACATCACAATGACCATGGCAGTCAGTATTTATCGCTTTGTTACACTAAACGGTTGATTGACGCTGACTTTAAACCTTCTGTTGGTACCGTGGGAGATTCTTATAATAACGCTCTGGCCGAGACAGTTAACGGATTGTATAAAACTGAGTTGATCTACAAAGATGCGCCCTGGAAAGGGGTAAAGGATGTTGAAATGGCAACTCTACACTGGGTGGACTGGTTTAATAACCGGCGCTTGCTCAGCTCCATTGGTGATATACCACCCAAAGAGTACGAGGACGTCTATTATCAAAATAAGGAGTCAGCTCAGGTGGCATGACTCAAATAAATCTTCCTCCGATAGAACCGGGTGGATTCAATTGTCAATATTCGTAAGAGTTTGGTGAAGTACATGTGTTTCACTAATCGCTTACAAAATTAGGTTGTTTTATTAGATATAATATAGGAATAACATGGCTTTGTTTTTTTGCGCATCAAATAAAAGTAGGTCTTTCTTACCTGAGTATTTTAAAAAAATGATAAAATACACAGGGAAAATGTTTTTTTATTGTCTTATTTGTATGAGTATTATATCATGTTCTGATTTTCAATTTATAAATAGCGCATCTAAAATTAAAATGGATATTCAATCGTCAAATCAATTAAATCCTAATGGGGATAGTAAATCCAATCCTTTATTGATAAAGGTATTACAGTTAAGTGGTATAAGCCAATTCCAAAAACAAGATTTTTTATCATTATATAATGATACTTACTCTGCATTGGGAGGAGAAATTGTGTACTTAGAGGATGTGATTATTACGCCAAATGAAAAGAAGGAATTTGTCATAATTCCTGATTCATCAACAAAGTATATCGCCTTTTTATTTGTTTTCCATAATTACCAAAATTCTATAAATAAGCAATGGATTAATATTTATCAAAAAGTTCCTAAACGAATTTCTATTTTTTTAAAAAATAGTAACCCCGTTATTAAGTAAGCGCTCGGTGAAATACATCTACAACCCTGAAAATCCTTGCTTGATACTACAGCCTCATCGATTTCATCGTTGTAGGCGTTATGGCTAGTCGGGAATACAAACGGAAGTTTGGCTCTCTGCCCATTTTGTTTTTGGCCTAATACTGTCTACAATTCTTGCCGCATAGCATTTTCAAAACGCCGAGGCCCGCAGTCTAATCCTCAGCATGCCAGCTAACGAGTTGTATTTGGTGATAAAACCCTGTGAAAGACGGAAAAAGCACTCTACGGGTCTTAAAACGCCTTTAAACAAGCTGTTTTTCACTCAACACCAAACTCCAGACGGATCTTTCCTATGCCGCCTGCTGAATCGGTTTTTGTAAGGCCAGCGCCTTATGGTATTGACGAAGCTCTGAGCGTTTTATACCAACAGTAACACCACAAAATACCAGTTGTGCACCACAGGCATGGCATTTGAGTGGATCAACGCTAAAGGTCGCGTTCAACAGCTCGGGAAAGTAGATCCTTTGTGTTTTTTTCTCAGGTTGATTCAGTAGATCGTAGATTTTTGGCAGTAGCTTTCCTCGGACACGGTGAGCCAGAAACCCGTAGTAGCGCACCAGTCTGAACCCTTTTTCGGGAATATGGCGAATCAGCCGTGTAATGAATTATTCGATATCACAATGGAACAGACGGTGTGTATTGGTTTTGTGATCGAGGTACTCAAACACCACTTCTTTGCCATCGTAGTGCTTAATTCGTGACAAAGCGATGGGAGGTCGGGTGAGATAACGTCCCAAATACTTAGCTGTTGCCGTGGGTGTTTTAGTGGGATCAGCAAAATGAACATGCCAGTGTTTCTTATATTCAGTATCGAGAAACTGATTCAGCCGATAGTTGTTCCCACATTGCTTTGATAGCTCATCCGGAATGATGAGCTGCCCTTTTTTGGCTTCTTGCCGTAAGAGGTGAAGAACCTGGTAGCGCCAGCATGTCATGGTATTTATTTTGTGGAAGTCTATCTTCTTCCATCGCTTATGATCTGTGGTAATCCCCCCCCAGCGTAATAGCCAAATGGATATGGACATTGAGCTTAAGATCACGACCAAAGGTATGAATAGCGTTGAAAATACCGGGAGTTAGCCCTTTTTTCTTGGCAGCATCGAGCATGATACTAGCGGCTATTGCACTGAGGTTACCCTGTAGGTGACGATTGACTTCAAAGAAACGCCAAAGGACATCAGGCATAGTAAACGTGATGTGTTGCCAGCGTGTATCAGGCAGTGTGGCCTTCATATTTTCGAGCCACTGATCGGTCTTTTTTTTGCCACAGGTGTTACAAAATCGGGAGTTACAGCCAAAGCAGATCTTTTTCGTAAAGAAACATCCGAGCTTAGAGCAACGAAAAGTCGCAAATCCCAAAAGAGTCGTTCCACAAGCCAGAAGTAGCCCCATGGTCTCAATAACAACGGGTCTCAGAGTGTCTTTGTGTTTTTGATAATACTGCCACCATGCCTTTTCGAGGTGCAGCAGTTGCTGTACTGGTCTAATAGAACCGGACACTTTGATAAGAGATAATTTCTATCACTTGTTAAGGTGTCACAATGAGTCAAAAGCGAACCTATAAGCACTATCCAAAAGAGTTCAAAGAAGAGGCTGTTGCTCTTGTAATGGAGCAAGGCTATTCGGTGCCTGATGCAGCTAAATCACTAGGTATTTCCACCAGTTTGCTCTACAAATGGAAGGATCATATTCTGGCCCTAAAGGAGGGCAAAGTGTTGTCTGATGACGAGCGTGAAGAGCTTAAAAATCTGCGTAAAGAGGTAAAAAAACTCCGCATGGAGAGGGAAGTGCTAAAAAAGGCCAGCGCCTTCTTTGCGAAAGAAATGAAGTAAAATTCGACTTCATTCAGAAGGCGTCAAACGATTACCCTGTTAACTTGCTATGTCGAGTGATGCAGGTGAGTACTTCAGCTTATTATGACTGGTCAAAGCAGCCAGGCCATGTCATCACGGCTGAAACACTGCACTTGTATCGACGAATCAAGCAGCTCTTCAAGCAAAGCAGGAATAGCTTGGGGAGCCGGGAAATGGTTAAGGCTCTGCGCAAAGAAGGCTTTCAGATAGGCCGTTACAGAGTTAAGACGTTAATGAGCCAGCTAGGCCTCAAAGTCAGGCAGCTCTTAGCCTATAAGGTTAACACTAAACGGAAACACAGTGATGCTGTTGCTGACAATCTACTCAATCAGAATTTTAACCCTGTAGGGCCAAATCAGGTATGGGCTGGTGATGTGACCTATTTAAAAACGGCTGAAGGCTGGATGTACCTTGAAATTGTGATGGATTTATTCTCTCGTCGGATCGTTGGCTGGCACATTGATAAAAGGATGACAACGGCTCTGGTTAGTACTGCCATGATGAAAGCTTACAATACTCGTCAGCCGCCTGAAGGCTTAGTTTTTCATAGTGATAGAGGATCGCAGTATACCAGTAAGCGATACCGTAAACTGCTTTCTGGATATGGTATTCGTGCAAGCATGGGAGACGTTGGAGCGTGCTGGGACAATGCTGTCGTTGAGCGGTTTTTTGGAAGCTTAAAGCATGACTGGATTTTTCAGGTAGCTCAACCCACGCGGGAACATATGAAAAAAGATGTTGCGGCATACATGAAGTACTACAACCTTGATAGATTGCATACGGCAAATGATGATCGTTCTCCAATTGAGTATGAAATTTATTATCGTGAAAGTCAGGTAGGATGAAGTGTCGACAGAAGTCTCACAAAAATGTGTCCGGTTTTAGTTGACCAGTACATGCTTCATGCGGGAAGGGGTGCGGATAGCACAAGCCCAGATGGTTGTTGATGAAAAGTGAAGGATGGAACTATAAAGGACAAGTGACGTTAAGGAAAGTGGGCTGGAAGCCCTCTATTTGGCACGGGAGGAAAGCCGCCGCGGAGCGGCACACCTTGTCAGAAGAACCCCAACACTCAGAGAAAGACAGGTAATGCGTTGCTTTAAACGAGCCGCTAAATTTATATTAGCTTCCTCTGTTGAATACAACAGGTTGCATGTGAATACACCGAGTTATTCTGGAAGCACAGACTCAAGCCTTGTGTGTTCTGATCAAAGTGACTCCAATGACTCCTATTATGGTGACTCCTTATTGGAGCCGAAGTCGGATGATAGTACCCGCAATGCCTACATTGATGAGTTCCAGCAAGGGATGGATAAAGGCTATTATCTGTCTAATCTATATTATTTATCACTGAGAACCCATCCGCTGATTATCGGGTTAGAGGAATCGGTCTATATCACTTTATGTCAAAGGGCTCATAGTCATTCTCATTGGTTTGTCACATTATCACTGGTGGATAATTCGCGGGGATGGGGTTCTCTTGACATGCTTGGTGTAACAGCCATGGTCATCGACCCTAAGGCGAAAGACTGGTTTTTTCCAAACACATCTGATGCCGAGTTCCGACGTACGAGAGACAGAGTATTTAAGGTACAAAAGGAGAAAGTATTATAAGGAGGCATATCACCACCGCGTGGAGACTATTGTCGCAAGGTATAGAACAGAGACTTCCATCTGATGGTTATTTATTCGGTTCTGTTGCAAACTGACACCAGCTGATGAAGGTGCTACTCTCTGATTCAAATTTTGCCGTTCAGCTGAGCTTTATTCCATGGATTTTTCCGGTCGCCACTATCCTGAGCATCTCATTCTCCAAACCATCCGTTGGTATCTACGCTACAGCCTGAGTTACCGGGATCTGGAAGAAATATTGGAAGAGCGTGGCGTTGACATTGATCACACGACACTTTATCGCTGGGTGCAGAAGTATGCGCCTCAACTAGAAGCGGAACATCGTAAGCGTCGCAATCCCTGCGGGAAGTCGTGGCGGATGGATGAAACCTATATCAAGATCAAAGGGGAATGGGTCTATCTCTACCGAGCCGTTGATACTGAAGGCAATACCGTTGATTTTCTACTGACGAAGTACCGGGATAAGAAGGCGGCTACCCGCTTTTTCAAAAAGGCCATTCGTCTCAATGGTCAGCCAGAGAAGGTCTCCATCGATAAGAGCGGCTCCAATACCTTTGCTCTGAAGGATATCAATACCGCCCTGAAAGAAGAGAAGAAAAAGCAGATAGAGATTCGTCAGAGCAAGTACCTGAATAACCTGGTAGAGCAAGATCACAGGGGTATTAAGCGCCTGACAAAACCAATGATGGGCTTTCACAGCTTCAAAACAGCCAGAAATACGCTGAAGGGTATAGAGCTATGCCATATGATCAGGAAAGGCCAATATAAGAAAACGGAAGCAGCGAATGACTGGGAGTATTTCTACTCCCTGGCAGTCTAACTATGTCCAGAGAATAGCTCGGCTCAACTGTCTCCCGTAGATGCAACACAACCTTACACCAAATTCCTGAATATGGTGGCTTGAACACCGATTCTGGAAAACACGGAAAAGTGTTCACGAGAAACCAGAATGGGTGTTCAAGCGTTACCAAAATCGGTGTTCATCGGTTACCAGAATGAGTGTTCAAGGGAAGCCAGAATACGCAATAGCTGGTTATCTATTGTATAACTAATAGATAACCATCGGATAACCAAAAGCTAACCCGACAATATTCTTTCGTAATCTGCTTTAAGGTCTTGATAGCCTTGCTTTTCTATCAGAGCCAACACTGCCAGCTCTATAGCCTCGGTATCGTATACGTCCAATCTTTTAGCGGCCTCCTTGAATATCTCTTTTATTCCCGGTCGGCACTTACCGCCGAATTGCTGAGTATACGGAGACACCCTTCTTCTGCGCGTTGGTTCTTTTGATAAAGCAGGAATAACACCACCTGAACTTTCTTTTTTCTTGCCCCCGCTTCTGTCAGTAAATCCCTCTTTCCCTGCGGCCTCAATAATTGCCCTTTGCTGGTCATTTGTTAGCTCTGGAATTTCTGAATGCCCAGCAATAGATGAAACATCCACGCTTGAGGATTCATCAGCATCTGTCGTGACATCACCAAAATCAAGAATAGGCCTTTCTTTAGCGTCTCCGGAAGTCACGCCCCTTCTCCTTTTTTCTCAAGAACCGACTTAATTCTTACCTTCAACTCTTCTGTGACCGCCTTTGCTGTATTCTCTGCTTTTTGTATCATGGCCTTGTCGCTGCTTACGCCAGTATCGAGACTGCTGACACTTCCGCCGTAGGTTACTATCAGCTTGAAAGGTTCACGCCTTATCATCTCAGAATCAAAAACATGTATACCGGCAGCCTTGAACTGCTTTTTAAAATGCTTCTGTGTTCTGGTGACAATGGCTGCATCGGTGTTGCAGAAGATAACTGACAGGGGTATTTCTCTATTAAGCATCCGAGAACTATTCTTTATCATTCGGATAGTCTTTGCAGCTTCGTTAGCGTCATTCTCTGAAGGTTGACAAGGTATCACCACCAGATCGGCCTGGCTAACTGCAAAAGTAACCGCGTTACTTGATACACCCTCAAGATCAACAAAAACAAAATCACTCTTCTTTTTTTCTTCCTGAATGGCATTCAATACAGCCTCTTCAGTTGTTGCAGAGATAACCCGAATATTTTCAGGACACCCCTTTTTCTCTGACCACTTCTTTGTGTGCTGGTTTGGGTCGGCGTCTATGATTGCAACTGTGACACCCTTATCAGCGCCCTGTCTGGCTACTTCACAAGCTGAGACTATGCAAGTTGTTGTTTTACAAGCTCCACCCTTCGATTGCGCGTAGCCTATCACTGGCATGATTAACCCTCTTTATGGTTATGGATAAGTTATCGGTAAGTTACGGATAAGTTATAGATAACATAACTACCGGATAACCGATGGTTACACAATAGTTATTTATTAGATAACCGTTAGATAACTAATTTTTGGATAACCATTCGATAACTTTTGGTTATCCATAAACCCCACCAAAACAGGGGCTTACAGCCTAACTAACGGCTTGCAATATCAGAAATCACAGGTATATTTAGGAGAGAGACGGGCACGTCACAAAACATGCGGGCACAAAAAAGCCCCTGTTCACTTTGGCGGGTTAGCAGAGGCATTTTTGTAAAGCTTTGGATAACTTGTAAGGGAATAATAGGATACAGAACTCGGTATATCAACTTTAGGCCGATAAATTTGTGCAATATAGTACAAATAAGTGTTCTTTTTCAGTCCCTTGCAGGTGCAGATAATAGGCAACACATGCCAGAACAAACAGAACAAACAGCACCAACAGCACCTAAGTACCCTCAGTACAGCTACGTATACACCGACAGTGGCGAACTAAAGAACAAACCCTGCTACCTCCCAGAAATAGCCGAATGGCTTGGCCTGAATGCCGCTGTTATATACAGTCAGCTTTGCTACTGGATGCCCAGAAAGTCAGGTAAGTACCTCTGTACCTCTTAAAAACCGATGTCGATCTTTCATCAGAGCTTGGAATAAGTAAAAAACAGGTGAGGCTGGCAAAGTATGCCCTTGCTAAACACGGCCTAGCTGATTTCGACAACAAGACTAGGGGAAGGCACACCCGTTACACATACGTTGCTAATACTTTCTCACTGGTAAAATTCCAGAAGGGTTCTGTTGCAAACAGACACCAGCTTATGAAGGTGCTACCCTCTGATTCAGATTTTGCCGTTCAGCTGAGCTTTCTACCATGGATTTGTTCGGTCGCCACTATCCCGAGCATCTCATTCTCCAAACCATCCGGTGGTATCTGCGCTACAGCCTTAGCTACCGGGATTTGGAAGAGATTTTGGAGGAGCGTGGCGTAGCAATAGATCATACGACACCTTATCGTTGGGTTCAGACCTATGCTCCCCAGCTAGAAGCTGAGCATCGTAGACGTCGCAAGCCCTGTGGTAAATCCTGGCGAATGGATGAAACCTATATCAAGATCAAAGGTGAATGGGTCTATCTCTACCGAGCCGTTGATACAGCAGGCGATACGGTCGACTTTCTACTGACCAAAAATCGGGATAAGAAGGCTGCTGCTCGTTTCTTCAAAAAAGCCATTCGTCTTAATGGTCTGCCAGAGAAGGTCTCTATTGATAAGAGTGGCTCCAACACCTTTGCTCTGAAGGATATCAATACCGCTCTGAAGAAAGAGAAAAAAAGGCAGATAGAAATTCGACAGAATAAGTACCTGAACAACCTGGTAGAGCAGGATCACAGAGGTATAAAGCGACGGACTAAGCCCATGCTGGGCTTTCAGAGCTTTAATACCGCACGAAATGCGCTGAAAGGAGTGGAGCTCTGCCATATGATTCGTAAGGGTCAATATGACTCTACAAAGTCAGCCAATGATTGGGAGTATTTCTACTCCCTCGAAGTCTAACTGTGTCCGGAGGATGGCTTCGCTCGCCTGTTGCTGCTAGATGCAACGGAACCCAAGGGGCTGCTGATCCTTACCCGACTTCAGGATTGAGCGAACATGTTTTAGTTGGTAGCCATGTATCTTCCGGGCATGGGCACAGGCGTTGTTGAGCCTCTGTGAACCATAGTCTCTTTGCAGGTTCAACAACCCCAGACTCGCACGATAGGCTTGCTCAGGGTGATCCCGACATACCAGCAGGTGCTGGATAAAACAAAGGGCTCTCTGTCCATTTTGTTTTTGCTAGAATAGTCCTCAAGCTTTTTATTCCTCTGGCCTTCGACTTTTCTTAGGTATTTTCAAATGTCTCATATTTCCGCAGATTTTTTGAGCCTTAGGCACATTGAAATCCTCAGTGTTGATCTGAAAAGCGACGGTGCTTACATAACTGTGACCACCGATCACGATGATATTGATTGCAGAATCTGCGGCAAGTCTGTTCCGTTTACCGGCTATTCCGAACCACGAACCATTCGCCATCTTCCCATTCTGGGCAAGCCCTGCTATCTCATCATCAGGCCGAAGAAAGGCGTGTGTCCAGATTGTGATAAACACCCCACTACGTGGCAAAAACTGGACTGGTGTCTTCCCAAGAGCCGTCATACCAAAGCTTACGAGCAGCACCTTATGTTGGCGTTGGTCAATAGCACAGTGGCGGATGTAGCCATGAAAGAAGTGGTGGGTGAGAAGGTAGTTCGTGGTGTCATTGACCACTGGGTCCATCAGAAGACCGACTGGAAGAGCGTGAAGAAGCTGGGATTGTTGGGTATTGACGAAATCGCCCTGAGAAAGGGCTACCAAGACTATCTGACCCTGATTACTTCCAGAGTGGATGACCAGGTTCACCTGATCGGCGTCATCGAGGGTCGGGAGAAGGCCAAAGTCAAAGCCTTCCTGAAATCAATACCAGCTCGTTTGAAGCGCACGATTAAAGGAATCTGCTGTGACATGTACGATGGCTATGTGAATGCAGCCCAGGAAGCATTACCAAAAGTACCCATCATGATTGACCGGTTTCATGTCGTCAAGCTGTACCGGAAGGCGTTGGTTAAAGTCAGGCAATCCGAGCTGGTCAGACTTCGTAAGTTGCTCAGTCCCGAGGATTACCAAGCCCTGAAGCCCTCTATTGCCATCTTGCGTCGTAATGCCGAAATGGTCAGCAAGGAAGAGCGGATGGAGCTGGAAAAGCTGTTCAAGCACTCTACCCAGTTGAAAGCAGCCTATCGCCACTGTCGCAAGCTTACCTGCATCTTCAACAGTAATATAAGAAAGAAGGCAGCCAGTGATCGGTTGGATGCTTGGATGGCGGAAGTGGAACGGTCATCGATTAGTCAATTTAACAGTTTCATCGAAACCTTACGGAAGTACAAAGAGCCAATCAGCAACTATTTCAGGAAGAGAGAAACCAGCGGGTTTGTGGAAGGATTCAACAACAAAGTGAAGGTCACTAAGCGACGTTGCTATGGTATTTTAAGCGTAAAAACGTTCTTTCAGCGACTGTTTTTAGACACGCAAGATTACTCTGTATTCCTTGGTGCAAAAGGATTATAGCTGATATGGTACCAAAAACAAAATGGACAGAGAGCCGCGGTTTTTTGGAAGCTTAAAGCATGACTGGATTTTTAAGGTAGCTCAACCCACGCGGGAACATATGAAAAAAGATGTTGCGGCATACATGAAGTACTACAACCTTGATAGATTGCATACGGCAAATGATGATCGTTCTCCAATTGAGTATGAAATTTATTATCGTGAAAGTCAGGTAGGATGAAGTGTCGACAGAAGTCTCACAAAAATGTGTCCGGTTTTAGTTGACCAGTACAAATGGTTGAGGCCATTTTTTGCCGGACCTGTCAATGCGTAAGTTCTATTACCTAAATCCTGCAAATAATATCGAAATAAAAGTTGCAATCACCCGTGAATAAAGAGATTAAATGATGTTTTCGTTTCATAAAGCATCACTTTTTCAATGAGCAAAAAAAACAAGTCAAAAGCACGTTTGAAGCAGCGGAAGGTACATTTCACTCAAGCTAAAAAGCCGCTTACCAGTCAGGCTGGACTTATCCCTGTGTTTCGCTTCCTGAACCGGATGGGGCTGGCCGACCTACTGGACAAACGGATTAATATTCAACGAGGCTCTAATGCCACTTTCCAACTGTCAGATGTCATTCTGATGGTAACCACCGGCATTCTGGCAGGTGCCAAAAGTCTGATGAAAGTGTGCACGGTCTGGCAGGATAGCGTTCTCCGAGAATGCACCCGTTTTCAACGCATTCCTTGTGACAGTCAATTTGGACGCATTTTAAAGCTGTTCCACTTTGCCAGCGTCGTTGAACTGGAAACCGCTGTCCACGAAATGAGGGAGAGTGTTTGGAAACAGGCACTGCGCTCAGGAACATCTACCGTTTATGCTTTTAAACAGGTCACCATTGACCTCGATTCTACGGTAAAAACCTGTTTTGGTTTTCAGGAAGGCGCAAAGAAAGGGTTTAACGAGAAAAAAAGAGGGGCGCTGTCGTACCACCCGCAGCTGGCCTTTTGCGCGGAAACCAAAGAAGTGCTGCAGGGTTGGTTACGAAGTGGTGATGCCTACACTGCTAATGGCTCCATAGAGTTTATGAAACAGTTGCTGGTTACTCTGCCTTCCCACATGAAGATTTTTTTCAGGGCTGATAGTGGCTACTTTGGTGGACCATTACTGACCTATCTGGAGGATTTAGGACATCGTTATCTGGTTAAGGTCAAACTGAAGAATCTACACAAACTGTTAATCCCGCAAGACTGGCAACCTGTCGTGCATCAGCCAGGGTGGGCGTGGTGCGAGTTTCAACACTGCTGTGGTGACTGGGACCGGGCTCGTTGCTTCGTGGCTGTCCGGCAAAGAAAGATCGGGAAGCCAGAAAACACCCAGTGCGAATTGTTAGACCCGAAGCCAGAGTACGACTACTTCTGCTACGTGACTACTGAGTCGTTGAGTCCATGGGAGATCCATAAAGCGTATGGCAAGCGGGCTACCTGCGAAACCTGGATCGAAGAGTGCAAAAACCAGATGGCTCTCGGGCAGATCAAAACCGATCATTTCATGGCAAACAGTGCGCTTATGCAATGTGCAATACTGGCCTACAATACAACACGTTGGATGGCACTGATGAGTGGGAATCGTCAGTTGATGAAGTGGGAGCCGGAAAGCATTCGCTGCTATATGATACGGGTTGCCGGAAAACTGTTGACAGGTAACAGGCAGTTGACCGTTGCCAGTAACAAAGAGCATCTCTACCAAACGGAGTGGGATGCTTGGCTAGCAGTAGGTGACTGTTTGTAAATAGCGAACAATGGATGATTAGAAAAACATTCTGCTAATGCGGAAGGAGTTATCGCGCCCTGATATCAGGAATAGCAGTAAGATGAACCAAACACGACGGCTCATGTGATTAAAATCCACTGAAAAGGTAAATATTTGCTCGATAGTAGCATAATCAGAATCAGGAGGGCTTGATCAGTTGCTGCGATTGACCTGTTCGGGTTTGGATTGCAGGATTTAGGTATTAAGGTAACTGTTCAGCCCCTCTCAACTTAGACTTGATTTTTTCCGATTTTGATCAATACTTTGAGTATTCAAATAGATTGAGCGGCCTGTATTTTAGTGACTATGCCCTCTCCAGACACTCAGACCATCGCTTTGCTATTGGGGGCTATCAACCACCTCCAATCTCAGCTTGTGGTATTAGAAGAGCGCTGTCGTGATCTGGAAGAAAAGGTTTCAAAGAACAGTAGCAACAGTAGCAAGCCTCCCTCATCAGATGGCTACCAAAAACCGAATGCCAATGATAACGATGAATCTGACTCCCCTAACCCTCAAAGCTTAAGGCAGTCTTCTGGCCTAAAGGCTGGAGGTCAGAAAAAACACAAAGGCCATTGCCTACGTGCTACTGAGGAGCCTGATCACACGCAGTACCACAAGGTCAATGACTGTAAATTGTGCGGTATTGCATTGAATGATGAGAAAGTCATCAAATATAGAGAGAGGCAAGTCTTTGAGCCTGGTAACCCCGGTAGCTTTACGGTGGCGGCGCACCTTGCTGAAGAGAAGGTGTGCCCTTGCGGCCATCGCAATCAAGCCACCTTCCCTGAAGGCGTTAACAGTTACGTACAGTATGGTCCTGTAACGCGAGCAATGTCTGTCTATTTCTGTCAGTACCAAATGATCCCCTACGGTAGAGCCGCTGAGCTTTTTGCTGATATGTTTTCTTTGCCAATCAGCACAGGGACGATCTGCAACTTCCAAAAAATAGCTTGGCAACAACTGGAGTCTACCGAAGAAGGCATTAAAGCCGCGCTACTGGGGTCAGAAGTGGCAGGGGCTGATGAAACAGGGATGCGGGTTGATGGTAAACTGTGGTGGCTTCATCTGTTTCGCGATGATCGTTGGTCTCTGTACTATCTATCAAAAAAACGTGGGCGTGAAGCTATGGATGCAATGGGTGTTCTATTGCTGTTTACTGGTGTGCTGGTACATGACCATTGGAAACCCTATTTTCATTATGCAGTGACTCATACGCTGTGCAACGCGCATCACTTACGAGAATTACAAGCCGTTCTGGACCATGACGGCAATTACTTGGCCGGTCGAATGATTAAAGTATTGAGACTAGCCTGGCATCTTTGTAAAGGCTTTAAGCGCATAGGCTTAACTGAAATGCCGGCAACCATTAGAGTACGGATTGATCGTATCTTCACCCGCTTGGCGCAGCGAGCTTTAGAGAAGGAGGCCGCTGTCATGGAAAGACGACGACAACGGCTTGGAAAAAAGAAACCCAAACACACGAAAGCGTACAACCTCTTCAAACGGTTATTAAACTATCAGGAAGAATCCCTACGATTTATGACTAACTTCAAAATACCGTTCGACAATAATGGCAGCGAGCGGGATGTCCGCATGGCAAAATTAAAGCAGAAGATATCAGGTTGCTTCAGGAGTGAAGACGGAGGAGAGTGGTTCACAAGAGTCCGTAGTTACTTATCATCTGCAAAGAAGCAAGGGCTTAATGCTTTTGAGGCACTGCTTATGGCAGTACAAAACTATAATCATAAGCCATTGCTGGGTGCTGAATAGTTACTATTTAAGGAACCTAAACGGTTCCTGTTTTCTCCATTGTGCAAATGGTTGAGATTGTCCAGCGATCGTTTTTCCTGATTTTTTGTTAGTTCTACTGAGCATTTTGTTAGGCATAGTCAGTTTTTATCGGGAACAACAGGTTGGTTTTTTTGGTCTATGGAATAGCGGATTCTTTTGGTCTGAGGGGCGCAAATGATTTCTAAATAATGGATTATAGAAATAAAGGTGTACTATGAAAAATAAATTACTGAATGTTTTTAGAAAACAACACTGGTTGTGTTTGTTAGTGATGGTAGTGTTAGGTAGTTTTCCTATGGCGCTATTTGCGACGAAGGATGACCCTAAAACTACTAAGACGCCTGCAACAAAAAACAGCGGTATAAGTGCTAGTGCTGATGACACAGAAAGCACGAAAAACGACCATAGTGCATCTGATGGAAATCAGTATGATAGTTTGAATTCTCTAGATTCTCTAGAGTCTCTAGATTCTCTAGATTCTCTAGATTCTCTAGATTCTCTAGATTCACTGGAGCTTCGTTCGTTAAGTTTACCTCAGTTTGATCCGAGTGATTGTGTCGGTGGCAGGGCTCCGTCGCCATTGCCTCCAGCTCTCAGGCGGATGAAGAGAGTTGATGATTATACAGGCAATAGACCCTCTCAAGAGACTTGGGTGATAGCGGATCAAGAATTGAGACGTGAATTTCCAGAACTTAATAAAGGCTATTTATGGGACGCACAGGCTGAGTTATTTAATAAAGCTCATGAGCAACGTCACAGCCAACTGTGTTTGGAAAATCATTATAGACTGCCAGTAGAGGATAGTGTTCCTGAAAGGCCTGATTCTCTTAGCGCAGTTGGTGTATCGTATGATAAGGAAGAATATTACGCAATACAAAGACAAGTCGTTAAAGGAGCTACCAGACTCGATGGTTCATTTGATCCTACGGCAGTACCTGCAGAAATTGCGTTGCGAACGGATAGCATTCTTGCAGGAAGAAGGCATGCCAGAGAGACTACTGGTTCTGCACCGATGTATACATCATTGTATACAACGGCTGCTCGCGATGTAATAGGCCAACCTGTTCTCGACCCCGAACATCAGCGTGATCCTAAAAGATTGTTACCTTTTAATGCGCCAGGCCAGCGTCATGTTGTTGTTGGTGACATAGTTTATACCTTACAGCCAGAATCTATGAGTGCAATGGAAAGGAGTTATACAGCCGATGAATTGGATGAGTCGCTCAGCAGAGTGAGCTCTGTCAACTCCCGTGACCTGGAATTTACACAAAAGATCAATCAAAAAAGAGAAGAATTACAAAGTCTGTCTGCGGGAATGAGTGATGATGTCCGTACAAAACGTCGACATCAGGGCAGTGATGTGTCTGATTTCAGCAATGATGCAGTTAGCACTGAAGCCGTTGAACAGCAAGCAGCTAAAGTCATTGAAGCCCCGGCTAATGAAAGTCAGGAAAGCTTAACAGCACCAGTAGAGCCTTCTGTTGCAAGTACTGACAGAGGTTCATTGTCATGCTCGACGAATAATTTTCAGCAACCTGATGGCCCGGTTGCGGAATGTAGAGACCGTGCGCTAAACGAAGCCAGGCAACAGTACGCTGATAAGCATCCGGAAAAAGTAAATAAAATTGCGGGCACCCATAAGAGAAAGGAGCTGGTCGCGCTGAAAGCCGCTGCCAAAAAGAGGGATAAGCCACCTTCACAGCCAGCAAATGAAGTGACGCAAGGCGATGATAATGACGGGTTTGACGACAGTGTCTCTCAGTCACCTCATATGACCTCTGAACTCAGTGATCCGGGTTCTTCTGGCGGAGATAGTGATCACTCAGTTAGTTTACCTGGAAAAAGCAGCCGGTCTCTGGACAGCAATATTCAAGACTGGCTCCGTGGGTCGCCAGAGCCAAGTATTGAGAGTGACGATACGACGGATGAGCAAGATAGCCTGGCCCCTTCTGGCATTGCTTCGGATACTGACTATGGCGGAGATGATGAGTTATCGGAAGCCCCATCATCAGATGCGGACTCAGTCGATACTGACTCAGGTTATGAAGATGGTGTCACTGAACCAACGCAGGCACCAGAGCCTGCTGTAAACAAGGTATCGACCCACTTGATTCAAAGTGGTGCGATCCAGCGCCAGAGCAAAGATGTGCTGTTGTCAGCCCACCAGGGGATTGGTCATCACCTGAGCAAGGCAGCACAGGGTGTCGGCGCAGGTGGTGGTTTGGAAGCCAATGGCTTCTGGGCACGGTACACTCACAGTAACAGCCATCAGGACACCAGGGGTGATCTGAATGGGTTTACCGGAAAAATTGATGGCATGACGTTTGGTCTGGATGCGGTCACTAATGAAGAGTGGGCATTGGGCGCAGCCTTTACGGCGGCGAAAACCACGCTGAATACGAAAGGGGCTCCAGAATCCAGCCAGGGTGAGCACTATGTTATGTCGCTATATGCTGACTGGCAGTCCGGTGACTGGTTTGCCAATGGTATGCTGAGCTATGCCCATGGTCGGCACGATTATAAGCCGCAGGTAAACGGCGTTAATCGTAAATCATCCACCAGTAGTAATACCTGGGGCTTGACGCTGAGCAGTGGTTACAACCTGCCATTGGATGAGCAGTGGACACTGCAGCCAAAAGCAGAATTTAACCTGATCAATGTCGATCTGGATGATATCAAAGTTGATAGTATCAACACCCGCCTGAAGGCCAAGGATACTCGTTTTGTCGAGTTTGGTTTGGGGGCCAGTGTTGTCGGTGAAATTCCGCTGCGTAAAGGCGTTTTCACACCATCAGCCTGGTTGATGGGTTATCACGACTGCAATGGTCATGCCTATAATGGCACGGTGGTGAGTACTACAGGCACTGAAAAGCGCAAAGGAATGAAGCACCAACAGACTCGGCTGACAGCAGGCTTAGGGGCTGACTATGCCGTCGATAATAACCTGACCTTTGGGTTTGAATACGGTGGTGACTTTATGTCGGGCTATAAGGCCGATACATGGAACCTTAAAGTTAATTACCTGTTTTAACCATTTGTGGCTCTTCTGCATTCTTAGGGGTATAGAAGCCAGTAACGATAGGGGTTAGAATGCCCTTTCAGTAATCAAACGTCTTGGCCATTATGAAAGATTTACGCATTCCTTTAGGTATAGCAAGCCTCGAAATAGTGTCTCAAGACACTGATACTACAGGAAATATCATCATAACGGTCACCACGAATCAGACTGAAACCCTTTGCCATAAGTGCGGAAAACCCGCGACAAAGCCTTATGGCTATGCTCCCTACCTCAAGATAAGACACGTCCCTATTTTTGAAACGCCTGTATACCTAAAAATCAAACCTATGCGTTATGAATGTGAGCTTTGTGAAGACGGCCCAACGACGCAAGAAAAATACGATTGGTGTGGTAAAAGCGGAAAAATCACACAGCAACTGGAAGACTATTTAATGCGCTGTGTCATCAATAGCACGATCACCGATGTCGCTAGAAAAGAAGGATTTGGTTATCGAGAGCTAACCAGCATTATGAATAGTCGAATGAATCGTTCTATTGAATGGGAAGACTATACGGATCTTCATACCCTGGGCATTGATGAGATTAGTCGTTTGAAAGGACACTGTGATTTTATCTCGATCGTCAGTGCAAAAGACAAAAGCGGTGTTCTGTCTGTTATTGCAGTACTTGAGGATCGCAAGCAAGAAACGGTCAAAGCCTTCTTTGATTCCATCCCAGAAAAGCTGAAAAAGACAGTGAAGCATGTCTGTACGGACATGCACGATGGATTCGTAGGTTGTGTTGCAAACTGACACCAGCTGATGAAGGTGCTACTCTCTGATTCAAATTTTGCCGTTCAGCTGAGCTTTATTCCATGGATTTTTCCGGTCGCCACTATCCTGAGCATCTCATTCTCCAAACCATCCGTTGGTATTTACGCTACAGCCTGAGCTACCGGGATCTGGAAGAAATATTGGAAGAGCGTGGCGTTGAGATTGATCACACGACACCTTATCGCTGGGTGCAGAAGTATGCGCCTCAACTAGAAGCGGAACATCGTAAGCGTCGCAATCCCTGCGGGAAGTCGTGGCGGATGGATGAAACCTATATCAAGATCAAAGGGGAATGGGTCTATCTCTACCGAGCCGTTGATACTGAAGGCAATACCGTTGATTTTCTACTGACGAAGTACCGGGATAAGAAAGCGGCTACCCGCTTTTTCAAAAAGGCCATTCGTCTCAATGGTCAGCCAGAGAAGGTCTCCATCGATAAGAGCGGCTCCAATACCTTTGCGCTGAAGGATATCAATACCGCCCTGAAAGAAGAGAAGAAAAAGCAGATAGAGATTCGACAGAGCACGTACCTGAATAACCTGGTAGAGCAAGATCACAGGGGTATTAAGCGCCTGACAAAACCAATGATGGGCTTTCACAGCTTCAAAACAGCCAAAAATACGCGGAAGGGTATAGAGCTATGCCATATGATCAGGAAAGGCCAATATAAGAAAACGGAAGCAGCGAATGACTGGGAGTATTTCTACTCCCTGGCAGTCTAACTATGTCCAGAGAATAGCTCCGCTCAACTGTCTCCCGTAGATGCAACACAACCTTGGGGTGTAATGAAACTCAAGCGTATCAATCATTCTGCGGGCTTCTTCTGGGGAAAAAGCTTTATAAAGTGATGCGGGAGAATGCGTGTTCAAGTTGTCTCCAACCAGTATAACTTTCTCTGCATCTTTGTGGCGAACATCGACCAGAAACTTGATTT